>JAVJAQ010003158.1:0-104769 GCA_032362365.1 Zygogramma bicolorata | reverse complement strand
TAAAGCGGTATGTTTTTGATTCAGCAACTTCTATCAAGGATATTTCAATTATTATTTTTTCATTCTAATGGATCAAGAAGTTGAATTTTTTTTTGCGCCTAAGGACACATTTTCTAGATATCAAAGTTTCCTCAGTACTTTTTCATTCAATATTTTTCTCCATGTATTAGTCTGCATACATTCAGTAACTATGAAGATAATGAAAAATACTGCTGAATGTTTCTAGTTATACTTTAGCAAATTGTACCATCATCCGAAAATAACAAAATGCTCAGTGTAGGACATATTAAAATGAACTTTTAAAGAGAATCTACGTTACATTCTCAAAACAAAATCTTTGAAATTATTCATTAGGAAAAAATCTACTACAAATGCATCTATAAAATGTCATGTCGGTTGAACTATAACAAGGAAGAGAGTCGTTCACACAAGTGAAACAGGCTTAAAATATTTTTTGACAACTTGGAAAAATTATGTTGTTTAGAGATCGTTGAGTTCAACGAACTTTTCAGCATGTTGCACACAAAAGACAAATTTATTTTTTCTCATTATCATTGTATATATAAATATAAGATTGTCTGATAGTCATCTTTTATGTAATCGACTCTCTGTTCCCTAAAACACTGTTTACCGCCTGCATACGTTCATAATCACGTGAGACAATTTCAATCACTTTTCCACCCTCTCTACTTATGTGTATAAAAATAAGACTTGCTTGAACCCTCTCCCCACCCCTTCAATCCTACGTAAAATCGTATCTACTGAAGTGATGAAGAAATTTTAAATTATCCAATAAAATTATTATACTTTTCGTGTATCTGCACAGTGTTCTCCCATGGAACAGGATGCGTGCCTCCGAAATTGACATGCTAACATACATTTTTGATTTTAACCTCATCTAAAGCAAAATGAGTATTTTTGAAATGTTTTCGGGGAAATGTGGTAAAAGTGATTGTGATATCCTCGAATAATCAACTCTGAATCCTCCATTCCCTATCAGGACATGCATCAATTATTATTCATAACAGTGAATGTATGTTTCTGAGAACGTGGTATGATTGGGAAAAATGTATTTTCATGTGTTTTTTGTTTTTATCAATGTGAAAAAATGCAAAACTTCTGTAATAACATCATTGTTTATAGAGAAACGGATTAGTCAGCCAGTGCTTGCGTAGAACGTTCTCTTTTCTTAAAGGAAAAATGGGTGCAGATCTCTGCTCGTCAGTTCGAAAGAAGGATGATGACGCATCAAAATAGAGTTGACGATAAAAGTTTATACAAAAAATAAAAGTTTAGGCATTGAAATAATCTTCAAAATATGAATGTAACAAGACATTGACAAAAAATTCCACTTTTGTTTATCATCTGATTACAATCTTATGGCATTTTGTATGTGTTTCTAAAAAAGTGTTCAATTCAAGCCACAACGTCTACAGAAAAATATAAGAAAAGACTTGACATTGAAACGAAATCACTAGCGCCATCTACCTGTAATATCTATCCATCTCTTCAAATGATATTTCCATATGTTTGGCTAACTTTACACCTCTATAGAGGTGTAAAGTTAGGAACAGAAGTGGAATTTGTTGCCAATTTCATAGATCATTCATGTTTTAAGATTATTTTAATGCCTAAACTTTCATTTTCTTCATAAACTTCTATCATCAACTCGTTTTCGAAAGCTTCATTATCTTTCTTTCAACATTTCAGTCAAACTGACAGCACCTATTTTGCCGTTCAGAGTAGGATTGTCAAGTAAACGGAAATATCGACTTCATACAGTGGATGGCGCAACAAAAACGCTTCAAATCCTTTTTACACCGGCATTGACTAACTATATCTCTATTAAGATGCCCAGACAGAAACCCCGGTGTGTTTATTTATACCTGTGAAAGTTTGGGATAGAAGTGGAGAATTCTGGGTTGCTTGATTTTTGGTGGATAGTTGAGCTTTTGGAGGTTTCCGTACAATACGTACAGATGTCGCCCACACGTTCAGTGTTGTCTGAAGCTAAATTTGTGAAAATGTACAGCCGGGTTTTCCATTTTTCTTTTATTGACTAGTGAGAAGAGATCGCAAAACAAAGGATAATGGGTGGCCAATAAAATACCATAAGAAAAACGAGTAAACACGTTTCAATGTTTAAAAGCAACGAAATCAATAAATGAATACGATAAAAATATCGTTACAAAGATAAAATGTCGAAATGACTTTTGATAAATGGGAATATAACGCCCCCTACCGAAAAAATAGGGGAAACCTCCAACAGCGTAGATTGTTTTTTCCAACACAAATACAAAAAAAATCCTATCAGTGGAATCACCAATATTTCTAAGCATCTTCATCTCTATAAACAATGCTGATAGAACGTTTGATTTATTCAGAAAAAATGAAATCCGCCCACCTAAAACAACTATATTCTCACACCTAGATGGCGCGACGGCCGTTGAAACACAGGCAGGGGAGTCGCTGTTTTAGATAAACTCTTCTTTGTGAGTAACAGAGATATCTTTTGTAGATATTTTGATGTTATTTCCTTATGAAAGTTTTGCATTATTCTTGAATTCATTCAGAGAAAAAGTCAAAAAATTATTCCTCAGCCGAGTCTCTTTCGGTCCCCTGTCCCCACCTTAAAATCGTCTTACGCAATAACGAACAACCTCGTATCAGAAAAAGGTCGCTAGTTACTTTTTCCACATTTTTTTGAGTTTCTAACCTACCACAATCTGAAAAAATTTGAATT
The DNA here is from genome assembly GCA_032362365.1 of Zygogramma bicolorata. Lineage (NCBI taxonomy): Eukaryota > Metazoa > Arthropoda > Insecta > Coleoptera > Chrysomelidae > Zygogramma > Zygogramma bicolorata. The sequence goes on along the minus strand of JAVJAQ010003158.1, from coordinate 102,026 downwards.
AATTTTGAAATCTATACAAGTGTAGAAGGGCAGATTTTTAATCAACCCCAAAAAGTTGTAGATTAAAAATCTACCCTTCTACACTTGTATAGATTCCAATATTAGTTCTGTTACGAAATGTCCTAGGGCCGGCTCTGTCGCTTATTAACGCAGAATATGGGGGGTCGAGCGAACGTCATTTTTCCAGAAACCCTTGATTCGCGTGGAGAATTTGATAAGGAGACCCTTCATCGCGGAGGAGACAGTTATTCAGAGCTAAATGGAAAGAGTTTATCAGATAGTATATCAGAGTTTCTAGCTTAATGGAAAGAGCTCTGTTATTGCAAAGTGCAGAAGTCGAAGAGAGAATTTTTATTACAGAGAGTTTAGTACCGAGCGTTGGAAAGTTATCGGAGCAATTTAAGTGATTGTATTGTATTGTGATAGAGAGTTGTAATAAAAGTAGTTTAGTGTTGTTTGCAGTTTTAATGAATGAACCCAAAGAAATAACGTAACAGTTCTCACTTTCACAGATTGTGGTAGGTTAGAAACTCAAAAAACTACGGAGAAAATATCAATCCACCACAAAACAATAACGTTCGAACAGTCGCTAGTTACCTTCCTGCCGAACGCAAACTTGAAGAAGAAATTGAGTATGCCGTTGGGTATCCTGGTGCCGAGCGCGTGCTGCAGGTTCACCTTGTACCCCTTGAGCACCTGGTCGGGGTACTTGGTGCGCCACCACATCACCACCCACGCGAGGTGGTTCTCGATCATGAGGGTGGCGGCGTGCGCGACGTTGCGCTGCTCCGGCGTCAGGCAGGCGTCGAGGTCGTGGCCGAACCGCGACGACAGCTCCTTGATGATGATGGCGCTGTCGGCGATCTCTTCGCCGTTCAGTTCGACGAACGGCAGCTGGCCCTTCTTCGAGCGGTACTTCATTTTGTGGTCGACGTTCTGAAAGAAAAAAATACGGGGATTAGCCAACAATGTTGCTAACGTGACTACCATGAAGCTTGCTGAAAGGCTGTTGAATTGTTGCCAAACTTATGTTAGGTATGTAAAAATTAGCTGAATATTTCCATCGTATGTTAAAAATCCCATATGAAGCGGGACATTTTCAATCAATTACAGCGATAAATTCCCGGCGGGACAATTTTGGGCTGGTAAATACCCGGTAGGTATCGAAAAATACCCGCTCGGTCCGTGTATCTATAGTAACGATTGTTAAAATGTACATTTGTCATCTTGACATCCATAAATACTGAATTTTAAACGTCGTTGAAAATTCAAAAAAAATTTCAAACTCAGCACATACATTTTTGTTTTAACTCCGGGAATATTCTACCGAATTACACTCGTGCATCAAAATAAACCTGACAATTTTCCATTCAAGCATGTTGTCAGTAAAAAAAGTGCATTCGGTTATTTTCATATTTTGCTAAAAGAGCCCTCCTCCTTCGGAGTCGGGCTCTTTCAACAAAATATGAAAATAAACTCATGCAGTTTTTAGACAACATGCTTTCATGGAAAATTATAGGTAATTTTGAAGCACTCGTGTAATTACTCCCGAATATTTCCCTCATATATAAAATGTCCCATAAGAGCAATACAATTATCGAAAACTTACAGCGGTAATTGCATTGTATCAAATCAGCATAACAATACATTTGAGACTGTATCGCTAGACGCCAGTAAACAACACAAATAAATGTCAGATAGACTTCAAAAATAGAAAAACATTTCGCGTTTTGGTGAGTGCTCCATACAATCTATAGAGGAAAGTATAAATGAACGAAAAATAACATTTCCTTGAGAATTTCTTCATTCGTGAAATATTCCAATGAATTACCTTCGTGCATAAAAATGACCAGATAATTTTGCATTCAAGCGTGATATCTTATACAAATTGCATTCGGTTATCTTCATATTTTGTAAAAGAGACCTCGTCCTTCGGACTCGGGCACTTTCCCCAAAATATGAAAATAAACTCTTGCAATTTTTAGATACCACGCTTCCCTGCAAAATTATCGGTAATTTTTATGTACTCTCAAGGAAATATCGTAACAGTACCAAGTTTTATCAGGTTCGTCACAAGGCTTTGCCTGCTGGGTGAACTCGAAAGAATGAATGATAGAAGTGAAAAATGTTATAAGCCCGTTAGGCGATGAATAAAATACGAAGCACTTCTTCCATCCATTATGTTAAAGAATTTTGATGATTTTTTTTATATGCAGATCCACACGAAAGGGAAGCCCTGTGATGTTCAAAGAACACCCCGGGAATCAAGGGACAGGAGATACGAATTAACATTTACTTAGAAGTTCTGAAGTTTGTAAGCCTCAGGAAAAACCTCTCTTGGCAAGTTCCAAACCTCAGCTGTTCTATTGAAAAAAGATCCCTGAGCATGAGAGGTTCGATAGGTTTCCAAATTCACAACAAAGGGGTGGGAATTTTGTACTCGTCGAGTCATCCGTGTAGATATTGCCAAGGGTGAAACGATTGTTAACAATTCAGAAGAGCATCGACCGTGAAAGTATCTATGGAAGAGAGACAAGTCTCCGACCCTTCTACGATGTCCCAATGAAGTGAGCGAGTCTGTGAGCGAAGAATCACCAGCAAGACGAATTGCCTTTCTCTGAATAGAATCGAGAAGCCTCAATGAATGTTTTGGTGCCGAACTCCACACATGAGAACTGTATTCCATGACAGGTCGTATCTGAGCCTTGTAGTACGTTGGACCAGGGCATCACTTTGCCCCATACAAACTTCTGCCCCAGAGCTTCACCCTCTCAGGGGTGGAATTTCGAAAAAATCTTTCTTATCAGATGCCTGAGTTATACAAAGAACAAACCTCTAAGTTTCAGATGTCTATGATCAGTTGTTTAGGCTGTGTGTTGATTCACCCCCAAAATAAATGTCTGCACTTTTCAACCCCGTTAAGAAATGAATTTCAAAACGAAACATGTCCTTTTCCGCAATTCGCTAGGAAATTCTGACATTTGTTGAAATCGTTACCAAAATGAAAATGCAGAACTCTGTATTATCGACGAGTTGGCGGCAGGTCTCCGATACTTGGATCGATCGTTAATTACCAACCAATAAAAAAAAATCTCGTCACCAATTTCACAACTCATCTCCTGTGCGATAAGCAGTTTTCTTCAGAATATATGGCGCCACGTACCCTAGAATGATTTTCATTATATGATGCAGTTCAAGAACTGGATTTCTGAGCGAAGTGAATGCGTTTGTGTAAGTAAGCAAGTATATATGTTACCGGCAATGTGTACAATTCAGGCATTGTATGGAATACCTAGGCATTGTATACATTGCCGAGTGAATCCAGGCAAAGTATGAAATAAACTCATTTCTTAACAATTGTACAAACTTTGCCTAGGCATTGTGTATAATGCCTAGGCATTATATAGAATGTCGAAAGTTTTGCAGGCAAAGTATAAAATGAACAACATTGTTAAAAATTGTTTATTGCAAATAACAAACATGAAATGTATTAAACATAGGATCTGAAAATCCTCATATTTTACTAGAGTAAAATTTAAAAGTGAAATATGAATTTAAGAAATTACTTGTTACAGCAGGATAGAGAACTATGGCATTTCGAGTTTCATTTTCGATTGTTTTTAACACAAGCACAGGTTAGGTTAACCTTAACTTGAAAACAATGGAACAGACAGATTTTTAACTCTGCCTGAACTCCAGCAGGCATTCCATAGAATGCCTAGGCAAAGTATGAAATGTTTAAAATTTCACACTTTGCCTGCTTACTTTTGGCAATGTATAGAATGCCTAGGTATTCTATACAATGCCTGATATTACACTTTGCCGGTAACATATATACGAAAGCGATTCATCGCTACAGAGATAGTTCTTCAGAGTTTCTAGTAGAGAGAGTTTTAGTACCGAGCGTTGGAAAGTCAGCGGAACAATTCGAGTGATTGTGTTGTGATAAAGAGTTGTAATAAAAGTAGTTTAGTTTTGTTTGGAGTTTTAATGAACGAACCCAAGGAAATATCGTAACACTATCAAAACTGCATGAATATGAATCTAAGAAATGCAATTATTGGCAAAAAGGAGATCAAATAATAATACAATATCAGAAAATTGATCACTTGTGTGAATATGATGAAGCTTCAGGGAACTTTTCATTTTTTCCATATCTGCAATACCGAAGGCTCCAGAAAGTAGCTAGATTTGATTCGAAATACTTATCAATGTAACTGTCGTTAATCTAGTCAGTTGACCCGTTTTTGCAATGGAATATCAAAAATATTCGGGATGTTCCATAATAATTTGTTCGTTGGGAAGTGAACGAAATTAATCTGAGCAAATGAGATCTCAATATTGTTACGAAATCTCCTAGCGCCGGCCTTGTCGCTCGTAAACGCAAAATAATATGAGGGGTAGAAGAGAGAACGTAATTTTTCAAGGAACAAGATTTGATTCACAAATCAAGTGAGAAAATCAAATCAAAATAAAATTTTTGGTCAATAATGAAATTAGGGATTGATTGATCAAAGAAAATACTGCTGTTACAAAAAATCGAGATATAGAATATTAAAATATGAGTCAAAATAAAAAAAATATTTAAATAACGAAATAAATGAAATAATATTGTGACAAGAAAATTGAGGTATCGAATATGAAATACTAGTCAGAAATGTAAATAAAGAAATTGAATGAAATATCATGGTATCCGCAATCATCATCCGAAGACGATTGCGGATACCAGCAATCGAAACGTCGTGAGTACACTCAACTTGAAACTTGGTTACAACATTTTTTCATAATATTTCCTTCAATTTCTTTATTTACATTTTTGACTAGTATTTCATATTCGATACCTCAATTTTCTTGTAACAATATCATTTCATTTATTTCCTTATTTAAATTTTATTATTTTGACTCATATTCTAATCTCGATTTTTTGTAACAGCAGTATTTTCTTTGATCAATCCATCCCTCATTTCATTATTGACCAAGATTTTTTCTCGATTTGATTTTCCCACTTGATTTGTATTTCCTTCCGTTCTTAGCAACAGGTTTCAGTGGAGTTAATAATATGGACTATGGAAGTCCGAACCATTACCATTCAGCAGAGTTTATTCAGAGGGAGAGTTTTATTCTCAGAGAAAGTTTAGCAGTTTATTCGAAGATAGTCATCAGAATTTCTAGCTTAGTGGAGAGAGCTTTGGTATTGCGCAAGTCGAAGTAGAAAATTTCTATTAAAGAGAGTTTTAGTACAGAGCGCTGGATAGTTAACGAAGCAATTTGAGTGATTGTATTGTATTGTGATAAAGAGTTGTAATGACAGAAGTGGAGTGTTGTTTGGAGTTTCAATAAACGAACCTAAGGAAATATCGTAACAATATAAACAGCTCTCAAGCGTTATTTGTGGTTGTCGATCCGGCTTCATCTGTTATCGTACCTACAAAGGCAAATTTTTGCAAGGATGTATTCGTATACATACTTTTATACAATAGGTATAAGTGTAGTATAAGAATAAGTTTTTGTTCATCACACCATAATCTGAATTTTCTTGGAGGTTTTCCATTTTTAGCATTATTTGGTACTGACTTGAAAGCGCAGTACTAGCATGAGAAACAATTTTTATGATCTCCCATTGATTGTTTTCTTCTTTGGCGGATTCCTTTTAGCCCCCTTATATTATTGTTGTTCTAAAATTGTTCGTTCCGTTAACCAGCTGACAAACGTCAACCCTCAGAAGTTGAAACTTGTGCGAGCAATGGATCAACGAGGCCTTACCTTTTAACGTGCGATTACCCAGCACGGTGGCTCGAGTATTATTATCCCAGAATCGAAAACTGAATATGATTTATTTGATGAGAAATTCCATTAATTTCACGCTGGATATAATAATTCTAGAATGTAACAATATTTGGTATAGGCCATGTTGATAGAGGAACGTCCGGAATTTATCCAAGGTGTTTATTTTCATGCTCAATATTATGCATCGATTCACGATATGAATCATATCCCTAGAAACTATCTCAAGGAAACCAGTTTTCAAATACTAAAACGCAAATTCCAGTGGTATCTCATTCTTCGTCAATTACCCATAATCGCATAACTTCTCCGCACACACACAATCTCTTTAAGCGAGACAAATTACAGAAATGCACAATCAGCCGGAGAGCAGCTATTTATATAATTAATGCACGGCTGTACGGAAAACAAAGACGCACATTCACATCGACGAAACGAGCTATTTACGACGAACAAGAGAGTTATTTCGATGAGAAACTGTCAGGAGTGATTAGCCGTTAGAATTGTGCATTCGACCGCAGTAAGTTCTACGGGAATCGGAGAAGTGGGTCGCGTCGAGAAATGCCTTCCTGCAAAAAAATGACGAGAAACATCGAAGAAGAAACCTTGATGAGTATCTGAAAGGACCACTGTTCCACGAGCAGGGAGGGGATCACTTTAAAAACGAAGACGTAGGTCTGATGATGATGATGATACACCTACAACTATTTTTTTCAGAAGTATCACATTGCAACCGATAATATCCCCAAAAAATGTTTTTGCCTCTGAGAGAATACAGTATCAACTTAGGTCCAATCTACGCTGATAAACTCGGTTTAATGCAGCTCTGATGAATACAATCATTTATTTGCCCCCCTCGGCAAGAACCAGTGGCGACTTCTTGAAAAATATAATGAAAATTGATAATACATCTGAAGAATAGGGTTAGTTACGAGGGCAGGTCAATAAGTCCGTGACTTGTTGAATGTAACTCAGGTTTTTATATTAAAATATATTTTATTTTTCAACATAGTCTCTCTTGAGTTCCATACCCTCAGGTCAACGTTTCTCCAATTTTTTTATACCTTAAAAAATATGAATATCGAGGTCATCAAAATAGGCATTTGTTTGTGAGATGACTTCGTCGTTGGAGTCAAATATCTTTCCGACGAGCCATTTTTTCGAGGGAATAAAAAAATATTCACAAAATCTGGAGAAAGGGGCGAATGAGAGAGCAATTCGTGGCCCCTTCAATAGATTTTTGCCATGGAAACCGCACATGTGTGTTGCATTTTCCTGGTGGAAAACAACATTTTCTTGACCAAATGCAGTCGTTTTTTTTTCAATTCCTCATTGAATCTACCCAAATATGGTATAACTGGCCGTTGATTGTGCTCTTGGTAATACTTCGGTCGCTATGAGCACCTTTTTTTTTTATTTTTTTTTTGGAACTTACGTTATTCGGTCTCATCTACAAAAAAACTGAATGAAATTATCGGCGGTCTCTTATAGTTTCGGAGATACAGGGCCTTTTCGGTGTAATACTTCAAAATTTTCCACATCAAATTTCTTTTGTTTGATTTCACAAAATTCCTCCATCTTCTGATCAAACACCACACACTCTCTTATTTACTCGTTTTCAACATTTTTAAGTAGAAAAAACCATTAGTTTTCCAAGAAATGCAATTATTTCCAAACCATAACCAATTTGTTGTGATGTCATAGTGCAATGACAGTCGAAAGTGATGTATTTGCAGTGTTGCCGCTCTCATTGTTATTGTTGAGAACTGAATGCATTAATGTTGACTTTTGGAGAAAGTTGGATTTTTTGGAAATATAATGTTTGTTTCTGCTTAAAAATGTTGAAAACGAGTGAATAAGAGAGTGACTAATGTTTGATCAGAAGGAGGAATTTTGTGAAATCAAACAACAGAAATTTGATGTAGAAAATTGTGAAGTTTTACACCGAAAAGGCCCTGTATCTCCGAAAATGTAAGAGACCGCCGATAATTTCATTCAGGTTTTTTGTAGAGGAGACCGAATTACGTAAGTTCCACAAAAAAAATTAAAAAAAAAGGTGCTCATAGCGACCGAAGTATTACAGTTTTCTTCTTATGAAGTTTGTCAATGTAGAGAATATATCGCGTGCATCCCAAAGAACGGTGGCCATGACTTTATTTACTGACAAACCCACCTTTGCCTTTTTGGCGCCGATTCACCCCGAAACTCACTGTTTTGACCGATGTTTGGCCTCCGGTGTGATGTGGTGAATCCACTCGTCCAAGTTGCGGTTGAACAACGCCAAAAATTCCTGCGAAATTGTCACAGAGTTGCGTTGGTGGTCGATTGTGAGCAAACGCGGCACCCATCTTGCGGAAAGCTTTCTCGTACCCTGGTGATCATTCCAAACTGAAACCACTGAGCCATGTCGCATGCCAATAGCTTCCACAATCTCTCTCACTTTCAATCTTCGATCGGCTAAAACCATATCGTGAATTCTTCCAATTGTTTCAGATGTAAAGGGCGTCCAACGTTTGGCATCTTCCGGCCACATCGAAATTCAATAAACCACTTCTTTACCATGGAAATGGTACTCTGCTATCAACGGCTGCCAAACACAAACTTAATGACGCAACAGGTGCAGCTTGTTGAAATTTAGACAAAAGTCAAGTGACAGCTGCCTTTTGACAGGGGTAGTGTTGGCATTTTAATTGAGAAGCGGGAAATTCAAAAAGGCACTTATTGCCTATTATTTACATATCATAAAATCTAAGGTTATTTCAGAACTACCTGTGAAGGGTTTTCTTGATAGCGGGTTGATAGGGATATGCCCTTTGGCATCATTCATCTTATTTTTACTTTTTTTCTGTTTGAACACTCTCGATTACATCGAGCTATTGTACACTGTAAGATGGCTTTCACTAATTCTACACTGGATTTTTCGACCTCTCTATGTCTTATGTGTGTTCCTCGAAGCGGGTTTATGAGGCTCGTCGTTTCTGACCAATAAATCTATTGTTGCAATTTGGACAAAATGGTTTCGTTCAATTACGACTTTGTTATTCCTCTCATCGTTTGGATTACCAAGGAGCTGTTGTAAATTATAAGGAGTTTTATATGTGATTTTCATATTCACTTTATGGCATATCTATTCAAGTCTTCTAGTGTACTGAGGTTCAAATGGGATGACTATAAACTTTTCATCACTCTCATCTTTTCGAAAAGTCGAAGATTTACGAAATGTTCTCCTTTATTTACATTTTCTATTTATCTCATCTACTAACTCTGCGTTCGCTTCATCTCCGGGCCTTATCACTCTCTTCTCAGTGTCGTACTCATCTTTCTTTAAAGGAAAGGTTATATGCCTATGGTCGAGAAATTGTAGTGTTGCCATTTCATGTTTTGGACAATGATTCGAATCGCAAGGAATGTAAATGAACGTGTTCGTGTCTTTCCTATAAATATAAGTCTATATCACTCTATTTGTTACTCATGACCAATACCTAACTCTAAAAATGGCAAAAGTTTTTCTACTTCGTGAATTTTATACTTCCACACCTGCTGTTCAACTTTCTTGATACTGTGAGCCCTTCTGCACGAATGTATCAATAGTCATTTTGAGTTTCTCAGTTTTATTCTATCTTCAAGTTCTGTTCATTGGATGAAGATCACAAGAATAGTGAATGGAATTTTGAATTGGTAAATGATATCAGGAAATAGCCGCGTGTACTAAGGGGTGCTGGGTACTGGCTTTTAACAGAAGAAAATTCGTCGATAATGAAACTATATTTCGAGATGTACCCATTCAACATGTTTTCTCCCAGATCAACATCCAATCGACCCATCATATACTAAAGCAGTGGCATTTTCTAGCTGTGAAGAAAACGTGTGGAAACAAAGCCAAATACTGTAGTAGTAGCATGATTAGAGACAGAGATCCGATTCCAGTCAGGCAGTATTTAGTTAAATTATTAGTTCTGTAGTTTAAATTGTTCGATGTTTCTACTGGAAATACCAACATTATTGGCGCAACTCGAGTCGAGTGTTTCTAGTTTGAGTGAATGAGCTGTTGAAAAAGGTTTTATTTTCACACCACATAATACAATCATAGATAGTTGTTGTGATGAATGAAAAGGTAAAATATAAAACTCGGGTGAAACAGAAGTGACACACTTTTCATACTTTATTTTTCAGATCTATCCATCAAAGTGACAGTTTTTACAAACATTTCAAAATACAGGGTGTATTTTCAACAATAGTTATGGTACCAAACTAGACTGGATTCGTCATTGTTGAAAATAGTTTGCGATGTTTTTAAGCGTGACACTGACTTCAATTATCTCACGAAGCTTCTCCAATTCAATGGAGGAAACTGCGCTGTTAATTACAAACTGGCAGTTAGGGAATAGAAATGAATATAGAACACTACGGGTATAATTACACAATTCTCGTAAATCGCATTAGAAAATGTGTGCCCAATTCTATAACCGCATTGGAAAGTTCACTGATATTTTCATAACTGCACTTTTATCGATATTCCAAAAGCACTCTACTTTTTCATATAATTCCATAGGCCTAGTGCACCTGGAAGTGGAAAGTAACATCTTCAAGGTTCAATACAGAATGGTATATAATCTAATACTTAAAATGAATATTTTCAAGGAGCTTTTGATGAAGTGATTTTTTTTTCTCTTGAGTTAATGCAAAACGAATACAAAACTTCTTTAAAAGAAGTAACGTCAAACTTTTAGCAAACATTCTCTTCAATTTTCTTGCTCAATTTGTAAGTTGTCACATCCCCACTGTTTAGTTGAAAAATTTAATGTTATCCTAATGAATTAAACTTTACAGCAAACTACACATGTAGATGTCATATATAATCTGTTTGATTCAAGTGGTAGTGGGCTTTGTTTACAATTTAAAATTCATTGAGTGGGTGAATTGGATGTATTCATATTGAACAATACGATTAAAACAATAACATTTATTTGTCAATCATGTAGCAAAATTATAACATCTTATTGAATTGAACTGGTCGATACGTGATGAAAATCCTTATTTAGCACAAAATACTAGTTTCCTGTATTATGGGTTTTTGCTTATTTGATGTTGATTCCTTTATAGGAGGTATGTATTCTTTTCACAATGACTTGCAGCTTGCAGGAGGCAAAGCCTGAAATATGTTTTTCAACGGCATGATCCTAAATCTTTTCACAGCTATTTTGGTAAATCTCTCAGAACCATTTCTACTTCCTCATTTACTTACTGCTATTTTATTCTGCACCAATTTGCTAAAAAAAAAACTTTCAATTTTCTTCACTCTCGTTTTTTTCTTATTATCACACCTGAATATGAAGATCCATTGACTGTTTCAAGCTGTATGTTTGTTCTTGGTCTATTTGTTCTCGAACTTACTGCTTTACTAGATTTACTTCCTTGGTCTACTGTTGTATTATGTTTCTTTTGGTTTGTTCTTCCTATAACTCTCACGTATTTCTGAAGTTTCAGCCTGATATAAGATTTTCTTATGGACATTAAAATCAACATTTGAACTACCATTACATTCAACTACCCTGGATGGGGCATACAAATATTATATTGAGCGTGCTACAACTGACTATATGTGAAATTTTTCGGAGATTTGAGGTCTGAATGGGAATTGTTGTTCCTGTAAACATTGGGTTTGAAATAAAAAAATTCAAATTCACGAAAAAAATATCACGGTCGTTATTTTTCTGTTGGAATGATATGTGGCGGTTAGTTATTTTTGGATCATTCTTTACGTCTGAGAAAAATTTGATGGCCAATGGAACGCTGCTGTTAGGTCCCAAAAGCCTCAAAAAGCCTTATTCTTCCCCAAAAAAAATGGATTATAATTAGAAAAACATTAGAAATCGCAAATTCAAAGGTCTCGTGTTACTTTATACAGAAAGTGGGTACTGTCTCGGCAGAAATCCAATAATAAGAATATTGAAATCGTGTGCATGAAGAATAAAATCGTATACCAGGGAGGATGGCATTTTCAACCTCTGTTCTTAAAAAATAGTTTTAACACAGACACGTTAACAAAATCGTTATAAAACGTATTGTGATAACTTGTATTCGATATCATAAAGTCTGTGAAGCAAACATTAGTTGTAACGATTTTTCAATTCAGCGGAATTTCAATAGTTCGGAACTGTAGGAAAAAAGACTGATTGGCGTTTATTTATGAACTTTTATCCTTCAAATATAAAGTTGATTTAATTGTATAATATTCAATAATGAGATCTCCAATATTCCTTTATTTTTCTCCTCCAACCAATAATTGAGTGTCTCTTCAGAGAATCTCCTTTACAGAAAGATAAAAACACTTTCAGAATCATTAAAACTTCAAGGAACTAAACTTAGAATTATTGGATGATAAAGCATTTCAGGAATAGAGTCATAAAACTTGAGAAGAAGAAAAAATAAAATGATCAACAATGTGTAACCATAATATCATATGGGAAAACAATCGTCATCCAGAAGTTTTATTTAATTCATAAATAAATATAGATGGTGATTCGAATACTCACTTATAATACCACAAGAGCTCAAAATATTTCTGGAAATTTCCTCACGGGCATGAAAATTTAGATTTTTTTGTTATATATTGAGTGCCCGAAATAAAATTTCCAGGAAAAGTTCAACAAACACACACCATAATTAGGAAAAAAATTATTGATCCCTTATTATTGATTTCTCTGATTGTCAACTTGGTCAGGGTATTGCTGTCTTTGACATATATGGATTTGTTATTTTTGTTCAACGGGTTCTGTCAGAAAGCTCAATAAGCACTAGTTTGAAAAAATCATATAGGTATATCCACCATATTTTGTTAAATAAAAAAAATACCAACTTTAGTTAAACCAAGTGCTAAAACTCAGATGGCTACCAGCCGTCTGAGATGGGTACTACTAGTTCAGTCTTTCGCCATTTCATAATTTTAGCTCACCAAATTTGGTAGAAATGTATTTTACATTATTGACAGGTATATCTAGGATTATTGAACGGTTGTATGTAGATCATGTTTATTTTTTGAACCTAAAAAAAAATTCCACTTAAATATCGTGGCGCCTCGAAAAAATTTCCGGAAATTTTTTCAGGTGCCACGGTAACTAGTCAAAATCGAGGCATCTTATTGGTTAGAAAAGTAGAGGTGTGAAATTTCCTCTTCAATCGTCAAATTTCCGTGGAATTTTCATACACTTTCCAATCGAATATGATCTGTATTAGAATAATAAATCGCGCTGCTCGTCGGCAGAATACGAAATTAGCCACGTCCATAAACATCCTGATCGCGTTCGAATTCAAAGTAAATACACGCACTCCGAGTCGAGTCATGTGCCGACCATATGCGCCGAGTAGGTAGTCGTCGGAAGAAAATCAGGTAACATCCCGAGAACGGAATGCGATGCCGTAAACGATTATTTGTCCTTGCATTTTTTTCGCATTCCCAGCGCGCGTTCAATTAGAGACGCTGGTGACGACGGTACGAGGCAATTATCGTGATTCGTTCGTTGGCGATGAAATAATTACACTAGTATGCAAAACAATTTTTTTTCTCCTTCATATTTTATGCTTGTTTTATAATAACTTCAATATTTCTGAATACAAACATAGTATGAACAATTACGAAACACGTAATTTTTTTTGATCGAATTATTGAAAAAAAAATCACAATTTGCTACAAATTTAGGTCATTTATTCAAAAAAAATAAAATCTGCCAAAAATCATCAAAAACAATTGGTTACATTAATGTAAACACTTTTTTTGTAGTATTCTCTTTGTAGTTTTCTTTCTTTTTATATTTTCTGTAGGTGTTTCACGACAAATCGTCCAACAAAAATCGGCAACATTGCTTCTTACCATTTACCGTTGCAGCGCCTCTCTATTTGCAATATATTTCACCATATTCATCTGATACTGCGCCGAGATTTTCGGGGAAGTAATCTGAGTGAGAGCCAAAAAAATGAATTTTGAGGGACATTATTTTATAACCTGAAAATGTTATTTGCTTTTAAAATCAGAATAATGGTATCATCATCTGATTTCGTTTTGCTCTATAGTTGAAAAAACAATTATTTGTGAATATGATTCATAACTCACCAAAATCCCCGGTATGAATTATTGAAAAACATTCATTAACTTTTTAACGTACTACATGAAACGCAATCACAGCTACAACTGCTGTGACTCAAGTATTGGTGTTAAAATACCGTCAGGTGATATCTTTCTCTTTATTTCTATTGATACAATGATACAAACTGTTTTTGTGGATTTGAATATGACCTGAATTGAATAAAACATCGTTAATGCAAAAACGACGGATAAAAAATACCTAATATTGAGCTATTTTATGGTTATAAAATTCCATACCCTTTATGTCATTTCCATATGGTGTTAGTCAGTACACCTTCCCATCGAAAAGGAAGAAAAAAAAGATTTTTAACGTGTTTTAAGTGTTGTTCTGATATGTATCAATGTTTTTTTTTAATTTTATCATGTGTCAACTGACCTTTTTAACCATCTCATTCAGCGACCATCCTCACTAACAATGTAAGGAAAATTTTGTTTCATAGTTTCATTCATCAGCATTATTTTGAAGCTCCCTGATGATGACAATAACCGATTGTCATATTGGACATATTGGAAGAAATATATTGTTTTAAGAGTACACTTTCGCATTTGCTGCTATCCCAAATATAATTCCCGAGTTCTGTATATATATATATATATATATATATATATATATATATATATATATATATATATATATATCTGATTTTATAAAGTTTAACTCCTAATTCAAAGGAGGATTTTGTTGCACACCAGTGTTATTATTTTCCGTGGAACAAGGATAATTTTTTATTGCTCGTCCTCATCAATAGTTTACCTACGAGAAGAAACCCTGTACCAATATTGTGGGAAATGGATTTTAGTAATATTACAAAGATTTTTCAGCTCATTCCGATCAAATTTAAAAATATTCCATCAATCAAATCCATTGGACAAAATTCAAATCATTCCGGAAATTTCTGATATTTCCCGAATATCATCAGAAATGCTCACCCAAAAGTTTTCAACGGGATTATAACAATCACATGAATGCATAACTTTGCCCCAATTCAACTGTATTCGTATCTCTTATAGTTTCTTAGCTCCCAACGAAACCCGGTATGTAAAACGTATGCTTCGATTTCAACAAGTATAAATTTTTTTTTCATAACTTAATTTTCTAATCTAACTTTTCTTGAAATCATTCGTATTTTTCTTCTTCATTGTTATTATGTATTATTTTCCGTGTAACTTGCATATTTCATTTTTGGAATGAAACATTGCGGTGGTTGACTTGCTGTAATAAACCAATAAGTATATAAAATAATCAAGAAATTATTCAAATTATTTTTCAATTTTTTTCATAACCTTCAAGACGGTGGTGTTTCCTAGGAAAGAATGTATTCATCAGAAATCATTCCAAAGCGTGATATTTATTTTCGTTTCATAATAAACTGGATGATTATATAACATAATAATTTAAAAATTTCTACCTCTCTCATTGGTGATGACGAAGATTTCTAATAAACAAAATATTCAAACAAAAATATAATTTGGTGCATATGGTGTAAACCTCCAAGAGGCGACGCCACCTGCTGGATGACCTACTACCTCAAGAGAATAAATCGTCTTCGGTCTACTTGCAGAGAATGCTGCAACCCTCCACAGAAATCAGAATTTCAATGATCGAAATGATTGCTGATACTGATTCATCAATATATATTTCATATGGTTGTCGAGAAACAAAGTATCAAAAATCGAATAATTTATTAGCAGTATGTATTAACAAGGTGTAGTGTAAATCATTTTTCCTGTTCTAGACTAATCGACGACCATCCCTCAGCCCCACACCCAGTACGAGACAGCTTCAATCGATACATTTCGAAACATTTCCAACACAATGTTTCGTTTCACCCGATCCGGCGATGCGATCCACACCCCACATTACTGACACGTTACCATGACAACTCATTGTCGTCCCTCGGCGTTCTAGATGCCCTCGAGGAACAAACGAAAGAGTGAAACGGAGTCGTTAATTCTCGTCGGGACCTACCGATCCGGCCACTGTGTCGGATTGTGAGAGACGCAGCAGGTGGACCTTTCGAAGAATCACTGGCAAACACGATTTCCTTAACGGGATTTCCGTAGGGACTACTTTCATTATGGCCGTTTTTGTGTTGTGTTATCGGAGACATGAATACGAACGGCGTGATTTCCTTTTCGTATATTAAAAATAATTTTTCGAGATCCCACTTCTGACACAAAAAACTCTAAGGAAGTCTGAATTCCCCTAAACACCTCTAAGAAAAATGTCTCAAGATCCCACTTCTGACACCAAAAACTGAAAGAATATCAAAATTCTGTCAAATACCTTCATTTCAATTGATATATCAACGTTCAGGCGATAATAACAGATTCATCGTAGTTTTCCTTGCAAATGACCTCATATTTTGAAGAATAATCGTTGGTTAGTTGTGTTGTGGCCTATTTTCATGGTTCTCAAACAATGAATCATTTTGGGATCTACTGATCATGTCACTGTGTCGGATTCCGATACTGTCAGCAAATTGATCGTTGAAAGAGCCCTAGCAACCACTCGAGCAACCACGGTTGTCTGATGGGACTTCCGTAGGGACTGCTTTCATTGAGGCCGTTATGTGTAGTTTAATCGTCATGTAAATTAAAAGGGTATTTTCGAAAATTAACAAAAATGTTTCGAAATCCCACTTCTGACACCAAAAACTGAAAGAATATCAAAATTCTGTCAAATCCTCTATTTCAATTGATATATCACCGTGTAGGCGATAACACAGATTCGACGTAGTTTTCCTTGTTAGTTGTTGGCTTCTTCTGAAGTTTTCTAACAGTTATACTTTTCGGTATCTATAGATTGTTGTTGACTGTTGGATGAGATATTGTAGTGAGCGTTTTCGATGTTACAGTTACCCTCTGAAATCTAGCCACGGGCTTATAAAAGCAAACGATTCTTATTTGTAAAGAATGATCCTTGGAAAAAAACGTTCTTCCACTGAATTGATAATGCCAGCTCATAAAACTGCTTTATTTGAAGAGGAACCGATTACAGAGCCATCTAATTATTATCCCATCATCATCAACTATCATAAAAAAAACTGGCACTTATTCAAAATCAAAGAGTGTCTGTTGAATTACTATTTCAATTCTGTTGGGGAATGTCGTCCAACGAATAATTTCATGATTTTATCACTACTGTGAGTGGAGTTTACTTTTCACATTGGTATCTTTGTATTGTACTTCACACATTTTGACTGTCAATATATCTTTATAGATTCGATAGTTTCTCAGGTCCCACTTCTGACACAATAATTCGAAAAATGTTCCATACAATAAAATTTACTTCTATATGAAAACAACTCCTTTGGTACTTATCATATTCACAAGGGAGATTTGTGTGAAATCTTACCCAGCATGATCGTAGCTCACATAAAAGGTGACTATGAACATGATTCATGAGTGGATAGTGGTTGAAAGTTTTTTTTTTAATTCCGATAGATATACGATGAATGATTCTCTATAATCTATAGTATGTACCTTACACCAGCAAGGATTCGCGGAGCCTTCTATTAGGAAAAGAAATATAAAAGAAACAATGCTCCGAAGTGTTGGGTGCAGGTTGCACAGACACCAATCTCTGGAATCGGCGGTTGAATCTACCGGCTCGTCGTGCTAGAAATCGTACATTCAAAGATAAGACCTGGATGATCTTCAACTCGCACAACTTTGAACTTCTCACGGTTGCCATTTTTATGGATTCTGTTCAATATTAGCACTCATTATGAAGCTGCATTCGAGCAAGAATTCGCAGTGCGACACAATAAAATTCACACAATTTTCTTGGGTGTTTGTTTTCATGTTCAAGAAATGTTTTAATAAGTCTCAGTTTGTTCGACATATTATGTTCTGATATGAATGAATGGACAAATAGTTTTACATGGGAATTCTGATGAAGAAATATTGAAAATTTTTCGAGTAAAAATACATTGACAAAAATAATATTAGAATGATGTGCCATCCTCAAAGAGACCCCTTTGCATGTCTTGATTGAAAACAACTTTAATAGTATAACTTCTTTTCTTCGGGCTTGAAGGCCGTCGTACTTTGGAATTTCTTCCTGACGTTTCGCTAGCGCGAGTGGCCAGCTTCTTCAGAGGCTTACTCATTTCCGATGACTAAAAATTTTAGTCATTCGCAAAAATATCTTCCCCGCATGGCAATTGCTGCCCTTTTCGGTACGATTTAGTGTTGTGTTCCTCGACACCCCGCACGACTGGCCAGTCCATCGTCAACACAGATTCATCTTCAAGATCTCAAGAGAAGGAAAGACGGAGTTTAAGGTAAGATCTTAATGGCACGACCCGATTAATCAGTATAGATCACCAGTCCATTTTTTCTCTCCTGAGTTTGACTCAGAAAGCTACATTATTTCCGATGACTAAAATTTAGTCATCGGAAATGAGTAAGCCTCTGAAGAAGCTGCCCACTCGCGCTAGCGAAACTTTAGGAAGAAATTCCAAAGAACGACGGCCTTCAACACCGAAGAAAAGTAGTTATACTAATAACCTCGGCCGCGAAAGCCTCAACCATTTTGACAACTTCAATACATTACAAGTTACCAATCAGTTTAACATAACATCTTGTTTACCCTATAAACTAACCCAAGTTTCTCTTTAATTCTGTTCGATAACGATTGCTGTTGACTGTCTTAGCGTTCTGGGGCGACCTACTGATTTTCCGGCAACCAGTAGTGAGTACCGTGGACCGATTACGATGCAAGAGAGGACGACTAACAATCCGAAAATAATTGATTGATGTGAATAATTTCGCATTACCACGTAGGGAAGTTGTTTTCTATGAATTATAGATTTGATTTTTTTCAAAAGTAGTAGTAGTAAAGCTTGAATGATTATTTCTGCTGGATAATTGAACAAAAGCTGTGAGACCAACTCAAAACCATGGGAAATGGCAGATATATCTTCAAGTTGAACCTCTTTAATCAACTTCAATCAAACCAACGTCAATCAGCGCCCTATTATTTCCCAATAAAACTCAATAGGCACGAATTTACAGAGCTCTCCCTTCAAAGTTCCCAGATACCATTATCATATTATCTTTGGCCCGATAATAAACAGTGAAATGTGCGGGTCTGGTCACAATAGCAACTTCATGGCCGGGCTGAATGTATATAACTGTGTTCACTCAATGGGGCTTTGTATGAATCATTCATCTATTTTCTTTATAAATGGCTCGTCTACTCGGAAACAGGCATTCCAAACGGCCGACATCATGAATTAGCTCGAGTGCGTCAGACAAAAGACTATATTTTGTGTTTGTTCAGGAGCTATATAGTAACACTGAAGGGCTCAAGATTTGGGCTTATGAATTCGATCTTGATTTCGTGATGAGATTGTACAGTGTCTATCTTTTTTGATAAATTTCATGAAGAATTGTTTTTTTTTATTTTCCAATATTTGATATTATATTATTTGAATTTCATGATAATAAACAGTTATTGGCTTCTTTTAAGAAAACTCTCCAAGGGAAATTCTTTCCACTTGTTTGATAGCCCAAAACTTCAGAATGAGTCAATTGAATATGAGCGTGTCTCATCTAGAATTGAATTGTAATTTTTTTATAGTTACAGGCAGTTTTTAATGAGAAATCCACAAAAAATTTCTTTCTGTCAGATGCCACCACTGTTATTATAATTAGCGTCACTTATTGTTATAGCGTATATTAGCTTCGTTAAAATGATAAGATAATATAACCCAGGACACCTCGGTTTTCTGCTTTCAACCATTTTTTTTGGATTTCAAAATAGAAAAAAAAATTCAGTCATAATGGAGGGTCCGGGGAGCCAAAATTTTTCATTGTGGATAACATACTGTCTTCTATAGTATAATTTTTTCACCCTTGGAAGGAGAAAGGGTGGGCGGAGAAAATGAGAACAGTAACAAACGGTACGCTTTCGTATCTGTGTGTATCAATTCTCTGCGAAAATTGATAAGGAACATTTACTTGCTATATTTAATGTAAAAACTCTCCGAGGAAATTGTTCCCACTTGTATCATAGCTCAACTTTTCAGAATACGTTAATCCAATGTAAGTGTATCATATGTGAAATTGCAATTCAAACATTTTTTGTTCCTTGAAATATTTTGTTAAAATCAAAGTTACAGGCAATTTTTTATAAAAAAATGCTTTTGTCCCAAGTGCCAACACTGATAATGAAATGGACGCTGCTCATTGTCATAGTATTCAGCTTCATTAAAATAATGGATTAATATCACCTGGGACACCTGGGTTTCACGCCATTTTTTCGAATTTAATTTTTTTTAACGTCTTTATTGAGGGCCCGGCGGCCAAATTTTTTTATTTCGAAGGCCTTACTGTCTTTTACATGAATTATTTTTTTCAATATTTTTCGAGACCTATATTTCCATAAAAAAAATAATAAAACGTGAAAATTATGTTGAATGTTCTTCAGACCTGAGTAACATCATTCGCAGGTCAAATCGAAATTTTCGTGAATAAGAGCATTTCGACTATTTCAACCGAGGATTCTCTTTGCAGAAACTTTTCGTTTGATCTTTGACTTCGCAGAACGTTACAAATACTTTTCCGTTATCTCATAAGACATTCTTGAGATATAAATCAATATGAAATCGCCAGTACGTCATAAGTAATAAGCAGGTAACCCAAATGATGGAAGAAACGCCAAGTGGGTATACGAAAGTAGTCTGGCAGAAATGTAGCAAAAGTTACATCAGACAAAGTCAACGAGTTGAAGAAACTCGTTTCAAAGATCATCATGCTCACATCCAAGACAGCAGAAAAAGACTGAGGTTTCCGCGCACTCCGGATGAAGATAACAGAAAATTAGTTTCTGAAATAGTTCTTCCTATACTTCAACGACAGTTATAAAAAATTAACAAACATTCGAGAGTTATCTTGATATACGATACGGGTAGGACATTTTATTACTTGGATGAAATCTCCCGGGCAGTGTACACGCATCAACCAAATTGAGTGTGTCGAATGAAAGGACATTTGCATAATTCCGGCCGTATGAATTATATTCGGAGCACTTTCATGGAGGAAATAATAATTAAAGTGGGTAATTCGATAGATATACCGATATAACACCCTATCGAGGGTGGAAGAGGGTGCGTCGAGGACGTCTCCATCGCTGTGGGAATCATGACGCTCATTTGCCACTCCCGTATAACAACAGTTGAATGAACAGTGCGGTCCAGAGGTGACGGATTTATTGGTTTGTTGTCATAGCGACATTCTTCAAAGAAAATTGTTATATATCATTATAGTAGAGGATCCCAAGTAAGGTGTATCTTCAACGATTCG
The DNA here is from genome assembly GCA_032362365.1 of Zygogramma bicolorata. Classification (NCBI taxonomy): domain Eukaryota; kingdom Metazoa; phylum Arthropoda; class Insecta; order Coleoptera; family Chrysomelidae; genus Zygogramma; species Zygogramma bicolorata. The sequence goes on along the minus strand of JAVJAQ010003158.1, from coordinate 80,785 downwards.
ATAACCAGGTGAAAATTATATTTTAACGAATAATAGTAGATTATACCAGGAGTCAATAATAATAGTCATTGTTGCGAGTAGTATACTCTACTTTATTTACGACTAATTGATTTATCACAAATGAATGATTATTCGAATTAATTCGTCTCAATACAAATACACAAACACTACCTACCCGTTTGATACTGACACTTCGGAGTTTGGTTATATAGTTTCCATGGTGATATTGAATTCGAGAAATTTTGTGATAAGACTACAAGAGGAACTAAAGACTATTACTATTAATCAATTCCTGGCCATTATTCCCTAGGGGAATAATATATGGCATTATACTGCAGAAACCATCAGTATATACATAGTCGTAAATTAAATATGTTTATGAACGAGTAGCAATAGGATTGCCGTAAAAAAAATCCCTATGATTATATGATTAATTTATATTATATCACCTGCATAATATAGCGAATGTGGTATACTTTCGATCTGAGTCTTTGACAAACAAGACAGTCGAATTGAAAAAAAATCAACTGCTATTGGTATATATATATATATATGATGAGTTTTATTTTTTCGGGTTTCATTCCGTGTTCTGTGGTTTTGATCCTCTGAATGATAATTGTCACAACGTTTCGGCAAAGTCTCATCTGCCATATTCTAGGTGATGATTGAGTTTCGTCGTATAGTCTTGAATAATTGAAAACAAAGATTGATAATCTTTAATCTGTAGAATCGGAGATGTCGTTAATCCAATATAATTTCAAATATTTTTATTATTTATTATATCTATTGGATTTCCAAAAACCGAAACTCCAAACATACAAAGTGATGATTATCTGTAACAATGGGCACATTGCACAGCCAAGTTGTGACAGGAAAGCTATTTATGTTTTGGTACCAAACTCTACACAATAAATAGTACAGGAGCTAAAAATGTAAAAGCACTCCTAAAGCCAAAATGCTGGGTAATGATTGACAGGTTCCCTTTGAGAAGAGACATGCTTCGAAGAAACTACCTCTTACCTTCTATTCGACAGAAAATTATACTGAAATATACGAGGAAATATATAAATAAATAAAGAAATATTCATGCTGCTCCACCAAATCATCGATCAGCTCGATAGCTGTTTGTTATCTGCGTACATTTTATAAAACAACTGAATAATTTATAAGACATTCCGCATAAACAAATCATCAAGAATGAATAATTAACCATGCTACAGATAGATGCATTCATTGTCCTAATCGAGACCAAGGTCAAGGCTGGACGCGGAATCAAAACAAAATTATGTTAATGGAATGTTTGGGAATATATTAGAGGCGATGTTTTATGATGGGTTCATTTAACTCGGATATCGTAAATAAATCAAAGCTGGTGCCAATAAAAATGAATTATGTATTCATTCCATTTCGGACACTTGAAGGTGAGAAACATCCATAAAATTCAATGATTTATTGCAGTTTTTGAAAGTCCCAGACTTGCAGATTTTAAATATCCCAGAGAGCAGGGTTTATTGATAATAGAAATCATATCCCAATAGAGCTTGGTCATAAAAACAAAGTATCTCAAAAGATGTTCAAGAAATGTCTAGACGTCACACGTTCCTCTATGATTGGCAATCAAATCAATCCATTGATAATTTTTTCATCGAAAAATATGGCAGTTTCTGTCAAAATAATCAGAACAGATGTTTTTATCAAATGTATCTACTACAAAGGTATGAAAATACATTCAAATGTTATCTAAAATAATAATTATACTCCAATGACTTGTTTTTAGGGGTTACTAGTTTACTGCTAAATGATCTAATTATTCATCCTGTTACAATAATATATTGAATTGCTTGATGTTTTCGGTATCAATTGGTCATTGTAAGTTTGGAATAATAAGCATTATTCGTCCACGACAATTGTTTAAAATATTCATAACGCAGGTGTTTCTTCAAGAATTATGAATGTTTTTTTTATATATTTGTTGAATTTTTTGATATCACTGCTTTTCTTAGGTATTCGAAGAGACGTCCACAAATTTTGATTTTGGTGAAGTAAAACGATTTTCTTTCCATTATTGGTTTTGAAATGTATGATTCATACAGTAGTCAAGGACAAACTAGAGTATATATAAATATACTATTCGTACTCTCTCATACCTATAAAATAATTTTGTTCTAAAATTGGTTCACAGCTAATTCTCATTTCAAACAACAGTTCATCAACAATGAATATTTCAAAGTGTGAACAAATAGTCTGAACTTTGGCCAACCATTTGTTAATATAGGGGATAGACATTCACAAAAATATTAAGTGTTGAAACACACATACAATAAAATACTTCACAATATCATTTTTGTGTTTTACTATTGCAGCACCAAGTTATATTGTGCAATAATACCAGTTCTAGTAGAAACTTTGATTCATTGTAATAATACCACATAAAAAATATATAATATACTACATTTCCGGATCCGAGGAAAGTTTATGCCTGTTTCTCATATTGAGCTCTCAAATGATGACTTTCTTGTTCACAGTTCCTCTGAGTTTCAGTTAAATTTGTTATATTTTCCAATTGATACCCCATCTGCATAATTTTGTCATGTTCACATGACTATAGTTTAGCACTTTAGCATCGTGGGAACTTGAAATATTGTGCGATATTGTATTACACAATCCCTTATTATGCAATATATTATTGTACAAGACCATATTGTGCAATATATAATGGCACAATACCATATTGTGCAATATATAATGGCACAATAGCATATTGTGCAATATATAATTACATAATACCATATTGTGCAAGATATCTGAACTCCAGATAGCGCTTTCATGTACATTTTGCTGAATTATTCTTTTTTTTTATGAGAATGATTTCTATTGCGAAATTGGGAAAGATTTGAATATTGTTCCATTTTTCCAATGGGTCCACCTTGTATTATCGAGTAAACTTTTCACTATCGAATTCAAATCTTTACCTACTGGTATCACCTGTAGAGTAGACGATACAGTTCGAATAGAAACTCTAATCGCCACGAAACCGTAGTAAGTCGAGTGCCTGCTTGCGAATGCCAACGAAGAAGGAGGAATGTCCGTCGGCTAGAAAAGTGCTTCCTTCCTTCGCGAAACGTGACACAAATGCGACAGATTGAATGTTATTTATCGATTCGTTCGGCAATGTTAGATGCGAGTCCGCTGGTAGATTATAGATTTACAATCGATTAGAAACAGGCGTAGAGCGATTTGATGCGGAATACAATTGGTTAAGAGTTGCATTCGAGCTACTGCAAATGGAAGCAGAAGAATTGTATTATAAGGAATCAAGAATATGAAACATGAAGTATTTATACTACTTGGGAAGGATATTTGAATAAAGATATGGCGGTTACCACAAGTGGCCAATTTGAAAAAAAAGTGATGTTTTTTATATTCGAAATAATGCCTAGACACTTTCTATTGTGTATCTATGCTTATATTATTGAGAGGTAGGGCTTGTATGTTTGTTTGTGTGTGGAGGGTAATATTCGGAAATACCGATTCTATCATGAAAATTATTTCACTAACAGAAAGGTTACTTATTTAGGAGTAATATAGGCTATATTTTATCATGATTGAGTAAAAAGTATATAAATTTCATTTTATTTCGAAAATAATATACAATGGAAATACCACACGTATGCCACTGCAAACTTGAAATATTAGAAAAGGCCTCATTTGTTCATTCGCACTTTGTCGAAAAAGAGAAGAGAAAAATGGAAGACGAATGAAAGGTTCCAAAAAAATACAAAAAAAATAACAAGTTTGAGAGTTTTCTTTTTGAAAAATTTAACCTCTTTGAGCGCTTGCTAGTGCTTCATTTCTCGATTCGATCCCAGGTATGAATTTCCAATATACCTTAGGTCTCATATTACTCGGCTATAGTCTAGTCCGAGGAGAGGATGAAAGTGAATAGAGCTGAAATATTACCGTAATACAATAAGCACGCGTACCAAAATATGCGAATTTACTATACGTTATTCTTGAAATAAGACTATAGAATTAGACTAGAAATTATTATTGAAAATCGTGAAATAAATTAACGATGTACGTCAAAAAATTCATATAAATGAACTTATTACAAACGAACTCGCAAACCTCTGTCGTTCTGCACAGATTGGAATTTTGTGACCAACCACAAACTTAATTTTACAGGATATCAATATACAGGCTTCTATAAGACTAAAAAGATTTCTAGAGCGTGATTTTGAACAATAGTCTTTTTTTCTTTGTAAATATGTGTCGAAAATGTATCCATCCCGATGTATTAATCCCGAGATATATCTTCGAAAAAAGAAATAAAATGAGGCATATTACAATGTATTTTTTTCGCACACCATTTTTGGACCCAAACTACAAAAAAAAATGTAAAATCAAAGTTGAATGTGGAACAAATTCATCGAATACAACGCTTATTGTAATCTCAATCATGACTGTTTATCATACTCTCCCTTTGAGCCAGTACTACTCGGGTGATTGGAAGAAAAAAAAATTGAGAGTTGCAAAATATTTTTAATATATGGCGAATGTTCCGGTACACACAGTCATCAGGAAATATCAATACCGAGACAATAGAAGATAATGCGATGAATCAGAACTAAAAAAACATTATTGACTCAATCATCGTGTATTACTTAAATGACCAATCAGAAGTAGTTACTTCGTTAGAATGTGTTGGACTGTTAGTCTGTCAGTTAAACTGATTCTAAATTGGGAGGGTTCGTTTGGATTGTACCCATTATTTCTGAAAAGTTTCAAAATGTTTAGACCCCACAATCGGTCGCAATACTTCTACAAATTGCATATTGCAGTAATACTTCTACTAATTGCATATTGCAGCAATTTATTTGTGCGCATGTGCCGTCGTTGAAACCATTGCTCTCAGATTATTCGTATATATTCAATTTCAATGATTGTTTTCGGACCCGCTCACTTCGTTGGAACATCGTAGAAAGGTCGGAGACTTGTGTCTCTCCTATAGATATTTTCACGGCTGGTGCTCTTCTGAATTGTCGTCAATCGTTCACCCTTGGCAATATCTACAGGGATGACCCGACGAGTACAGAATTCCCAGCCCATCGTTGTAAGCTTGGAGACTTGTTGATCCTTTCTTGCTCAGGGATCTTTTTTCAATAGAACAGCTGAGCTTTGGAATTCTTTGCCGAAAGAGGTTTTTCCTGAGGCTTACAAACTTCAAAAATTCAAAGGGAATGTTAATTCGTATCTCCTGTCCCTCAATTCACGCGGTATTCTTTGGACATCACCTTTCTTGTGAATCTGTATATAAAAAAAAAGACCACAAAGTCTCATCGAAGTCGTCAGACCAAACCCTGTAGCCGCCACCTCGACGACATGCATGGCATTTCAGCGACTTAAGTGACTCACGCGACTTTCACCAAAAAAAGAGAGACAAAAGGGCAGGAAACCAAGATTAAAATTAGCCATGCACCGAATGCTCATCACGCAACGAAAATATTTTAGACATGAATTGCACTCATTCTACATCGTGAGTGTTGCATTCTACAATCACAATTAGCAGGAAAACGACAATGACTCATCAACTTGAGAGGTTCTGCATTTAACGATGAAGATTTGCTGCAAATAGGAAATTCATAGATTGAAAGCTGAACATTGTTGTATTCACAAGTGGAAATTCAAAAGGTACTCTTTTAGTTTCGAGAGCTTTTTCTCTGTTCACTCCTCGTGATGCCACTCGGTTGGCAGAACATGCGACAAAATCTCGACTGGAAATCAAAGAAAAAAGTCGTGGAATCGACTAGTGTAATTATACCTACAGGAAATCCTTTCATGTCAAACCAATCATGCAATACTCACTTTTCCTCCGGGTGGAAAAAAGACCACAATTACATACCTGTAAAGAAAAAACAAATTAGATCTGTATTGATGTTTCCGTTTAAAATAAATAAGTCATTTGTTCATTAAAGTCCATACGGAGAGAGATATGCATAAACAATTCAACTGGAGTTCTTCAAGGTTGAGTACTTGACCCATTATTTTCCATTCTGTGTAACAATGAAGTCATAAACGCGATATATGAATGAAAAATACACTTGTTCATTGACGATTCTCCAATATACAAGATGTATGAAGTAATATTGTCCGAATTCGGGGTGGAAAAGCATGTAATTGATGTTTGATACAAAGTTTGATTCAAGAACAATAATAATAATAATGATTGTAGTGTATTGTAGTGTGTCTATGTAGAACTGTGTCATTCTTTCGTTTCGTTTAGTAGTCAAATGGTATTCAATGACTAACCGGAAGAATGTTTACGGCGGTTGTCTGAAGAAAAATAGAAATGGATGGTAACATTCGGAAAAATTGGGTTCCTAATATCTCCATATTTTACGGATGTGGCAGAATCCGTTAGCTTATGAGTATAAATAATCAAGATTCTTCAAGTTTTACATCAAAACCTCAATCTTTTTCCGTAAATAGTTGTTGTTAGAATGATTGATTGACAGGTTTTCGTATACTACAGCGCCACCTAGCAGGATAATTCGCGGAAACTTCCTTCCATTTCATTGGCGTGTTCAGTTCAATTACTAATGAAAATAATAACAGTGCGTTTATCATATACAGCATCCAAAATAATTCCTTTACTTTTTTTCCTTTTTTTTAAGTCTCTCAATACACAAAACCAAATGTGTTTTTACAATTTAGAATAACTTTAGACTCAAAAACATCCCAACATCCCATAAATTTCCCTCTCTGCGTAAACCAAACCAGTTCAACGTTTTGTTTTCGTTCCAAAGATATACCAGATACAAGCTATCGTCAGGTCACACACACAAACAGTATTTTGTGTATAATTACGGACGTTTAATGCTCTTTGAGGTAGGCGGCGAATGCAGATTTATATTTCCGTATAGGTGGATCGAATATAACTGGATTTTTGTTGGATGCGATCTGACATCGGACACGACAGGAACCGGAATTCCGGCGACAGGTATTTTTATGATAATGCGATGTAAATCATTTTTATCTTTAGAACGAACACGCTTGATATAGTTACGAGGGGGCTTTGATATAGTTAATAAAACATCGGTTTGTAAAATATAGGACAATAGTATAAAATCATTTTTTACATACTGAGGCGGAAAGTAAATAATTTCTCTCGAGAGGAAACTATAGCTTACCTTACCGATACTGAATGCCAAGATAAATATTTCTTGAGAGGGAAATTATATTTCTTGCCGTATACTCTTTTATTCAGAATAATCCGAAATAATTTTATAAAGTGAACGAAGAATGAATACTTGCAAGATAAATTCGAATACATTTTGTGTTTCAAGTAGGCCACGAATGTCAATATTTTCATTCTTTGTAAATGCCATTTGTCTACGTAGAGGTTAAAATATTCGACGTGCCAAGCATATCTCATAATTTTCTATTATGTTTCACGGGGATTGTTGCAAATATCAACATTATTCACTAACCATCCCAAGATTTTCGGGCTTGAAGGCAGTGGTCTGGAATTTTGACTTCCGGAGCTTTCGGCTGCATCTGCGGCAGCTATCTTCAGCGGCGTGGATCTAGTCGAACTCCTCTCTGTGGGTCTTCTATGACTGATGATCAGTCATAGGAGACAAATTCAGAGCACGGCCTTCAAGTTCGAAAAGCTTGCGATGTATTATCACCGGCCGTGAAAGCCTACATTGTTTTATTATTTACTGAAATGTAAACCGCATTTTCGACAAAAATGGTCTGGCCTTGACAGTCGCGAGTGCTGAATCCCGTAATTGAGAAAATGCCTAATAAAACGGTAACGTGCCATTTCTGGAAATTAGTATGTAACCTATTTTGAAGAGGTCGGTGGTTTTTAAGGGAGAAACTTGGGTACCTATATATTTTCTGTCCGTTTGGCACAGACATAATATGTCACAACTGTAACGCCAGGGGTGGTTCGTTTTTTATAACTGCCCTTGTGTATAAGTTACCGGGGAATAAGAAGACAGAGTCCGGTAAGTAGCAAGAGGGCGGAAAAGTGTTCTGCAGAAATCGTCTTCTCCCGACTGAAGAATTGGTCATTTTCCAACGTGATAGTAGGCTACAAATAAGCAAAATTTCGAATGATAGTAGATTCATGTATTCATAGAGACTTGGCAGCCAATTTTTCAGTGTCTTTAAAATAAATCATGAGCTGTAAAAATGTTCGCGCTGAGGAGTATCTCATGTAAAACGAACAATGAGTCGAAAACAATGCTTTTTTTTTGTGAGAAATTAGCTGGGCTATAGTTGAGGCTTGAGGCCCTGTGGAGTTTTACGTAGTTAGAATAGTGAAAGAAAGGTAGATCACCATAATCAGATAAATCCCTTTCGACAAGCTCCACGCAGACAATTACATAATGAAGGTAACCCAGTAGGTAACTACACTTTTGGTAACTCATAAGCAATTAAACGGCATCGACTTGGTTGTGAGATGGATGGATGCTTGTATTATGACACTCGAAAAATGTAAGCAATCTGATCTCAAGTTGTTTTCCTGTGACGGAAACCATATTATCGATTGGTAATTTTTGCAAATATCAGCTGAGCTCAATAATAATAAGCTAGCAGCTTTTTGCTTTACTTGTCATTTCGTTTTCATTTGTTTCAATTGAACTACTATTCAACACCCTTTGCTTTTCAATTTTTCCTATTCCTTTGGTAAGGGATCAAATACAGGGTGTACCATTCAGATTACAATATACTTCGTCGAATGAAAAAAAATGACCTGTTTTTCTACCCTATTCCAAGGTACTTGTTACGTGCTCGACAAAGTTCACCGGAATTTCCGGGCAAGAAACCAATTGGCGATTCGCCACCTCCGGCATTCCGGAAGAAATATCGCTTGGCGAGCGTTGCTATAAAAACTCGGAGACAACAAATCTGGCAAGCCGCACGGGGTAGGTAATTTATCGCCCCTCCCAACACGGAAAAATAATAATGAATCCCTTTGCATTCGAAGGAAAAACGAAACTCGGCCAACGAAATGGGTTACCGACTCTCGCAACGAGGGCGGACAAAAAAATCGAATAAATCACGGGACGAGATGCAGCGGTTCACCCAGACCGTTGCCATGGTGCACGGGCAGGGCTAGAGAAACGCCGACGGCGCATCTCCGTCGCTAGGAGACGGCTTTTGCGAGATTCGCAGAGGTCTTTGATCCGAAAACACGGTTTCGAACAAATCAACGCCAACCACATTGAGAAAAAGAAATACTCCTATGCTAACTACAGTTGGTGGCACCTGATAAAATATTTTCGAAACAACGATCTTACGTGAGTCCTAATTCTCGATCTCTCGCATTCTTGATTTTGAAAAATTTCAAATAAAGAAACCCCTTCGAGACATAGCCAATAGAGGCGCCCTTCATGAATCTGACAACGTAACCCCACATTTCCTGCAAGCCCGACGGCAGTTTTGAAGGTTATAGGCATTTGAAAACACTCGCCTGAAAAAAAAATATTCCATGGTTTTAAAATATAGCATCCGCTTCTATTTTTACTAGGCACGCAACAATCATTGTCACTAACGCTGGAAAAAATATGTTAAACTGGAAATTTCTGGGAAACAATGAGTAAATCACAAAAAAATAACTTCTACCCAAGTAAGATGAGAAAGGTCAAGTTTGTTTTCAACATCGTCAGAATAATCTCGCGTTCTATCATCAATTGACATCAATATATGTTGGAACTAACATAACCATATTATTTTTCAACACCAAGAAATAATTAACCTGCGATAGCTACTTAATATATTGGATATTAGATTCGGCACTATTAACACCACAAACAATTCAAAATGGATTAACTGTCTCTCCTGCGATGAAGTGTCTCTTTTTATGAATGCGTACGCCTATGGAGAATATTCGAGAGAGGCCTCGATGATCTGTATCGAATTCTCCATGCGAATTACGAGTTCCTGGAAAAAATGACGTTCGCTCTTCGACCCCTCATAGTATTCTGCGTTTATGACCGACAGAGCCGGCGCTAGGACATATCGTAACTATATAATATATGAGTCATGAATTTTATCCTGTAACATTGTCATGTATCCTACCAGGATATATCACCATATATCATCTTTTACATATTAGTAAAATGTAAGATATAAATTTGTGATGTAACTGTTGCATTCAGGTTAGATCACAATGTTTAGTGGGACAGCATCAGATAATTATCAAATACTACCTACTACTTGATATAGAAAACTATTGCCAAAGCAAAACACATGTTGCAGTTGTAAATATATATGTAAGTGAATATCTTATAGAACTGTATTAGTTTTGGTGGATTGATCGACGTTGAATTTCTTCTGAAATCACTATATTTATAGTTTGTTTCATCTTGAAAACCAAATCAAACTGCTATAAAGAGAATCGAAAAGCTTTCCCAACTGATTTTTCAAAGTTTTAGTTCAGGATTAATGTTTGGAACTCCGTTAACGTCTTGGCGTTGTAAGGCTTCAGGATCGCAATTAAAAAAAATATTGTCGCTTTTTAGAGGTGTCGTATTATTTTCAATGATTCTCTCTCTCTCTCTCTGCCAAATGGTGATATTGAGGAGTGAACTTGTCACGTCAAGACGTTAACGACGTTCAAATTATTACTCTTGAACTAAATCCATTGGTAATTCGCGATAAACAATAACCGATACGCCCCCTATCGACTTTTGCGAGAACACTCAATGGTTAGATCGCCATACTCTAGTTTGCAAGTATTTATATGGGGCTGTTGTGTTGAATCTTCAGTCATTTTGGATTTTGGGGGGTGTTTGAGCTTTTTTAGCGATTGTGGAGATATTCAAGAAGTTTCGGAATATTCCAGTGAAATAATTGGAACCTTTGCTCCATTCATTCATTGTGAGCGTATGTTTACTTTTTGTTGTTTTCTAGTTCGGGATATAAACCAGTTGATATTTGATGCAATCTCTACGATATGGGTGATAATATATAATTTAGTGTGTAATGCATAGTTCCAATTGGGAAGAATCACATCAACCAGCTGAAAACTGCCACTTTTGATACTTTATTATTGCTTAAATACATTGAATAAATATTATATTCAAGGGATCGAAGTAGATTTTTCCAGCTGAGAGATGTAATTTGCAATTGTCAAAGGTGTGCATTGATCATTGAATTATGCAATATTCGTTCAGTAGCCTCGAGTTGATAGCAGAAACTCATAAATCCAAGTCTCATCTAGAAACAGCCTCGATTCTTTCGAATTTTACATTGTTTTGGTAACGAAAAACCTTCGAATTTGTTAATGAAATGTTCTTTAAGTATTCAACTCTCGATTGAGTCACTTCTCACAAAGAAATTAATGAGAAATTGAAAATTTCACGAACAAAATGAATACGAAAACATCGAAGCTCCATACATACACATGCAAATTTAAACATGACAATCTAACCACGGACAGTTCCGCATTTCTCCGCGCTAGCGCTGCGATCTATCTATCGCGAATGAAGCCAGAGAGGCAAAAGCGTGGATTTCGAATTATTATTGTTTTTACTAGTTGAAGAGGTGGATAAATTTCGATTATTTCTCATGACATCGCTCCCCTGATATCACAAAAGGCAGATTCCCCTTTTGTGAAGGAAATCCATCAGGTAGATCATTATATAAAAATCCGTTTAGTTTCATCAATAGTCCGTGAATGAACGCCGTTTCACGTTAGATTATCAGTCACGCACCGAGGAATGCGTTTTTAATTGTGCCGGATATGTAACTGTTATTATTATTATCATTCATTAACGATCGGTTTTTATGAGGAAGGTGAAAGTGAATTCCGTTGTTCGAGAACGCACTGGTTGCGGTTCAGCCATACTCGGCAGGTCCTGCTTGGGCGAAAACAAAAACGAATCTTGGGTCTTTTAAATTTTGAAATTTATTTTTTCAGGGCGTATGGAATTATGAATCACCCTGGGTTTATACAGCAAATTAGATAAAATTTTAAATAATATAACAAGTTAAACATACGTAATTCAATAGGTACGTTTATACACCTACTGAAATAAAATATAAGGGTTGACCAACTTTCAACTCTCATCTTAGTTTTGTTTGAAAATGGAAGTGCGCAAGTGCAAAAAATAGTTGAAAATCATTGTTTGAAAAAGGCGTGATTTCATTGGTTGATCCTTATTCCTCATTTTATCTATATAAACAGGTCTAATTTTGTCTAATTTTTTATCTTATTTCTTATTTCATCTTATCCGCTGTATAAACCCAGGGTCACTCACACAAGCTCTAAATTGACGAACGTGTTGAGTTTCGTGTTATTTCAGAAATATTCCAAGCAAAACACAATATTTCCATTCACAGGTCGTTGTTTCTTTTATACAAATACCTACTCCTGTTTGTGGATGCGTGAAAATGTTTATTTGTTTTCCCTCCTTGATCGAGTTGTGATTTGAAAATGAATAGGTCGCGTTTATACAGAAAAAACTTTCAAGTGAAAATACGAAATACACATAAAAAGTGTTTTTTCATCATAATTTGTCCTGAGAAAGAGATTACTTTTTTTAAGGTCGGAAATATATCTCATTATGTGATTTTTATATAAGAGTTGAGGTTTTTCGAACTTGAACAATAATTATCAAGGTTCCATTCAACACTTACTGCCGCCGACAGCAGAATTATTTTTCTAACTGTTCAGAGAATGAGGTCATTCATATCTATGTTCGATTAAATTTTTCGAAACATTTTACGCCAAAAAAAAACTATCATCGCATATATAATTCTTGGATGAATGAAAAATGAAATAGCATGAGGTAATTCAAGTTGAGCTGAAATCATTTCATAAACGGATACTAAAAAAAATATAAATAAATAAAAATCACTTTCCATGGTCGGTGATTTAAAATGAAATCATAAGAATATAAAAAAGTAAAAATGTAAGAGAAAAATATCTGTTCGAAGCAGATCGAGTCATTTAAGTCCATTTTGAGCCACAAATTCTCGCCTTCTTGGCTATAGGTACAATAAATTTATGATAATCAACAGAAATTATTCAGAACCCTGTTTTGAACTGAAAAAAGTGAATACCTACGTGAAAACATCATTTCTTTCAATTCACAGAGCATTGCGATGTGATATCATATCATTTTTATAAATAGTGACATCGGATCAGTTTTATACCACTATTCTCCTTGTGAATTATTTACACGAGAATCACACCAATAGGGACCTATAAGAATATACTTTGGTGGTTTCAATAGTTTTGAAGTATGAAATCCTGAATTTATGGCGAAAAATTGAAGAATTTTCAACTAAGATGCGTTTTTAAATAAATTTCTTGAATTTTTCAACATCCATTTTTAGTCAAGTATATTTTCCGAGGTATTTTCAAATACACATTTTTCCTCTCTTCCAATAAGCAAGCAAGCATATATTATATCCTCATATCAGTGTTCAAACTTTCAGTGTCGATACCGCGATACTTTATCATTTTGGGAGCGTTTCTAACGTCGACGGTTTATCAAGTGCCGTTGATATTGTCAAGTGATGCATGTATTACAATATCCGGCCGTAGCTCTTCTCGGAAAATAAATATGCCCTTCCTTGTTTGGATTGCATGACGTTTATTACATTCGAAGAGAGTCGAATCGCTTCGAAGAATCTTCGCTTGAAAAACAAATGAGGTCGAGACACGACAAGAACTACTAGATGTTAGATACATTTCATTTTAGGATCAGCTTGAGATATATCAACGTCTTAACTGAAAAATATGGAATTATTTTTATTCAAGTTACTTCCATATATGAAAACTGGTTAACAGAAAAACACATTTCAAAGCCCATTTTTTTATAGGTCTCTGGTAGAATGTTTTCATGAGATTTTGGATCATATCCATTATCCAAATTCAAAGGGTTGCGTTAGGTTTTGTTGGTAGTGAATCCCGAATATTTTTCAAACGAATATTGAAAATTCAAGATACATCATTCGAAGTTATCATCAGCCTGAATTTCTTCCTTAAATGAATGTAAAACAAAATGGCGGCAGTAATTTTCATCAAAAGTCGTGTGAAAGGTATCTTTGGATATCGAGCTTAGCATTACAAGAGAATCTTGTTTCATTATATTATACGAGTTTGTAAAACACTAATAGATGATGTTTTAATAGTATATTACGTAACAAGAAGGATAAGCAGCCTATCACGCACGAGCGAAAATTAAGAGTACAATGCTTTAGCCTTATCCTCGAGTTGCGTACTGTACTTCTTCTACTCCCACCATGCCTGTGCCATACCGTACCAATCCACACGAATATCCCAAATATATCATTTTTAATTCAGTTTTACAAATAATTTGAAACGAAAATTTACTGAATTTGTTTTTTTTGCAATTGAATGTAGGTAGTCATGAAATAAAATTTTTCAGGTCAAATTTTACATATCCCATAATTTTGAAAAAACAATTCCGGAAGCATCCACCATCAATTTAGAATGCCTACACTTGTATTCAATTTTTCAAACTTACAATAGATTCTACGGAATCCTTAAGGTTTGAATAAAAAATTGTTTTTTCAGCTTACCCCACTATAACCAGGGTTGGGCTGATTGAAATCAAGTGTTTAAAATCACGATTAAAATCATGATTTAAATCGCTTGATTTTTAAAATTAAAATCATGATTTAAATCAATTTTAACAATATAATATAGAAGTTTTCTCGAAGATCAAAAGGAGTATCTGCTTTTAGAAAAAACAACAAAAGAGAAGTACATAATTCCAAATTCTTAAACTAAAAGTGACACCTAAATTTTATTACTGTATATTTTCAGTCTATTCATTTTCGTTATACAATTTAAACGAAAACACGAGTTTTCCTCCTCTTTCTTTATGCCTAATCTGTTTCTAATATCCGAGTGTACAACTAGCGAAATGCGTGAAATCGTTGGGCACCGTCAATTTATAGGTTGAGAAGAAAAACAAGCCTCGACAAGTATATTCTTGCAAAAATCACAACAAACGCGTTCGTGCCTCACTCGGCACTGTATAGCGAGTGTATAGGACAGAAGGAAAAGAAATCGCGACAAGAATTTTCTTGCAAGAAGCGCGACAAATGCGTTGTCACAACTTTTTGAGCCGCAAATTGTATTAAAATTTTTAGACATACATTAAAATAATTAACAATAATTTCAAAGAATCAAAATGTTCAAATTCAATATACAAATTTACAAAATCAAAAAAATCAAATAAATCATGATTTTTTTTAAACCAATGATTTTTTATTTTTTTAATAAAAATCAGATTTTGCCCCAGCCTGACTATAACGATGGCTGATTTTTTGTTATCATATTGTTACGATCTTTCCTTGGGTTCGTTCATTAAAACTCCAAACAACACTAAACCACTTTCATTACAACTCTTTATCACAATACAATACAATCACTTAAATTGCTCCGCTAACTTTCCAACGCTCGGTACTAAAACTCTCTGTAATAAAAATTCTCTCCTTCGACTTCTGTAATTAGCAATACCAAAGCTCTCTCCAATAAAAACTCTGTAAAACTCTCCGCCCCTCCATTAAGCTAGAAACTTCAATAAATATCTCCGGATAAACTCTCAATAACTCTGCTGAATAATTCTGTGATGAAGTGTCTCCTTATATACCTGCGTACGCCCATGGAGAATCTTCGAGTCAAATGTTGGTGATCGAATATTCCACGCGTGGTGAGAGTCCTTGGAAAAATGACGTTCTCTCTTCGACCCCACACATCACCTTGCGTTTATGAGCAACAGGGCCGGCACCAGGAGATTTCGTAACAATTCGAATGAATGTCACCGAAATGTCAATTGAAACTGATGACAGACTTGTCACGAATTTAATATTTCGGAAGTGTATGAAGATTTCAGTGAAAGTATTCAGTAATTTACCATCTTCTCCACTGAGGAGCTCAAGAGATATTTTTTTTTGAGCGAAACAAGTTCTTGTATGGGTTGGAATGAAATATTATCCTGGTGTGATTTTTTCTACAAATAGCTCTCTATTTTACTTTGTGCAGATATTCCTGTGTTTGCTCTCTATTTGATTCAATTTTCATATGCTTGGTATACAAATTGAGCAAGAAAAAGTGATTTTGTATTTTTTTAAATTTTAGGAGAAATTTCTATTCTTTGATTCGGAAAAAAAAAAATACAAAAAAGAATTCATCCTAGCCCAGTTGATACAAATATAATGGTAGCAGGGTGTGTACCGAGTACCTAATGAAGGATATTTAATTTAATATTATCTTTCCTTCAACAGCAATTAATTTGATGAAAAACGTCAGAAAACCGTATTTATAACTAGTTCATCATCTGAATTATCGCCTCCGCTGTGGGAACACGTTCTCGAGCAACATTAACCTGATTACTTGGAACATTAGATGAGAACCGAGGCATAATTGCATAGTGCAAATATTCAGATTATTGTGGCAAAACATTTTTCTCACAATTAGATACAGCCGCTTATTCTCCAGGTACTTCAGTCATTAGATCATTGGGGCAGTCATGGTTAGTGGGTTTCGGTGCAGAGCGCTTTCATGTTAAGAAAAAAATGTGGGAAAGGAGCCGGCTTGATTCAATAATGGATGAAGATGGCCTGCATTAAGCTGAACAAATAGTGGTGAATGACAATTTAACTAATGTATAAAATATCCCATAAGACGCCATGATTTTGTCATTATGACAACGAAAAAACTTTGACCTAAGTTTTCCAGCGACAAAACGGAACCTAACTCTTAAAAGCATGGCAACCAGAATCATAAACAAATCTTTGACGGCGTCTTCGTTAGTTTTTCACTTGCGTTGTCTAAAGAGTATATCTGATCTGTGAAAATGAAATATAAGAATTGTGTTTTAAATGATTGTACTTTTCCGTTGAATTGAATAAACTAAACTGTATTCATTAAATTGTCGTACCGAATTACCCTCGAGCTTGACATTTATGATTCGAGTTTAGTTGCCTTCCAGCAAATTAACTCAAAAAACTGCCAGATAAATTTACTTGTCCTACGAACTCGAAATTTTTTCAGGGAAAGTTTTTTTCGTTAAGTTGTCAGGCAAGAAAATTCTCATCGAAATGTCAAGTTTACTTCGACAAAAAAAGCTCTCGTGTAATTATAAGTGAAAACATGACGAGTGTTCCTTTATTCGCCGATTCAAATCATCCGTTTATTCAGTGACATCGATTCAAGACAATCGACAATTTTAGAGGAAAATCGACAACTTTACAGAGGAAAAAAAATTCAAGCGATGCCACCGATGACTACTGTGTCGATGACCTAAATGTCGATGGCGCGTTATTCTTTGGCATTTGGTTGGCAGCACATTCGATGTTGCCGCGATTTGTTTGAAGTCTGCCATTTACCAATTGACAAATGTCATTCAGAAGTGGCAGTTCTGTGTTGATGTCTTCTTGGTACTTCAAATTAAATAATTTTGATAAGAAAAAACTCGTTAAAAACTGTGTGTTTCGATGCTTCTATAGAAAGTATCAGTCTCAGGCTTTCGTTAAAATGCCAAGTGAGTTCAGAAGTATCGCTGCCAAGAGTTGGTGACATCTTCGATTAGTCATTTCGAAAGGGAGCGAGATAATGATGCCCCTTCGCTCCCTCCACTCCAGTTAGAGACCTGAACTGAATAAAACGTAGTAAATTATATTTATTTACAACCCATATATGTAATACTGTCAATACTAACGTCATTGAAGGTTGGGAGGTGTCACATTACATACTTCTACTTCCCGCCCTCTTTTCATCTATTCTAGACTTTATCTATCATTTATTTACTTTATTTGACATTTATTTATATTTGTGACAATTGTATACCCCGTAGTAACGGTAACAATATATCTATGATTATTCTGAGAAAATCGCGTTCTTGGTAATTTGTCGTTAAATGTAATATTTTAGATATGTTCAGAACGAAACAGAGATTTATTAATTGTAATCTAAATATGATGGTTGTGAATAAAATAGAATACAAACCTTGGTAGGAAGTTTCATTCCTGTCTCGAGATCATAGCTAACCTCGACTCTTTGCGTCTCGGTTAACTCACTGATCTCACGACAGGAATGAATCACTTCCACCTCGGTGTTTAATATACTATTATAATCTACTGCCAGATATTCATTTTCATCTAAATGGAGCAGATTTAAAGTCTCAAGTATGTATAGGTACTGTCAGTGCAATTTCACAAGAGATTAAAGATAACAAAGCTCACAAATCACCAAGAAGCTTACAAATAAAGCAGTTCTGGATATAAGTTGTTATGCGTTACAATATTTATACTATGTAGGAACGCAGTAAGTATTTGGTTATTTTTTATACAAGGGAAAAAAAGTATTAGATTTTAGCTCGAGGTTGTGTTGTGACAAAAAAACGAGAGCTAAAATCTAATATTTTTCCCGTGTATCAGACACAATTTTTTTCTGTAACGGGAAAAACGACGATTTAATATTGAAAAAAACACAATTTCAACACTAGAAAATTTGACTGTTGTACCGAATAGTTCAAGGAACATTTCATTCACGCAATGCACATTTAATAATTGTACTTTTGGTATAAAGGAAATGTAACTTTTGCATAAGAAAACATTCTATAAAAAATTCAATTTTCCACTTCTTTCCCGGGGAAAAAAGTAAATCCATAAAAAGTGACATTTTTTCACCTGTCATCAGATATAAAATGTCAAACATTTTTCCCGTCATAGAAAAAAATATGATTTGAACCTCCTCAGGGGCATACAACTCCCTATTGGAAAACTAGGAAAGATTATATAATTCTATAACAATCTGGCTAGAAAGTACTTTTAAATTGTATCAGCAATGTATTTCTCTGATTCGGACACATGAAATGTCACTTCTCAAAAATGTCCCAAATGCCGAAATGTCTTTCTTGTCGCTAGTTATTGTCTTTACGATCTCAATTGAGCAGCACAGATCCCTATTCCAGCATACAGGATTAGTAATAATCCGCCGCCAGTGTTCATTGAAGAATCGCCGACTTTAAATGGAATTACAGATTTGTGCTGACTCAAGTGACTTTGTATAGACTATACTGAAAGTTCTACCCTTCGCCACTGATCGACTTCTAGTCGGTAAACGACTTATGACAGTCGGTGACAACTAGTTTGAGATTCTACAATATTTTGTAAACGACTGGAACTAAAAGTCGAACCTATTATGGCGCTTTAGTCGTTTAGTTTTATAAACGGTACTTGCTTAATGAAATTACTTTTGCCTTTCAACGATGGTTACTAATTTCCACTCACCATACAGGATGAAAAGGAAAATATTGTTATGAAATCTCCTAGCGCCGGCCCTGTCGCTCGAAAACGCAAAATAATTTGAGGGGTTCAAGAGAGAACGTCATTTTTCCAGGAACTCTCGATTCGCGTGGGGAATCTCGATCATCGAGATTCAACTGGAAGATTCTTCATATGCGTACGCAGGTATATATACGGAAGCGATTCATCGCTACGGGAGAGTTCTTCAGAGTTCCTAGCTCAGTGGAGTTTAGTGGAGAGAGCATTGGTATTGCTAGGTGCAGAAGTCGAAGTGTAGAGAATTTCTATTACAGAGTGTTGGATAGTTAGCGGAGCAATTCGAGTGATTGTATTGTATTGTGATGAAGAGTTGAAATAAAAGTAGTCCAGTGTTGTATGGAGTTTTGATAAACGAAACCCAAGGATATATCGTAACAATATTTTGAATTTTATCAAGTTTGTAAAAAACATATTCGTTGAGTGACTGATGTTTGACAGGTCATTTAGGTCAATGACAACCAGTACTTACTTCAAAGATCACATGAATGGGGAGTGGGGGGAGGGATAAAACCGGCCTCTCAATCATCTCGGATTATTTAAATTCAGAAATTACTAATTCTCATGAAAAACATTTTCAATCTAGCCAGCTCATAAAACTAAGATTCCCCATCTTCGGCTCCTAACCCACATATCTTGAACAAATTGCCAGCAAGTCGTTTTGTTTTATTACTGACAGTTACAAATACCGCAATTGACGAGAATTTGACTGCTGCACTCGAGCACTTAATTAGTGAGGAGAGTGTGACTATTTGTAAAACAATTATCACTGTATTACTGTAAGCAGATGTTCACGCTAGTTCATTCGGGCAATAAATTTGTTTAGAAACTGGTTGTGCTAACAAATCAAATGGGTAGTTTCGCCGGTCCAGTTTCAACGAAAACTCAACTTTTATGTGCGATAAAAGAAACATCAACAAACGTCGCTACAGGGTGTTTTCAAGAAGTACGGGTTTCGATTTCATTCTTTCTTGGGTTTTTGACGTAAATTCTAATTCTCAAAACTAATCCATAACCAATATGATGCCGAATTATTGATAGCCCATACAAAATTCAAACTGTTGCACGTCATAGATGACGACTTAAAGTGAACGCAATGGCACTAACCTAATAAAGTATTGAATAGTTAATATTGAATATTGAATTTTGAATGCGATACTACTCTTTGGTATGCTGTTGGCAACATATTCGATGTTGTTGCAGTTAATTTTATATTGATCAATTGACAACCGTAATTCATAAGCAACAAATTGCTAATATGGTGAATCGAATATAATTTTGTGATCATGAACTGTGATTGAATATCATAGACCAATGATCAGTGACTGTTGGTCTCCTGATATATCCAAGGACACGTTCCGACAGTTGATTTCAGTGATAAAAAATGTTTATCTGCATGCCTTGTTCAAATCAGATTGTAGATCACATCAAGATATAATCAATTCAAATCACGAAAAGCGCATCAGCCGCGTCTTCTGCGGTAGTAGCTCAAGAGAAAGGCAAATCTCTTTTGCCGTTTGATATTATCGCAAAATTCCTAGCAAATCTAAATCGGCTTCGAAGAAGAACGGTATCTGACTGTATGGTATACATACGTACCGAGCATATGTCATCCGGTAGTTTTTTCACCGAACACCGGCATGTTTCTAGCAATTGGAAATCAGGTTATTGTGTCTTTGTGGTAATTGTGATAGGTAGATGGCAGATTGCAACCTCTAAGATGTACCTGATTACTTGATGGTCGATTAAAGCATATCAATGTATTTTTATAATCCATTGAAGGTAATTCTTCGTTTGCAGTGTCACTGTCCCATGTTTTTGATATATTAATACTTAACGATAGAAACGTGAAAATTTCAAATTGGTAATCCAGAGAGGTAGATAGAGTTTTATGTGAGTTTTATTAAACAATTTTTTATAAATAATTAAAATATTGGCGCCATGATGATCATCCATTTTTACTTTTTTACTTACTTTTTACCGTATCCAAGAACAATGCATCGGGCAGTCGTTGCAAAACTAACCTTAAAGAATGATTCTGTATGCACCATAACCTTGAAGTGCCAGACGTTCATATATGTTCTTTATGTATGTACAAGCGTACATGTTGGTTAGTTCCGATGAGTAGTTTTTTTATATTTTTCAATTGTAAAAAATCGATTGCATGGATTTTGTTTGTCATTTTCCATAAATATAACTATAACTATGTATTTCATTTTGATGTTTTTATTATTTTGTACTGTTGTATAAGGGGCCGTTCATAAAATACGTTCTCATACAAGAGGGGGGAGGGGGCTGGCTGAGTGTGACAAGATGTGACAAGGGGGGACGGGGGGTATACGGTAACGTGACGTTCGCCGTTTATATTTGTCGACATGAGCGCTAGCCAGCGTGACCACTTTTGGTAGAAATCTACTTTTTTAGAAAATTGAAAAATTTTGGTACTCCATCTTTGCGAATGAATTTTCAATTGAGAATGCGGATTAATCTTGTCACAATACAGTGTATTTCACCATACAAATGAAACAAAATAAAGCGATTTTTTTGTGTTTCATTGTGTTATTGAGCATTGAATCTTCTGATTATGTAAAATATCCATATTATTTGTGGCCATCCATATTGAAATTGTTTATAAATATCTGAGAAATATTATTTATATGTTCGTTATGAAAGATATTTATTAATTTATTTAAATTTCATTATCAAAACTAAATAAATATTTTTAACTTTCAGAATTTGTGTACTATCATTTAGAATTTATCATACTCAGCAGGGGGGTCTTAGTTTTCGTGACGAAATATTTCTAGGGGGGTCACAAAAATTGTGACACAGTGTGACAATGGGGGGGAAGGGGGTCAAAAAAAGCTGATTTTAGTGTGACGTATTTTATGAACGGCCCCAAATGTACCCATTATACGTCTGTTTACTCGACCTTAATGTTACCATTATTCACTAGTGAATAATAGTTATTATTCACTGCTGTCAACTTCCTTGATTTAGCTTTATTATATCGTTTCCCTACAAACAATCGGTTTTTGAAATTTTATCGTATGAACCACCAAATATTTTCAATTCAGTTCTTTACCTACATATAAAAAAAAGAAGGCAAGAAGCATCTACACTGTCGAAAGTATTGTATGAAATATTTGTATGATGAAATAGTAGTTTTCCACGTAGTTTTCTGAGTTTATAACCTACCACTATATGAAAAATAATAATTAATATCGGAATCTATATAAGTGCAGAGGGGCAGATTTTGAATCTACACCAAAATATTGCTGCCCTTCTACTTCTATAGATTGCAATGTTGATCATTATTTTTTCAGATTGTAGTATGTTAGAAAGCCAGAAAGCTACGGAGAAAATATTTATCCATCACAAAAAATGACGTTCAAACAGTATTCAAAGTAATAGTGTTTCTTGAAATATATATGTAATGTAATAACATTTTCCAACAAAAAAACCTCAACAAACATTTTTTGTTAGCCGTGGATCAAGTATTATATTCTACTCGCGTATAATGGCTATTATTCTCTCGCTGATTTAGGCCACTCGCCTGCGGCTCGTGGCAGTAAACTTCAACTCGGGAATAATAGCCATCATTATTCGCTCGATGAATAATATACTATTATCATTTCAAAAATAGAAAATATCAAACAAATTAATTTGCAAATAACTATTTAGTCTTGGTTCATAGACGAAACTTTTATTTTTGATTTATCTTTTACAATAACTTCAAGGAAGTTTTCACAATGCTAATCAATGGAATCGTTCATACACGACATTTTCACTTTAACATTTAGTGTGTGAACGCCCCCATATATCAGCATTGTGAAAACTTTCTCAAAGTAAAAGTAAAATACTTATAAAGTAAAGGAGAAGTTTTGTCTATGAACCAAGCATAAGAGACATATTAAAATAAGGTCACTGCTGTCGGATGTGAGGCAAAAAAGTTCATTTTACTGAATATTTCCCTCATATATAAAATGTTCCATAAGAGCGATGCAATTATCGAAAACTTACAGCGGCAATTGCATTGTATCAAGTCACCAGTCACCATAACAACACATTTGAAACCGTATCGCTAGACGTCAGTAAACAACACAAATAAATGTCAGATAGACTTCAAAAATAGAAAAACATTTCGCGTTTTGGTGTCGCTAATCGGTTATAATTGCACGAGTGCATAAAAATCATCGATAATTTTGCAAGAAAGCGTGATATCTAAAAATTGCAAGTTTATTTTTATATTTTGGCGAAAATATGAAAATAACCGAATGTAATTTGAATAAGATATCACGCTTTCTTGCAAAATTATCGATGATTTTTATGCACTCGTGCAATTATAACCGATTAGTGACTTGGAATATATCTTCAGGTTACAAATCCAAAAATGAATCTTTTCAACTACGAATACCATAATCGAAGAATAAATAACCAGGACTCCAAAAATTATGAAATCAAAATGAGGGATTCGTACGGCATTGGATTATTTGAAAGAATCAAAACTCTCAATCAATAAATTATCAAATGATTGATTATTAATTGCGATGTGAATAAACATGTTGTATTCTGATCTGTATGTTTTACAAACTCGTTCATTTCCGTGAGTCATGTCATGAAACGTTATCATAGTTATTACACGTATTCTCACTTAAACTGATCGTAATTAAAACATGTAATAGTAATTAGGTTGAACGACTGCGGTACAAGTACTCATCTTTCGATACATAATTAACAAAAATTATTTAGAGCCCACTCAAGAGAACAAATTGCCGAATTACTTTTCATGGTTGAAGAAACACGCTAAGAATGTCGGGAAATATTTTCATGTATCATTATCAAATAGTTATTTAAATGAGTTTGCTCGGTTTGTTGTTTATAAATACGATGACTAACGAGACGAGTATGTGTAAACAAACAGATCGCCACCTTGACATCTACTATTCGATTTGAGAGCGTAGTTCACCGAACAAAACAACTGAGAAAATACGTGGTTTCAATTTTCCCAAGAAAATAAGGATATGCAATAATGCATAATCATCTTAGTGCATCCGTATGAACATTCACCAAAAAAAATGAGGATTGCTCATGGATTCGAGAGCTCCCGTCAATATCTTTATTTTTTTTTTATCAACATTCGTTCGAATCTTCGGGTACCTTTGAAATCATCAAAACGTATCTGCAAAAACTCGGAGGAGGCACTTTTCAATAATTTGTCAGTTTAAAAAAAATGATTGAACACTTGTGGGATAGAAAACAGATATTACAGTTGAGTATTTCACATTACTAATGCGGAAAGTGTCATTTTCAAAAAACACTTTGGCACAAGAAATGTACACTAGTTGTCCTACGACCACATTTTTTATTGAACAATTTGTAAATATCAGATCGTGTAAGTATATTGAGTTTCCTTTCTGACTGATCTAACGTTTAATTTGTGACACTCTATGTTCGAATATCGTTACTATAAGAAGTGTACATGAATTTCCAATTACTTTTATAGTAAAACAAAGAAATGACGATAATTATTTTCGTTGCGTAAATCGACTTACGATATAAAAGTACGTATCTCTAATAATGTTAATTAAAATCGGAATTAGCTCTGTTGGTAGAGTATCCGGTAAGATACTCCGATTTTCGGCGTCAACACTTTTCTTTTCTTCATTTTTAAAAATAATTTATTTTTATTTAAATTACTTTCCGCATGACTGAGAAAAAAGGTCACTTTCCTTGGAAGTAGAGAGTGCGATAGGGTTTTTTTCCTATGTGGTTGTAGAAAAAGTCTATTTTGTGATCAGGATTGTAACTCTCCAACAAAAATATCGGACAGTATCGCGTAACCTAGAGAACCAGAAGATATTTCTCTTCCATCTGATCGATGAAGCACCTTTTTTTGGAAAATATTTTGTGTGAGATTTAGTACAGGTAATAGGGAGCCAGCTACTCGTGTCCATAATGCATAATTAGGCGGGAGTTATTTTATTTCATAGATAGTTGCAGTCTGACGTACTTAACCTAAGAACACAAAATACTTACAAAAATGGCGAACGGAAGTGCCGCCATTTTGTGAAAAACCGTTTGGGCCTGTATCTCCGTAACCGTGCACTTTAGGCCCACAATTATGAGGACCTTTTTTATAGGTAATTAAATTTCCTATCTTTTTTATCTGATAATTTTTTTCGTAGCACTTACCGTTCACGACTTATATTATTACCTATTACTTTTTGTTTATTCACTTTTTCACCGATATCTCTTTAAATAATTGTTCAAACAATAAATTGTTTATAATAAAACTTTCAAATCGATAAATTTTCTACAACTTTTATTCAAACTTTTTTCTCTAAAGTTAATATTTTCGAAGTGATTACATGCAAATGCAGAATTGGCTGTGGCAGAGCCTGTGGGTGCCGAAAAGCAGGATTGGACTGTACGGTAATCTGTGAGAACTGCACAGAGGTAACGTGCACTAATCAGCTGAAAGTAATCGTCAACAACACAGAATCGTGCGACATCGATGAAGATATTGGTGATGATTCTAACGACAAATTAATAGAGGCGTTACAATCTTTATATGCCACTGACGAAGATAACGAAGAGGAAGAGGAGAATGTAACCAACATCGAAAATTCACCACCCTCGAAACGCCAAAGAGTCAGAGAAGACATATGATTCATTTTGGTGTACATTTGTAAAAATAAATTTCACATATATTCTTCAATAAATATTCCATTTTTTTATTTGCGTGTTTAATTATGGCAGCAGTTTTTAAATTATTTATAGTAATATTTAATTGTATAAAAGAAAGTACAAAGAAAAAATTTTAATGGGTATTCGCTATTTCTTGCAGGTAAGAACTTGAATTATTAATTATTTATCTCGTTATTTATTAAATCAAAAAAATTCTAAAATTCATATTTTTTTATTATGTATCGGATTCGCTACATCATTACGCTATGCATACTTCGTTCTTAATAACCTTGTACTCGGTAGTACAACATTGAACGCGTTGTAACTTCAAAAATATTAACTTTAGGGAAAAAAGTTTCGAATAAAAGTAGTAGGAAATTAATCGATTTAAGTTTTATTATAAACAATTTATTGTTTAAACAATTATTTAAAGAGATATCGGTAAAAATGTGAATAAACAAAAAGTAATAATAATATAAGTCGTGAACGGTAAGTGCTACAAAAAAAATTATCGAATAAAAAAGATAGGAAATTTAATTATCTATATAAAAGGTCCTGATAATTGTGGGCCTAAAGTGCACGGTTACGGAGATACAGGCCCAAACGGTTTTTCACAAAATGGCGGCACTTCCGTTCGCCATTTTTGTAAGTATTTTGTGTTTTCAGGTTAAGTACGTCAGACTGCAACTATCCATGCTATAAAATAACTCCTGCCTAATTCTGCAAAACAAAATCCTCTA
Organism: Zygogramma bicolorata; assembly: GCA_032362365.1. Lineage (NCBI taxonomy): Eukaryota > Metazoa > Arthropoda > Insecta > Coleoptera > Chrysomelidae > Zygogramma > Zygogramma bicolorata. The sequence continues at coordinate 54,011 of JAVJAQ010003158.1, read as the reverse complement.
TTTTTGTTCGTTTTTGTTGTTCCGAGATAAATTTTCCTGGAATGAATATCACAATATTTGTTCCATATACGGCATTCATTGTTTCATCTCTAATGATCATGAATAATAATTAGTTCGTACATTCCTTGACGAAAGAAATATACTTCTCTTTGAGAGATGGGTCACCTTGGCTTGACGACCTCGATGAGAGTTATAATTTTCTCTCCGTGATAAATGAAGTGCTTTCCGCTTCGGTTAGTAATATAAATCAGAGAAAGGCGAAAAACTAAAAAACGTAAGTGGAATAACGACTGTTAATAAACCCATGTACCATACACAGTGTGCGTCGCACCCTTAATCTGCTACCTATTCTTGGCGAATTGCTGATGCAGATCTTATGATTCCGAATGTGCACATTTTATCAGAAAACTCTTTCGAAAAATTTAAAAAGCATGGCGTGTTGGTGATGGCATCGATGATAGCTCATTTGAACGGATGTTAACTGATCAAATGATGAAAATTGTAACATATTACAAGATGTACCAGAATCTCGATAAAAGAGTTAATATTGGGTCTTAATGAGGGTGAAAGAGCAGTATTTCAGCCTACCTCGTGAACCTGATGAAAATGTACTACCGAATGAAGCAGACATCAAAATACTACTATGAAGAAATCAACTGATATTCATAAAATAGACGGGGAAACATCTTCTTTCAATCTTGTACACCTAGAAATTTTTAAATCATTCAAGTCATCGTTTCAAGTCTTTAAGTCATGCGTTTAAGTCTTTAAGTCTTCGAAAGATTTTAAATCTTGTACATATTTTAGCTAGTTGTTTCCCCCTCGCATTAAACCGCTTATACTTGTTAATGTTCCAGAAACCGGATTGAAACTTTACTCAATTGAGGATTCAATATTTCAAAGCTTCCGTTTCTATTAATCTAATTAGTTATCAGTTAATATAATATTGAGTGATAAGTATGAACGATGAGATTGGAACCTTTGATCTAAAAGTTGAAACTTTTCCCAGAGATCAATTACCCTAACACCAAACTGATATTTTTGCACTCGATGCGCCTTTCCCCAACAAGGTAATCATCTTCAGAAGAAACTTAATACTAAATCTAAAGACTGGTTGTTCATATACCTAAAGTTTTCCCGGTCCAATATGGACTTTGTTTGTTTCTGGTAATTATTCTAAATAATTTCTCTAAAACGAACTAGTGCGGTCACTACCTGTGAAGTTTGTTGGTCCGTCATCAGTTATTGTTGATTATTTTGATTACTTTTTCAACAATAGATTGGAAAGTGTTTTTTTTATATCTTGCTATTTTCAGACTCTCACATGCATCGAGTAGTCTTGTGTCATTCACATGCTTGATCGGTTTAAGATTGCTTTCACCAATTTTGTGGTCATGGTCTAGAGCGTGTTGAGAGACACATTTTTCTACCCTTCCGTATTTCATGTGTGCAAAATGCTCCTTGAAACGGGTTTCAATAGCTCGTCGGCTCTGGCCGATGTATTTGTTGTTGCAATCTTGATATAAGTAGTTGACTGAATTCGTGTTTTCCTCATTCAGGGGAAACATTTTTCGTTAGCGCAGCGAGAAGGTATTGGAAGATTTGAATATTTCATGATACTGCTACGAAATATCGTAGCGCCGGCCCTGTCGCTCGTAAACGCAAAATATTATGAGAAGTCGAAGAAAGAACGTCATTTTCCAAGAAATCCCGATTCGCGTGGAGAATTCGATACACATCATTCTCCATAGGTGTACGTAAGTATAAAAAGAGAGACACTTCATCGCGACAGTGGAGAGTTTATCAGAGTTTCTAGCTTAGTGGAGAGTCAGAATTCGGGTGCGTATTCCTACGTCGAATTCTTCCTACGGCGAATTCTTCCTAGGGCGAATTCTTCCTACGTCGAATTCTTCCTACGGCGAATGTCATCCCCTCCACTGACGTCATCAAAACACGAACGTTTCCGATGATGATCCTTACACCCCATAGTGGGGAGTTCACCTTAGGAAGAATTCGACGTAGGAAGAATTCGAGGTAGGAAGAATTCGACGTAGGAAGAATTCGACGTAGGAAGAATTCGACGTAGGAAGAATTCGACGTAGGAAGAATTCGACGTAGGAAGAATTCGACGTAGGAAGAATTCGACGTAGGAAGAATTCGACGTAGGAAGAATTCGACATAGGAAGAATTCGACGTAGGAAGAATTCGGCGTAGGAAGAATTCGGCGTAGGAAGAATTCGACGTAGCAAGAATTTGTCGTAGGAAGAATTCGCCGTAGGAAGAATTCGTCGTAGGAAGAATTCGTCGTAGGAAGAATTTGCCACAGTAACACTCCCTGCTCCTCAGAATTAGTTAACATCGCCGCCAAATTATTCTTTACGGTGAAATTCATAAGGCGATTTTTGTTTCAGATGAATTATAGTTCCTGGTACCGTCATTATCATATGGGACTGGGTTTTCCTCAATGAGATTTCTGGATCAATCATATTGAAGAAAGACGTGCGAGAAAATTCGACTGTAACTTTTTTTTTTCGCTGAGACAATCAGTTATCCCTTGTTTATAGTCGATTGTATCAGTGAAAACTGACGACATAGTGCTACAAGTTATTGTTTCATATATAACAACATCGTCCTGAATATGTTTCATGATAGGTCATTTGATCCCCCCAAAAAGTGTTATTGGCTTGTAGCATTCCTTTCATTTCAGTTCACTACTTCGAAGGATATCGAACGCAAAGGTTTCGGACCCCTCTTACCTTCCATATTCAAATACGAGGTCGAAAATAACCCATTGTTATTAATATTAAATTTTGTATTACAGACTATATCGGGTTTTTCAACTTTAACGCTCACTATTATGTTTTCGAATAATATAAGAAATACGAAGACGGTTGATTTGGGGAAAGTTGCACATTTATGTGGCCAACAAGATGCCTTTCAGAAAGTTATACAATCTCGAGTATTAATGAATGAATCCCACTGTGAATGCGAAAAAGTAATTCTTCGGTACAAATCGTTCATCTGATGACGTCGTTGTCGAGATGTTCTGTCTGCGATGTGATATATTTCGAGAGGGAAGGGCGTGTATTGTCGCCGATTTTTTCTTACGTCAAATTCTTCCTACGGCGAATTCTTCCTACGACGAATTCTTGCTACGTCGATTCTTCCTATGGCGAATTCTTCCTACGTCGAATTCTTGCTACGTCGAATTCTTGCTACGTCGAATTCTTGCTACGTCGAATTCTTGCTACGTCGAATTCTTGCTACGTCGAATTCTTCCTACGTCGAATTCTTCCTACGTCGAATTCTTCCTACGTCGAATTCTTCCTACGTCGAATTCTTCCTACGGCGAATTCTTGCTACGTCGAATTCTTCCAACGGCGAACTTTCCACAATGGGGTGTATAGACCATCATCGGAAACGGTCGTGTTTCAATGACGTCAGTGGAGGGGATGACATTCGCCGTAGGAAGAATTCGCCGTAGGAAGAATTCGCCGTAGGAAGAATTCGACGTAGCAAGACGACCCGCAGAATTCTTCGGAGTTTCGTAGAGAGAGTTTCAGCATAGAGCGTTGGATAGTTTAGCTGAGCAGTTTAGGTGATTGTATTGTATTGTGATAAAGAGTTGTAATAGAAGTAGTTTAATGTTGTTTGGAGTTTTAATAAACGAACCGAAGGAAATATCGTAACATTACGAACAAATATCAATTTTTTGTGTATTTTGGTTTTCATTTATTTTTCACACTTTAATCATGATTTTTGACATTAAAAAGTACTCCGTTGAGATAATAATTTCAAACCACTAGTTTCAATTATCGACACCAGGGGGAATGTCGATAATTAACTCTCCCAGCCTACTTGAATCCCCGATCAAACCTTTTTCGCGCACCACTGGCCCCTTGATGCACCATAGCATCCTTTCCTCTTATCGAACGAGCGAAACAAAATTAATGCCTACGTGAATAATAAAGGCGTAAATCCCCGTTGCACACAAACTGTCACGAAGGAAATGTCGCCATTGTCACAGCAGACAAGATTACAATAACGAATCAGTAGTGTGACAAGAGAATCGTGACTTTTTTTTAGAAATGATTGAGTAATTTTCGAAACTACTTACTGTCTGTACTTTCAATAGACTAACATATTTCATATAGGATCGAAGAAAGTAAAGTGACAAACCGAATTAAAAAACACTGAAACAGAAAAATGAATCGAACAGGATGAGTTGGAAAAAAATTGAAAACAACCACCAAATGAACCACCTGAAAAAAAAATTACTCTGAAACTCGAGCGGCTGGAGTCCCTGATTTATGTCATTAATTAATCAATATTAATTTTCATCAGTTATAGGAGAGTCAAGTTTAATATTCCTAAAATAATATCTTTTAATATAATAATAAAAAGGATAACACAACATTTTTCTTAGACTTATTTTTCGAATTTCTCTACCCGAAGCATAAATAAACGGTTAGCAACCGTAAAAGTACTTATCTGTGTGTCATTGACGTTTCGAGAACTAAATCTGTTTCTGTTTTCAAAATTATCTCGGAAGAGGTTTTGAAAACTCAACGATGGAGATGAATAAATACATTTTATAGAAAAGAAAAACAAGTATATGGTACGCAAATTCAACTAATATAATGAGTTGGTAATTATTTAATTTTTTCAGAACAAATATTATTCTTTGATGCTGCAACTTTTCTGAAGTTTACCCTTCCTACACCTGTATTTATTACAAAAAAAATCACCATACTTTCAGATCGAGGTAGGTCGAAATGAAAATACTCACTTTTTGTGTGAATATCAGTTCTAATTTCAATCATATTGTTACAATTTTTTTCTTGGGTTCGTTTATTGAAATTCCGAACAACGCCAAACTACTTTTATTACAACTCTTTGTCACAACACAATACAATCATTTTAATTGCTCATCTAAGCTATCCAACGCTCTGTACCAAAACTCTCTCAACTAGAAATTCTGAAAAACTCTCCTAAAACCCCGAATCGTTTCCGTACTCATACTTGCGTACGCCTATGGAGAATTTTTCAGAAAGGTCTCGATCGAATTTTCTACGCCAATCAGGTTTTCCTGGAAGATGACGTTCTCTCGACGATCCCTCATATTATTTTGCGTTTACGAGCGACAGGGCCGGCGCTAGGATATTTCGTAACAGTATTCCGAAATTTAAAAACAACAAACAATAATGTTTCAAAATCAAAACCATCAAGTCAACCCTAATGAGAAACGATACCTCCAGCATCATGACACTTTAATGAAGACTCCAAAAAATCTACAGGTCACCAGGTAGGCCCACAAATTTCACTCATCGCAAAATGCAACTCTTTCTCGCCAAATGCGACAATGAAGTACAAGAAAATCGTGTTAACAAGAACATAAATCATGTAAATATCTCATCAAATATTCAAGCGAGCCGGCGGAACTCCTTGAATCAACAGAATCCCGGCGGCCGGCACCCAAACAAGTTTCGTTCGGACAGGTAAGAAGAGATAAGGCCGCTAGTTTGAATAATGCCACGCACTTTCAGCCTGGGGGCGCGTTTTTATCTCGCAGCAAGGCCCCCTCCTCGCAGACGGAGTTTCAGTGTCGTTTTCGAGAGCACACCTCTTCGACCTTGAGCGTCGCATTGTCTGGTTTCTTTTTCGTTTCGTCGAAAACGCGTTATTGTTCGATACGAGGTGCGTCCACGTACGAGGGAAGCACTAAAAATTAAAATTTCAAAGAGTTCAGTAGGAAATCGAACAGACAAATATTCAACTTCTACGATTTAATGCTGGGAGAACCCTGGCATGTCCCTTTTCGAAGAAAGTCGATCTATTTTTTATCAAGTATTCAGATGTCAGAGTAACTATTCCTACAAAGGCAACTATCTCGATGCTGGGAATTACGATCAGTACTAAACTTTCATGGAAAAACCATGTGAGAGCGATCGCTAAGCGTACATTCCAGAAGCTTGTATTCCTATTTAGTGCGAAAAAATACTTCACTTCTCAGCCTGTTCTGGAATTGTTATCAATCGTTCCACCTTCTACAATATCTAAACGGATGACTCGACGAGTACATTATTCCCACCCCTTTGTTGTGAATTCGGACATCTGTCTAACCTCTCTTGCTCAGGGATCTTCTTCCAATTGAAAAGCCGAGCTTTCAGAGAAAGGCAATACGTCTTGTTCCTGATTTTTCGCTTACAGACTTGCTCAATTCGTTGGAGCATAGTAGAAGGGTTAGAGACTTGTCTCTCTCCTATAGATATTCTCACGGTCGGTACTCTTCTGAATCATTCCACCCATGACAGTATTTACACTGATGACCCGACGAGTACAGAATTCCTACCCCTTTGTTGTAAGCTTGGAGACATGTCGAACCTCTCTTGCTCAGGGATCTTTGTTCGATAGAACAGCTGAACTTAGGAAGTTAATATGTACCTCAAATTTTTCCATTTTTCAATACACTCCCATATTATTCTTGTATTTCAATATTTTTTTATAACTCGACCCGAAACTTTATTTTAATAGTTTTCAACAGTTTAATAATACAGCTAGCTAGAAATTATAACCATATACATTCTTCAAATTCAATTTTAAATTGAATCGAAGGAATTACTATTCTATAAAAAAAAAATGTGGTAATTGTATTCATTTGAAAGATCCCAGACAGAGTTTGGTCGACGAAACATTTCCAATCTGTCCGTCATCAAAACTTGTCGAAATAAAACCTATTCCAGTGAAAATAAGAATCTTGCGTTCAGCATCGAAATGAAATAGCTTTAGAAATATCAGACAGGTGTTAATTAATTATGCAACGATCATGTAATAACCATTACATGAGTGTTGCATATGCTATTTTTCTCACACCTGATAAATAATGAGGATCTACAGGGTGTAACTGAATAAGTGTAAAACATTTAAGGAGGTGGTTCCTCATCGGAAAAAATATAGGATCTTTCATATAAAGAAACTTCATTGGAGCATCCCTTGTTAAGATACAGCCCTTGAAAGAGGGTACATAAAATTTGTAAGACAATTGAACATTTACTAAGATTTCTACGTGTTGTCTGTTTTGTTATTAATAAATCAGTTTTGTTTATTACCCTTTAATCGTTTAATGCAGGTACTAACTACAAAATAACGATAAATCCAGTTCGCATTTATGACGATGTATCTCTGTAGTTGTTCGTAAAATAATTTTTTGCCGCGAACTGGTTTATTTTGGGCAAAAAACCCGAGAAAATTCTGTTTAGAATGAAACAGGCTATCGGAAATAAATTATTAAATGGTAAACAAATAATAAGAAAAAAGTTACATTGGAAATGAATTTTAGGGGTTGCGTTTTCCACCCCTTACAACGACGGGGTAAACCAAACAACTTACTGGCTAAGTGTCTTTTTGATAGTACAAAACGTCAGGTCAATTTCAATATTGTAACTTTTTCAGTGCTGGTGAAAAAAATTGTTATACAAATTTTATGTACCCCCTTTAAGGGGCTGTATCTTAACAAGGGATGCTCCAATGAAGTTTCTTTATATGAAAGATCCTATCTTTTTTTTGATGGGGAATCACCTCCTTAAATGTTTTACACTTATTAAGTTACACCCTGTATAAATATAATTATATCTGTATTGAGCATAACAGTAATTACTGGTATGTCTTTCTACAAAATTGTAATTGATGATATTACCTCGGGTATACTACCATGGATATAGGAAAACTATAAACATCATCTTCATATTTCTATTGATAAATAGAAACTAATATTTTGCCGACAGTCCAGATAATGAGCAGATTTTTCATTACAATACGAATCATCAATCCGTTTCACAATGGACCTCATTATGAAACATATTACGGGCATACAAGTGTATGATTATAGTACAGGTGTAAAAAACTCATAACATTTCTAATGTTTGAAGTCATTATTTTCCCAACTGATATTTTGCCGACAGTCCAGATTTCATACTGTTACGAAATCTCCTAACGCCGGCCCTGTCGCTCGTAAACGCAGAATAATATAAGGGTCGAAGAGAGAACGTCATTTTTTCAGGAACTGTCGATTCGCGTGGAGACTTCGATACACATCATCGAGACCTCTCTCGAAGATTCCCCATAGGCGTACGCAAGTATAAAGGAGACACTTCATCGCGGAAAGTTATTTATTCGGAGATATTATCAGAGTTTCTAGGTTAGTGGAGAGGCAAAGAGTATTACAGAGTTTTGATCGGAGAGAGCTTTAATATTGCTAAGTGCAGAAGTTGAAGTAGAGAATTTCTATAACAGAGAGTTTTAGTACAGAGTGTTGGATAGTTAGCGAAGCAATTTGAATGATTGTATTGTATTGTATTGTGATAAAGAGTTGTAATAAAAGTAGTGAAATGTTGTTTGGAGTTTTAATCAACGAACCCAAGGATAGATCGTAACAATACAAATCTTATATGCTTATATAACTGTCTGTATGTTAAAAAAATCATGTGACCCTTTCTATAAGCAATAAATGATGCACGGAAAAAAAATAAAAAGCAGCTGTTATAAACAACGGGTTCATCATCGTGCGACAAACATTGGTGTATTGAAGTACTTTGAATCATCGTTAAAATAATGGGAAATTGTTTTTTATTCGGTCCAGAAATAGAAGGGGGCCCAATTATCTTATCGGTATCCCCCGCGCAAGAAACGAGCCTTACTAAATGACTCAGTGGAATTCGAGATATTTATACCGGCAACGGAAATTAAATGTAGCCGGCACGACGAGCGTGGAATACCGAGAGATAGGGGGCAAAAGATAAACAATCAAAATTGATGGTTGAGCTAGCCGTGACGATAGTGCATTAGTGAGTGCAACTAGGTACATACTAGAAGATAAGTCCGCAGAGATAAGTAATTCCTTTTTCGAGGAAAATGTATACGCCCAAAGCTTGTTACTGCTACGATAATGATAATAGTAGTTGAAAACCTATATCCTGTTATACGGAGCGTTATACTTTTTACGGTGACATATCTAGGTCGAAACATATTGTTACGATCTTTCCTTGGATTTGTTGATTAAAACTCCAAACAACATTTCACTACTTTTATTAGAACTCTTTATCACAATATAATACAATCACTCAATTGCTCCACTAATTTCCAACGCTCGGTACTTAAACTATCTGTTATAGAAATTCTACTTCTCCACTTCTTGATTAAAACTCCAAACAACACTTCACTGCTTTTATTAGAACTCTTGATCACAATACAATGCAATCACTTAAATTGCTCCACTAGTTTCCAACGCTCGGTACTAAAACTATCTGTAATAGAAATTCTATACTTCTACTTCTACGCGATGAAGTGTTTCCTTATATACTTGGGTACGCCTATGGAGAATCTTCGAGTCAAATCTCGGGTAATCGAACATTGCACGCGTGATGACAGTTCCTGACGTTCGCTGTTCGGCCCCTCATATTATTCTGCGATTATGAGCGACAGAGCCGGAACTAGGACATTTCATTTAATATTTAACAATATGAAAGAAGTTTTTTTATAATACACGAAACGAGGTGTAGTCTTACTTCGGATATCCAATGTAGATAACGACAAGAAATTCTAAATATATATGTGTTTATAAAAGATGTATGTGTTTTATATATACATGTATCTAATTTGATGCTTTGTCAACAAGATTCAATCTTCAGACAATAAAGAATATTTATTATTATTATTATTAAAAATTCATGTTGTTCTCCAGAAATTCAACCTGAAATCATGAAATCACCAAATTATTGATGAAGTCCAGGAGAAATCCAGGCATCCCAGTGCAACTCCTGAAATCCTGAGTAAAATACAGAAATCCTAGTTGAAATCCCAGATGAAACTTTGAAATCAAGGAAAAATGTATTTCATAAAAAGTTATATTTTTTGACCTATCAACAGAAATAAAGTGTCAAAAAATGTTTTTTTCCGTCACAGATGAATAACTATTTATCTCTGTAACCTTTTTTCTTATATAATATATTTGCTCCTTTCTGATGTAATCTCTACTATCAACTAATGAAATCCGACCTAATTTCATTCTGAGCTGTACTTTTCTCGAGGGTTTTCCGAAATTCCAACACTAAGGGGGCGAAAAACAGGGTTAAAGTTCATATGAAACAACTTGATTCCTAAGTCCAATCTGCTTCAAATTTTGCAAAAAAATTCTTCAACAGAATAGATCGCCTAACGGGGTTGAAAAAGGGTAGAAAGTTATTTTAGAGGCCTGAACCACTGATCGTAAAGATCTGAAACTTAGAGGGTGTGTTCTTTGTATGACGTAGAAACCCGATAAGAAACGGTTTTCTGAAATTCCAACCCTAAGGGGGTGAAAAGGGGGTCAAAGTTTGTCTGGGACAACGTACTTCATTCTACTTCAAATTCTGCAGAAATATTCTTCAACAGAAGTGATAAAAGACATGTTTCGTATTTCATTGAAATAATTGTCTTACGGGGTAAAAATAGTATATTATTCAACGAGCGTTTAATGATGGCTATTATTCACGAGGTACAGTTCACTGCCTAAATCACCGAGAGAATAATGGCCATTATACGCGAGTAGAATACTATACTTTATACACGACTTAAAAAAAATTGTTCAAGTTGTTTTCGGGAACAGTATTATTTTATTCTAACAAATATTTCATAGAATACCGTTGACAGGTTTGTGTCAAATTTGTTTGGAATCAAAAGCTATTTCGATATGACACGCACATCCATAGTCGCTGATAGTTCAGAGTAGATGCTTCTTGCCTTCTTTTATTTTATATGTTGGTGAAGAACTTGATTGAAAATATTTGTTAGTTTACACGATAAAATTTTAAAAACCGATTGTTTGTAGCTAAACAATATAATATTATAACTAAATTAAGGAAGTATTATTTGACAGCACTGAAAAATGACTCATTATTCACTAGTGAATAATGGGTATCATTACAGTCGAGCATACAGATGTATAATGGGCACATTATACAATAGTCGTGGATAAAAGGGGTTTAGATAGAGCTGTGATAAAACTTACTACTAAGAACTACACAATGTAAATGCATAACGAAAATAATGTACGCCCAACGGAGGGGACACCGGTCAGCTAGTGAAAATATATCAATTGCCAACTCAGTTCTAGCCGAAATTTCTGCAAAGTCGGTTGTCCTGAAAATACAGTTGCAACTTCGACCCACCCCACATCAACAAACAAGAGATGTAAAAATAGAAGCAATAAACGGACGGCAGTGAACGAACGAAACCAACACCTTCCAAGAACCGATGCTTCCGCTCCCCGCGGTCATGGACATTTGAACTACCGACGACGATTCGAGAAAATGCATACGAACTATCGCGTATTAATAGATCCTTAGATTGCAGCAATATTCTACGGCGTACGAGCGCACGACTCTCAGTAAGATCGAACGCTCCTCAATCGGCTTCGTCGCGGTACCTGCGGCTCTCTCCGAAGTTCATTAGCGAATAGTAGCCTTGCAGAGGTTGTTGCACTCGTTTTGCATTCAAATACATAACGTCGTTTCGTTTGTGCTCGAAGGCCTATTTCGATTTCCGTCCAGAGACGCCGATTGTGTTTCTGCCGTGGTCCCATCCACAGATTACAACGAATATTTCCTTCGGACTCGGGCACTTTCGCCAAAATATGAAAATAAATTTTTGCAATTTTTAGATATCACGCTTTCTTGCAAAATTACCGGTAATTTTTATGCACTCGTGCAATTATAACCGAAAATTTTTTGTCCAAATAGAAATCCAATAAAATCAGTTAATTTGAAGTCATCCGATGGAACACAACCAATCAGAACAAAATCATACTGAATCTTTCCCTCAAATATAAAATGTCCCATAAGAGCAATGCAATTATCGAAAACTTACAGCGGTAATTGCGTTGTATCAAGTCACCATAACAACACATTTGAAACCGTATCGCTAGACGTCAGTAACCAACACAAATAAATGTCAGATAGACTTCAAAAATAGAAAAACAGTTCGCGTTTAGGTGAGTGCTCCATACAATCTATAGAGGAAAGTAACAATGAACAAAAAATAACATTTCCTTGAGAATTTCTTTATTCGTGAAATATTCCAATGAATTACATTCGTGCATAAAAATGACCAGATAATCTTGCATTCAAGCGTGATATCTTATACAAATTGCATTCGGTTATTTTCATATTTTATAAAAGGGCTCTCGTCCTTCGGACTCGGGCACTTTCACCAAAATATGAAAATAAACTCTTGCAATTTTCAGATATCACGCTTTCTTGCAAAATTATCGGTAATTTTTATGCACTCGTGCAATTATAACCGAAAACAAGTTCGGATAGGCACCGGCATCCTTGTGAAAACCCAAAAGAATGTGGCGCAATTCCTGTGTTGTTGTACCCCCAATATTCAATAGAATCTGATGGATTAGAGAAGACTGTAGATCAGGGGTGCTCAAACGGTCGATCGCGGTCGACTAGTCGATCGCGAGTGCTTTTTGGGTCGATCTTAAGAAGAAATTTCCGATATAGAACTATTCACAGATTTTGTTTTAGAAGATAGGTCACTAGAACAAAATGAAATGAATAAACTACCAAAATTTATTCGATCCACAATTAGGCCAGAATAACACCCTCACCACTTTCTCTCATCGTAATAAACCCCTGCTAGCAGGAAAAGGCGGCGGTACTTGTCAAAGAAAAGCCGCGTTTGGGTCAATTTATTTGTGAGAGTCTGCATTTTCTGATATGAAGATAATTAAGTCAAAATATCGCAATCGACTAACTGACGAACATGATTTGCACTCGGTAATTACGTACCCTCTTATGAAAAGTGTGCTGAGGACATGCAGTGCCACGCTTCAATATCCAAAGTCACCCTTTAGTTAAGATGAGGATTGACGAATGACCGTTGGAAATGAATTTTCAGAGTTCCAAAGATCGCCGCCCTCAGCGCAACCAGTCCGTTTGAAGAATTTTTCAAATGGCGAATAATTGTCGGAATCTATATTGGAAGGTAATTCCTCCGTTCACGAGAGGTCGCTGATAGCTGATGGTATACAGAGGAGCCAAACAAATAATAAACTATTTCAGAAGCAGTAAACAAATTGCAACGAATAATATAAGGAATACATTGGGTGAAACGTGAAACCCTTGCGTGAACGGTAGAAGGCATGATAAACAGTGGCTACAATATTAGCTGCTGTGCTGTTTGTCGTGGGTCAAAAATATTATTAGAGTTCTGAAAAATGTATTTTGTATAGCTGATAAAAAAACATCATTTCGTTTCTTTTTTGTTTTCGGTTAGGTATAACGTGAACAGTAGGTCGACTGTTAGTCTCTGAACCGTATAGAAGGGAACGATAACTCCTGGTCGGCGTTTTTGACGTAACAGGTACAAATTATATTTTTTGCTCTGGTGGTGGGGTCTCGGATATCACTCGGCTCTCGCGGAGAGTAGAGTGAATTTGTGTTCACGTTTTCTTTACGGTGGTGTAGGTAATATTCGTGCAGACGGTGCAGGCTGATGATAGATGATAACATTGTACTTTTTTCTTTATAGGTATAATAAAATGTTTATTAGTTAACTCGCTGGTATTAATCAGCTTGACTTGAATTAACAATGTAATAAAATCTTTGACATCAAGTTCAACCCACTTGTAGACGTCCGAATAATTTGAAATTTGGCAGGTGTTCTTAATACCGGTGACAATGCATTATGAAATTTTTGTGGGAGAAAGAACAAAATTGCGGCTCCATATTGGCGATATTTAATTATGATCCGAATCGAATCAAAATTGGTATGTAAGGGTTTTCTGGTCGAAAGTTAAGAATATTTCGTCAAAATTCGGAATGGCGGCTTCAATATGGCGGACGAGTTCCGTAATTATCAACCGACTCTAATCCAAATTGGTATTTGGGGATTTTCCGGGTCGAAGATTATGACTCTTCAGTTAAAATTGAAAAATTCGAATGACGCTTTTGAGAATGTTGTAAAATTTACAAAATACATTTAAAATCGATAACGAGATATGTCAAGACTAAATTGTAGAAAATGAATATTATCAAAATCTTTTTTAAAAACGCTTATATTTAAATGTCGTGAAAAAGATAGAGCGCGATTACAAGGTTAGCATCTTCAGGAGAAGTAAATTGATACTCGAATCAAAATACTTCTCATGAAGATGCTAACCTTGTTAGCGAAACGCGCGTCGAGTGCAAACAAAATCAGTTTGGTGTTAGGGTAATTGATATCTAAAAATGAAGAGCGTAGAGCGCTCATCAATCATTGAGAAAATGTATAGTTTCCTACGGCTTTTACTCATATTCTTCGTATTTGAATAACCAGGAATAATATTATTTTCCCTTTTTAGTGCTTTCAAATATGGGAGTGTTTTTTTAAAAGTTTTGTTCATAATATTTATTTTCGTATTATTTGCACAATATCTGATACGTTTTTCGGTTGAAGATGGCGGGCAAGTTTTGTGATTTATGAACCGATGCTATTCAAAATGGGTATATTAATATTTTAGTGGTGAAAAATCCAATTTTTTGTCATAATTCAAGATGGCAAGCGTATTTTAAGCAGTGTTTTTTTGGGGTCGAGGCTCACAATTTCTCGTCCAAAATGATATAATTAAACGAGATGTGTTAGATAGGATCCTATTTGAAGTATACAGTGTGTAACAACGAAAACTTAACAGAGCTGTTGTTGAATATAAAAAGTAAGATTTTGACAAAAAACCTCGGACACGTCGATGTATAATTGAAGAGGGACACCTTTAGGACTACTCAGATTTTTTCTAGTACGCACCCCCTCGGAGGGTGCGTCCGACGACTCTTATTTAGATAGGAAAAGTAGGTCGAGTGGCACCTCGTGTTTTGAAGGTCTTTCGAATACCTTCACAACTCTGTTGACAGAAAATTTTTGTGGCGATTTTTTGAAGGTATTTGTAATGAGATCAACGCCTTTTAAAATAAGTCAAATTGTTTTTAAGGTACAATTCACATTCAGAACTTTCATAGAAAAATAAATTTTGGCTTTTTATAACAACCTGCCAATACGTGTCCATGTGATTTCGTATTTTTTGTTTATTACGAGGAGATTTTTTCGGGGGATGGGGTTGGTTACCAATCGTTACAAAAAAATTTCTTACAACAGAGAATTGTAAAGGTATTCGAAAGACCTCTAAAACACGAAGTGCCACACGACCTACTTTTCCTATCCAAATTAGGGTCGTCGGACGCACCCCTCTAAGGGGGTGCGTACTACAAAAAATCTGAGTAGTCTGAAAGGTGTCCCGCCCCTTCAATTATAAATCGACGGGTCCGAGCTTTTTTTAAACGCCAATAGCTTCATTTCAATAATGAATTATTATATTTGACTTGCTTCTGGGGTCATTTGACCTGGCCAAGGTCATCTCACCGCGAATGGTATACAAGCAGTTTATCGAGTCGCATTGGGTTTTTTCTTGTTGTCTGTACTCATTTTTTGTACCTATAAGGTGTATTCATATCTGCTCTTCTCAATGAATTAAATGAATATTTGACAAGGCAAATTTCACTACCACTACCTTCAGCATCCACAGTCGAAATAAGTATTTATCTTGTTCAGTCTAGGAAAAAAAATCCATGCAAACCACATAGAAAAGAAATCTCTCACACTATAAAATCCTTCCGCCACCAAGTACCGCTCAACCTCATTTTTGAAAGCTTCGTAAGTTTTCAGCATTTGTAATGATTTCGATAGTGAATAGAAAGGAGTAATTTCCGCATAGTGTGGTGATTTTTCTTATAATGATGTACCTATGACGGGTTGGTACAGTCAATTTATTGTTTCTTTCATCTAATTTTTTGATCAAATTTCTTCTGAACACTTTTGAGACTCTGTTCCAGTCGCATGCTGCTCCCTAAGATGCCGAGAATCTAGATGGGTTCCAAGAACCCTCACATATTTGGAAAAACGTACGTTCGGTATAACTAGGTTCTGCGGCTTGGATGTAGAATAAATGTACCTATATGTAGGTACTCCGTTTTTCCAGTAGGTAATGTTAAGTTTATCGGGCACCAAGCGATAAAAAAAAAAAATTGGAATTCATCCTTCTTTTTTATCAGCACAATGTACACATCCCTAATTATCCGTTCCACACTTTTTTCATTTGGAAACACTAGTTTTATAACAAAAAATGCACTTTTCCTCAACAACAACAAAAACATTGAAAATTCGGCATGTTACTGCTAAAGTGCTAAATGTTTAGTGTATTTTTTTTATGAGGGGTTGGTACCCTGGAAAACCAGAGCACACTATTCAAATTCAAAATATCGCGAATTAATTTTCCTTCATTTTGAAGTTTTCACGTGAATAATTAAAATGATGAAATTATTCGAATATACAGCCTTAGTGCATAATAAGAGGGCATTAGTTAATTACCTTACAACAATAGGAATATTTCTCTCGACAAATCAATGCCCGAAGTGTGAAGGAAAATTAATTCGCGATATTTTAAATTTGAATAGTGTGCTCTGGTTTTCCAAGGTACCAACCCCTCATAAAAAAATTATACTAAACATTTAGCAGTGACATGCCGAATTTTCAATGTTTTTGTTGTTGTTGAGGAAAAGTGCATTTTTTGTTATAAAACTAGTGTTTCCGAATGAAAAAAGTGTGGAACGGATAATTAGGGATGTGTACATTGTGCTGATAAAGAAGAAGGATGAATTCCAAGTGTAATTTTGATGCAGGAACGTGTATTCAAAAATCCCATTTTTGACCCAAAAAATGCCCTGTATCTTGAAAACTATTGGAGAGCGCCAAATTTTGTATCTAAGTTTTTTGTTCAGGAGGTCGAAATACGTAAGTTCCCGCAAATTTTTTTTATCGCTTGGTGCCCGATAAACTTAACATTACCTTCCAGTATTCAAAATAAGTCGATTTTTTGCACCAAATGTCCATCTCTTCCATGTGATGAGAACTTTTTCCTCAGTGGTCTTTCCCGATGTACTAACAGTGGTGTCATCAGCGAAAATGACAACTCTGCCACTACTAATATGACAGGGCAAGTCATTTACGTATAATAAACAAAAAAGTAGACCTATTACTGATGAACTCCTAACGGAACATTGTATTTGCCAGACGAGTTACTGCACATCTTCACGAGATATTGTATCCAATCCACTTCCTGTCGGAAGCACAAAGACTATTTACTAACAGTGGCAATGCCGCAGTTGTCGATTAAAAATCTAAACCCTAAATTCGCAGATGCCACAGACCACAGACGCATCGGCATCATCGTTTTTGATCGGTTGCTAGGGCGACGCCTACCTGACTGAGGGGGACAAGCGCGCTAGCGCTAGCAAAGAGTAGGGGTAGAACATATTATCTTTGGCGCTAGCGCGCTCCCAGGTCCCAGACCTGTTTTTATGAACGAGTTCGTTCCTTACATTTACGGTTAGATTATTGAAAAAAGTAATTTTTCAAGAAAACACAATCCAGTGTAATTAAAATGAGAACACTTCCTCTAATGCTCTCATCAAGTAATAAAGTTTATCTTTCACAACAGCCAAATCTATACTGTCGAGTGCTTATGACAGATCAAACATTGAGACGACAAATTTATTCTGAATTCTGATCAAGTTCAGAAGGAGATGATTTGTAGCTGTTTCCACAGATTTGTTGTTGCGAAAACCGTGTAGGGAAGAAGAATTCCGATACTTTTCTGAGAAGTAAATTAATCGGTAATAGGTATATCATAAAATCTCTTTCGAGTATTTTTGAGACAATAAGGAAATGTTATATATAGTTATCCATTATGAGAGGATTGCCTTTTTTAAACAATGATGAGAATACATTAGCAACTTTCATTAAATTCGTAAACTTTCCTTACGGCAGTGAGAAATTGATTGTTGATATATGTGTAAGGGGAGATGAAACAAGTTCACAAATAGTTTTGAAAAGAACTGGAGAAATTTCATCTGTACTAGAAATAGTTTTGTTTTTCATAGCGGATGATTATGGTACAAATACACTATTAATTTATCTGATTACATAGGTAATCGTTTTCAGCAGCGCCAGCTTTCGCGAAAATTTTAGCAAAAGAAGTACCTACCTAGGTAGGAAGGTATCTGCTTTCAACATTTTATCAGTAATTACCGAGAGTTTCGACCTCTGAGTCAAGTTCGGAGGTCATATATATATTTATATATATATATATATATATATATATATATATATATATATATATATATATATATATATATATATATATATATATATATATATATATATATATATATAGTAGTTGATTGGTTCTTGGGATTTGGATTCTTTTGGGAAAATAATAAAGTCTTCTCTTTATTTGTATACAAAACGTTTCGCCCCTGGCCAGGGGCTTTTTCAATTGTTTATTCAAAAAAATTTTTTTCCATAGCTACATGGACGGTTTTCTGTAAGAGAATGTACATTTTATTTCTGTTTTTTTTTTCCTTTCCAAAAGCATAAATTTGTTGATTGTTAATAACCTTTGTACGTACCTTGCCTAACATTATTTATATCTCACTGTGAAAATGGTTGGATGTGTTTCGCATTTTCACAGTGAGATATATTATCAATAATGTTAGGTGAAACGTTTTGTATACAAATAAAGAGAAGACTTCATTATTTTCCCAAAAGAATCCAAATCCCAAGAACCAATCAACTACTAAATCAAACAGGATTCAAGAACCTACCAAAACCTATATATATATATATATATATATATATATATATATATATACATATATATAATATATGACTTAGTGCCTTCTGTTTGTAAGTCCACGAAATTTTATGGATAATGAAAAAAAGTATTGTATTTTGACAAAAAGTTCATAATCTCCAGTCCCAAAACCTCGGCGGTACCATTTAGATTAGAATCCGACTGAGTCACAAAATTCATATCCGCCATATTGAATTTTAGAATAACTGAAAACTCCACCTACGAAATCTACATACTAAGAGTAGAATCGGACAACACTATAAATTACAAGTCATTTGTATTTATTTTTAGATACTTTCAAGGTTAGACTATAAAAAACAAATAAGTTTCCAGATGACATGGATATGGATAATTACTTTTTATCACATTCACCAATGAATAATAATTTGTTTTCACATTAAATGCCACTATATATTATAGTTTCTATCAAGAAAAAAGGCCAAAGACAAAAAAAACTGAATACACACAATCACGTTTTATATATTATTTGGCTCACCCAATACAATACAAACTACGACTTCTCTTGTTCGACGTGGTCCTCCCTAGCGCCACCTATGAGAAAATAGCCACATCACGTATGGAGCGATTTTCGGCTAAATTTCACGTGTTTATGGCTGCCATGTTGAATGTTTCTAATAATGCTTGAACGAAATAAATTTAAGTACAGAAAACTCATTTATTATGGACTTTTTGAAGCCTACATTCGGCAGGGTGATTATTCATTAGGTGAATTAGGTGCTGAGAACTTTTGGTTCCATTCTGAAACAAAAACTTGAAAAAATTACAAATGTTTGAAAATCAATATTTTCTTTTGTAGAAATAATTCGAGCCCCAAATTTTGTCATCACCTATTCCAATCCTTTATCTTTCGGTATACCAAATCCCGTTTCAGCCAGTTGTCATTTAAACGAATCGTCTTTTCGTAAAGTTGATGCTGCTCTGAGCATTATTGTCAATCCCCCTCTTAAGTTTAGACACTACAACTCGTTTGTTTTTAAGAACTATTAAACTCGCAATTTTGAATAATTTTTTCATTGACATTTTAGAGTAGACCAACACTCAGAGTCGATCGATCGTAGTCTAACAATATTGAGGTAGATCGCCAACAGTTCAAGTTTGAGCACCCCTGCCCTAAAGTTTGCGCCAGATTCTGTCCGTGCGTTTAGCAACAATTAGCAGTTGAATGCCGGGAAACATTTTTTTTTTTTGTTTTTTGCATATATATAATGAAAACTATGGTCGGATCGGATAAAAGTTGAATTGATAGTTGTAGATAATTGAAAAATCTATCGATTAGCTTTGGCCCGATGTCAATGTTCCAATTTGTTGCTTAACTACTGCGCTCGGAATTTGAAAAATGGCAACTAGTAGAAACCATTGTTTCAATTTGGTTGGAAAACAATTGATAGGTTAGTAAAAATCTAATTTGTTACTGAAAAAAGTGTCCCACTGGATTGTTATATCTTGTCCTACGGATAATCGTAGAGCAATGAACAAAACGGTTTTGGATAGTCGAAGTGTTGAACTACAAACTATCATTTTTGGAAAATCGATTTTTGCAATGTAATACCTTCAAAAATGGCGTCAAACAAACAACGTTATTCAAACTTGAAAACAATGAGGAAAAAATGGTCGTATCAAAATGCCACAAAATGCATTGGAAAGGTACAATTTTTCTACGAATTTTGCCAACCTGACTTTTGTTGCAAGATAATAAGGAGCCGAGATAACACTTTGTTTTATTTAATTCCTCCTCCCATTGTTTATTTATATGAAGCAACGAGACTTTGACGACTGCACAGAGAAAGAGTCATATCATCCATAGAAACCAGCAGAATTTGTTTTTCACAATTATTTGTCATATTTATGATGGGAGCATTGGAGGTTCTTCCGAAACCGTTCGACGCGCCGCGTGGAGGGGGAAGCAGGAGGGAAAGCACTAGAGCACTAGACGGCCTTCAATTCGATCGCGTGAAATAAACTGTTCAATAACCCAAAACGATTATTCGTAGGGCAAGAAATAACAATCTGGTGGAAGACTTTTTTTAGTAACAAATTATAGTGTTGCTAACCTATCAAATGTTTTTCAACCAAATTGAAACTGTGATTTCTACTAGTTGGAAACTTCCCAAATTCACAGTTGCAACCCTCAAATGCACTTCAACATTTTTTAATAGAGTAATGGAAAAAACGCCTTTTTTTAAATTCCGAGCGCAAATTAGATATCGACATCGGGTCAACGCTAAACGATAGATTTTTCAATTATCTACAACTTTCAATTCAACTTTTATTCGATCCGACCAATAGTTTTCATTATCTAAGCAAAAAACAAAAAAAAATATTTCTGGCATTCAACCGCCAATTGTTGCTAAACGCACAGACAGAATCTGGCGCAAACTTTAGAGGATAATAAGGACACATGTGTCTGCCGGAATCCACAGCTACTTTTCGGTTAGGCGAAAATCGTCATTTTGGGCTCTTGACTCGGCTCTTGAACAGTTAATTTGATTGGATTACGTGGCGCAATTCCTGTGGCGGTTGTTGACCCCCACTATTCGAGAAAATTGGATGGATTAGAGAAGACTGTAGATACTAAAAATGCAGAATACTGTATATTCGACGAGCTGATGACAGATTTTCCATACTTCGATACAAACCAACCAATAATGAAAATTCATCTCGACACCAATTACAACACATCTCCTGTGCGTGAAGCAGTTTTCTTCAGAATACATGGCACACACACACGCCCTAAAACTACTTAAATTATATGACGCAGTTCAAACGAATACAACATTTTCTGTAACTCACCTGGAATTTTAAGAAAAATTAGAGCGTTATGTAAGTGTTTTTTCAAAAGTGAATTTCGAGGAAAACTGTTCTTTTAACACAAAATAGGTATCGATTGAACATTTTATTCCGAAAAGAGTTTTATAGTTTGTTGGTTGGCGGAATCTCTTAGCGCCGTCCCTGTCGCTCGTAAATGCAAATTAATATAAGGAATCGAGGGAAAATCGTCACGCGTGGAATATTCGATCGTCGAGATTTGACTGGAAGATTCTAGGTGTGGGCGAGTATATATATAAGGAAGCGATTCATCGCCACGGCAGATAGTTATGCAGATAGTTATCAGAGTTTCTAGTTTAGTGGGATGGCGGAGAGTTTTAGAGAGTTTTTATCGAAAAGAGCTTTGGTACTGCTAAGTGCAGAAATCGAAGTGGTGATTGTATTGTATTGTGATAAAGAGTTGTAATAGTAGTTTAGTGTTGTATGGGGTTTTAATAAACGAACCCAAGGATATATCGTAACAATATTTGTGCTACTCTGTCAAAATCCAATTCTAGTTGCTAGCTCTTTCTGCTTTTCCGGTTGGTACCAGTTCCTAACTAGAGGGGAAGTTAAACTACAGCAAGATGAAAGGTTTGGAGGAAGGTTTGTTTGAATTTTGTTGGCAATGTTTCCTATTGAGAAGAATAGATCACAAAGACGTAAAATTAAAGAGTCTCATGAATCAGCATAAAACATATTCAGAACGATGTTGCTATACGAAATTATAACTTCTAGCACAGCACAGTAATTCGAAATGATTGATCCTTGAAAACCTATCAAGAAGAACCCAGTACCGTTGAGATATGATGATTTCGGAAGCCTTTATTTTTCGGAAAAGAGAAAAAATGTCACAGCTTGATTTTTTCTTTGGAAAATCAAATAGTTTTTTTTCATTCTATCCAGTACCATTTTTTTCATACAGCCGAATAAGAATATTTGGTGGTTCAGTTAGTTCCAATTTTTTGAGTGGAAAATTCAATGTTCCCCTGTATATAGTCGATTGTGCAAAAAACTGACGGCATGCTAGAAATTACTGGTTCGTATAGCAACATCATTATGAATATGATTCATGATGGGTTGGTTATATAAAGCGCTAAAAAGGGTTATGGGTTTGTAATATTGTGAAAGTTCGATTTCCATTGTCTAAAATATTCAACTCCTTGGAGCCCATCCAAACAAAACGATCAAAGTTGACAAACTGAAAATAAGCTAATTAATAATTTGGACTTCATTTGATTTTCGTGGAGTTCTTTTGTTTCTCTTTCTCTTTTCACTCACGGATATAATCTCATGAGTTCTCATTTGAACCTTTCTTTAATTTTTGACAGATATATTATTTCATTATCTGCACAATTTAAATTTGAGTATCATTACTTGCCATTTAAAAAATTTATTTCGAACGACTTACGAGAAGACTTATTTTATAACAGATTCGAAAGGTTCGTATAGTTGCGAATGCAAAAGAAGTATGACCCATCATCACTTTCTTCAAGGCAGGATAATTCCACTTTGATTTTCTCATCATCGTTCTTTCCATACCAACAGTACTTTGGACAGGAAAAATTTGGTGTCCCTCAATTTTACACAGTTGAATTCATTCCGAACTGATCATTTCCATATTTCGCTGACAAAGTAAATACAGTTTGTTGGACTCGAGGCACGTTTCGCCAATCGAGTTGGCATCTTCAGAAAAAAATCTGCGGTTACCCGGAGTTCGTTGACGAATAGTAGCGGTGGCCTTGCAGAGGTTGTTGCACTCCGTTCGCATCTAAATACATAACGTCGCATTGTTTGTGCTCGAAGGTCTATTTTAATTTCCGTCCCGAGACGCTGATTATATGTTTCTGCTATTGTCTTATCCGAGATAAGGACCAATGCTTCAATGCGAGATGATTTTCGTTCAGATTTGTGCACCTCAGAAGCATTTGTCAGGACAGCAGTGTCTGACCTGGTGGAAAAAATAATTGCTGCCACTTCACATTTGATGCAAGGGTTTTCAGAGTTTATCCTCGAAAGGGGGTTTAAATCGATAAAAATGTTATGGTCGGTTCATACACCACACTTTTACTTTTACCTTAAGAATGGAATTGGACCGTTCATACACCAGTGTTAAAGTAAACAGGACGCATGCGCAGTGATCAAAAACAAACTAAGAAGAAGAAGAAGTAATCGTGGGTTACGTTATTGTTTTGATTTGCAATTTGCTATTTTGTATCCGATAATGACAGATATTTCACAGAACATCCATTTTATATCATTTCTGTAAAATATTCAGAAGAATACGTTTCCTCATTATGTTGGTGGCACGGCTTGCTGTGATGACTTCACATGCACGCATGCGCAGTCCCTAAAATTATTGAAGTAAAAGTTCTCATCCTTAAACTAAAAGTGCCGTGTATGAACGCCTCGATTGATTTACATTGTGACAACTTTCTTGAAGTAAAAGTAAAAGATAAAGTAAAAGTGTGGTGTATGAACCGACCATTATTTTGCGGACTGCTACTCAACTATTATGGATAATATCAACAGCAAGGAGTTGAAATCGAATTCATAATTTTTTTATTCCAACCCTGACGAAAGAAAATTGGCATGAAATGTTTTTCCGTTAACCAGCTGACGCCCCCTTATGAACTTCAATTCTCAGAAAGTCGAATCTTGCGCGAGCTAAGAATTAACGAGGTCTTATTTTTCAACATGTGATCCAGAAGATGATCAAAACTCATCGACATTCAGGAACGTGATTATTTAAGTGGAGAAGATTAGCTCAAAAATTGATTTTTTTGAAAATGTTTGGTGTATGTAGTGGGAACGTTTTGTAAATTATCCATGTGCCTACTGATGAGGTCAAGAAATAATTCCCTCTGAGCGAAAAAAGCTCGTTTGGGTTTTATAATGACATGTTATTTTGCCTTCGTGTGGAGATATCCTGTAATATGCTGTTGAATTGAGGTTTGGCTTTATTGGTGTTCAAATTGAACCTTGATAAAAAAGTGACTTCTATTAATAGGGGAGCCCAAGCGGGGATTTCGGGATTTACTAAAGCGCGGCAGATTAATATACAGGGGAATACCTTGTACCCGGTTAAGTACTTCCACCATACATGAGCCCTATATATATGGCCGCCCTTCAAGGATAAAGGATCAGATTAGTAAAAAAAATTGATCACCTGAAATTCTCGAGGGCGTCAGATTAAGGTAGGGTGAGTTAGTTACATCCTGAAACGTATATATTCCACTAATCTGACAATTCGAGAGCAGGGCAACAAAGTTGTAAAAAAAACTTCATCTCGACATTCTCGAGCGTGGCTTATTTTATTTTTATTTTGAAGGAGATAATTCAAGAATTGCAAAAAATATATAATCTGACGATTTCCACAAGCCGAAATGATCAAAATTCATCGATAAAGTTTAATGCGTGCAGCTACGTGATGCCTATATTCCCCTCTCCACGTTTCTATTTCTCTCTCACCTTTTCTCTATTTATCTCTCACTCCGTCCCCACTTGAGTTTCTGTTGCCACGATGCTATGACAGTTGATCACACAGACTCGTTGGTGGCATGATATTGTTTACAACGAATAACCAACGTTTTAAAATTAAAAAAATGTAATAGCTTACAATTATTTTGTTTTAATTGCAAGTATTTTACTAAAAAACACTTTTTATTTGCATGCTTTGTCCTGAGATTTTCGATTACTTAGGTTCAATGAAAAAAAAAATCAAATTGGCAGAATAGGCGAATCCTTCCAGATAATCGTCAGACTGCAACGTCTAGGACGTAAAGATTTTTTTTTATGGGCTTGGGTGGACGTAAAGATGAACCATATATATCTTAATCTGACGCGCTTGTGTATTTCAAAATGACGATTTTTTTTCACATTCTAATAACGGCCGCGAGTCTGCGTCACATCCAAACCGTCAGATTATTATATAAGAATTTCACAAAAATTCATGGGGATGCTTGAAGACTGGCTTTAAATCAAATATTCAAAAAATGAACAATTTGTTCAGGCCAGCCTCAACTCACCTACACTGTAGGTTGACGGACTAACACCTATTAGAAAACAACTACTCCCCTGGCTAATACCACGAAGGGCATTGAATTACATCCAACAGGTGTCAGTGCGGAATTCTTCACAGAAGAAATTCCACATATGCTCGTGGCGATACAACTACCAGAATTGATTTTCAATTACTGGGACGGAACACACTTGCAGACCGGTTTCGGGCTATTTGGCCCCTCATCAGTGCAAGGCAGTGCCATCATCAACATTAAGTCGATGACTTCCCATAATTGAAAATCATACAAATTGTTCATTTTTTGAATATTATTATATAAGAGCTTTTTTTAGGTTCACTTAACATCCCTTCAGAAAATCTGACGCCCTCGAGAAAACTTTTTTTTTCCATTTTCAACCCTTACGTACGACCACCTCCACCATAGAAACAATCAGATTAACATACGTACATTTTTAAAAATTTGTAGGACATAGATGATATCAATATCTGACGCGCTCGAGTATGTCCATGTCCATGCAACAGTTTTTTTTTACATTTTTGAAAGTCCATAGCCGCTTCCCCCACCGATGAAAAGGTATAAGTACATTATATAACATTTTTTTTTTATCACCTAAGCTTCGCAACCCAATAGGTCTCTATGATGCTCGAGTAAATTCCGATTTAGCATCGTGGGTTCTCCTTTATGTGATTCAGTAGGCAGGGAAGCTGTATCAGATAAAACACTTTTTTTTTTTGGTTGATGAATTCAAACGTCCATCATCAACATAGGGTTATTATTTGATGTTACTTCTTCAAAAAAAGTTTGTGTTCTTTTCGCTTTGAAGAGAATACAAAAATTACTTACGCAAAACCCAACGATTTGAATATTTTGTATAGTTTTTTTTTGTGAGTTCAGAATATGGACATTGTATACTCGAAATCAATTTTGACTTTTTTTCAACTTTAGGTTCTTACAAAACTCGTTATAATTGTGAAAATGATTTGACTGCAATATAAATTCATTAAGTTTGATATCATTTCGAAAATTCAAGAAATGAAGCTCTCTCCCCAGTGAACCGTCATATCTGTTGATATTATTCATATATTCATTATTGATAAACACCTTTCGTATCGGTCTGAATGTAAGTATGAAGGAAAGAGAAGTATTTGCAAATTGTTTGCTGTTACTTCTTTTATATATACTGTTCCTCGAAACTTTCTTCTTACCACGAAAATAAACATGTTTCTTTTAAATATTAGATGGCTATTGGACTGAGATTACATAAACATGAGGTATTTGGTTCTCTCACTTTGACCTTCAACCAGTGTGGGAGTAAGGTACAATCACTACCTAGCCCGAATTGTCATATTTCGTTTGACCTGCTGAGCCAAAACGGTTCCTCCAACGGTTCACAAAACTATTTGAACATTCCATAAAAGTGAAGGAAAACACAAACACGTGGCGACCAGCCATGGTATCCGGAAATCCACAGTAAATATTTAAGAATGATAAGTGCCCAGGGGTTTGAGGACTGACCATCTTGAAGGACGTATCAATATTTTTATCTCGTGTAATCCCAGCGAATACTAGTTAGTCACGAAATATTTCAAGATGAAATTTTGGAATTCTAAAATTCTGCACAAAATAACTACCTAATTAGACAAATTCCTTACGTCATTATCTATACCAACAAAGGCCTGAAAGTCAACGGCAACTTACCTTCGTTGTCACCGGAAGACGGATACGAATTTTCATTTATTCGATAATAATATTAATGCAGTTTATTGAACCAAATGCAATTTTGCGCAAATGACTATTTTTTTTATTTTCTTCATCGAGTTCGTCTTGTCTGATTCATTTATTTGTCCCTTTCATTCTTCTCGCTCAATTCAATTTCATTTTTATGAACTCGTCACTGGAATCACTCTTCAGTCACTTTCATAGTTCAAGAATGTTGACAGTATTTATCAAGTTGTAATATCGGAATAACTTCAAAAATAAGGAATATATACGAACTTTCGTTATTGGAAACTAAAGAGTGTTATAGTGCCATGTGACGTCACGTATCCTTATCGCTGGGAAACGTCCTTTAGAATCGGATTGCATCTCGGATTGCATTCATTACAGTATTCAAGAATAGTTTGATAATCATCTAGTAATTAATAGCTGAATTATCAGCCAAAAAATGTCTAGGATGTGCTAAAACGTTTATCCACCTTGTCATATTCTTAGATAAAACCATATGCTTCCTATAGTGTAGCCGCTGAAAAGATAGAATGATCATGTGAACGGCACGCACTCTTTGAATGTTCTTCTCCCCAATGTTACAAGTCCGATTTACACCACTCAACAAAAACGTCGCCGCGTCGTTCTCCCATCAACTCTTGGGATGCTTTTTCATAAGTGTTCATTATTACACCTTTTTCCTCTACAGTTAAATGTCTTTTTTTTTATATTTTTCTTGGAGGTGAAAGAGTGTTTCCATCCATATTATTTAATTAGCGTAACACACGTAAATACAAAGCACAAATGAGTACCCACAGTACAGTGTAAACAGTTCTTCATTTATTTCAGTTTAGAAGGCGTGGCTACGCCGCGCAGGCTATATATAGATGCAGGCATGCACTGTTCATGCGTCCTTGAATTCTATCTTTTGAACGGCCCGACTATAGTCATTTCCTTTCGGGTACATACTGATTTCAATTGTTTATGCCATTGGATACCTATTAAAAAATTTGAAATTTTCATTCATTTATAATTATCGGAGTTTTTAAGTTCCCCTTGAACTTGTTCAATTTCAAAACGATATATTGAGATAAACATATACAACGCTGTGAACATATTGATTAGTATAATAATAGCACGAATGAAACTTTCATTTATATGTAAGTATACCACATTTCGAATCATTCACCCAAAAGTGATATGAAAACAATATGACAACAGAAGACAATGAATATGTATTGCAATGAACTCGCCAACCACTTAACTTATAAAATCCAATAATGCCAAGATTCGATTTTAATTTTCGTCATAGTATCATACTTTTTTGGTAGTAATTTAAATTCAACATCAGTCAACATTCATGTTGATCTACCTGACAGAAAAGTTATTTACGTATCTTTTGAACGAACTCCCATTTCAGAAGCATTCAATTTCTGCGTGATCATCTAAATCCAAGCCAACTTCGAACACAAAACAATCGTGTTTCATATCAAGTTGCGTCCTGAGCTTTTTTCCACCAAGATTGAAAGCAATCGCTTCATTACACACAACGCCAACAAACACTCCGTTATAATAAACAGTTTTTCCAACGCCAGCTACACAGAAAGAATGCTGATGTGTTCAAACATCTGCCGAGCGACGAGATAAAAAACGCCTGCTAGCTCGTCTTGAAGCAACAAAATCAACAAAAATATCGGAATGTGTAACGAGTTTGGTGTGGCGCGAGGAATTCGTTTGAAATCGAAAGTTCGAGTTGAGTTTCCTATGCGAGTAATCAGGCAATAGACGAGTTCCTCACAAGTTGCCAACTTTTAAAATTCGTCGAAAAGGTCTGCCTCTCCAATTTTGATTATTCTAAGATAGTTGTGTAGAGAATCAAAAATTATTTACGCTGGATCGTTTACTTTGAGTCACAAAGCCTTTATAAAGTTTTTATTTCACTTATGTCAATCATAGATTTTTTGTCTGAGAATAGGAACTGTTGGTAACGCAATTCCATGACAAAAACATTGATGGTGCTTGTAACATAACCTGATATTTTTGTGTTTATTTTTTTTGCAATATCAAGTAATTTGTGCTTGAATGTCTATGAATTTTCCCTGATTATCCACATTCGTCATGCTAATTGTTTATATGATGCTCTTGTTGAATGAGAATGTAGGTAGGTAGATTGAATTATTGTTTTCTTTACAATACCTAATGTGTTTTTAGGTATGAGACGGGCTTGTTTCAAGACGAGTATTTTAACATTCAGACACGACAAGGCATTCCATTCACCAATAAAGAACATATCAACATTGCTAAATGTTTGGAATTAATACACTGCATTGTTTGTTGTACCTACTTGTGCAAGAGCTAGAGAAATTTTAATGAGTGTTGTTCATGTAACCACTTGAAAAAATCCTGTGGGACGAGAAGAAAAAATATGAAACTGTTCGAAAGGAATTCTGGTTTATCCAATGCTACAGAAAAGATGATTGAACAGGCTCTACATTTTATTCTTGGAGCTATCAAAAATGTATGATTAATGGTTGTGAGGAAGGTGAAATGAGAGAATGAGATATGCTTGTCTTTTTGAAAAGGGAAAATGAAGTAAAGATTTTCACCATTAATGTATCACCATTCAGTGTTCAGCATGGAAGTCGACTGGGACTGCAGACAGTAAACATATCCCTACCTAATACCAATTTTTAATGGCCTTAAATTAAGGTGTTCGAAATGATAAGCAGGGGAAGTTTATCTGCAACAATTCAAAATTTTTATGATGCAAAGATTGTTGGGGTGGTACATACTCTCAGAAAGGCAGAAAGAAAATTTCACCTCAAGATATAGGCGAAAGAAGATTATGAAGTTACTATGCCAACTCTTTAATTAAGACAAAGTATATTCACATTCATCTCAATAATTGAGATGTGTGAGATTTGTATTATAAGACTACAGTACACAGAAATAACCATGACCACTGAGAGATCTGTGTACTGCACACTAAGGGTCTGTGTTAGAGAGAAAAAAAGCAGGGTTCTAAATGTAATTAATATATAAAAAAAACATGTTTTTTATACTAGCAGGTGACATGTCATAATCACAAATGTAGTTATTAAATAGTTACGTACATTGGCAAAAATTAATAGAAAAATATTATTTATTTATATATGATTGTTTTCTGTCAAAGGACATGACTTAGCAAGAATAAATATCTGAATACAGAAATAAAAAATTCATGTACAGGACGACACTTCTGGATTTAATATGAGGAGTGATTTTTTTTTCTTCTCCAAGATGATGTCTTAAGTATACTAAAGTAACATAAAATAATTAGCAAACTTGTGGGCAGATATCAATCAGAAAGCAATAGGAAGAATACAAAAAAAAGCTTAGCCAAATGAGGTACCTATTCTGTTCTATGTACTAATAGAATAAGGACAATCCAAAATGATAATGTAGTGACTATTAATAATCGTCAATATTTATAAACTGCAGTTATCAAATTTTCTTGCTATCATAAGGGTTATTGAAGACAAACAAAAATATACTTGAGGCTTGGCTAACCCTGGGTTTGTAGAGCTTTATCGAGTATATTACATATGTTATGCATTTTTATATATCTGGCAACTTTTCATTTTGAAGATTTTTCACCTTCATTTCAAAAGTCTTGTTAAGGGTATTTTTTGTCTACATGTTACAAGATAATAATTGTTTTTTGATATATTCATTTTAAATTAGGTAAAAGTGCTGATGATGTAAATGGCTCATCTTCTGATATCTGATTTTTTATTGTGTTTCCAAAACCTTTGTAAAATTTTTTGCCACTGAGTATAGGTAGGTATATATAATTTTTGTGTGATCCAGGCATTTGAAAATATCCGATAACATAATTGGAAAAATTTGTAATTCAGTAGATCACTCTTCTTATTCAGCATCCTAAAGATCAATAGCCATAGCTCATATTTTCAACAATATCTTCCGAGAAGAACTTTGTTGAGACACGAACATGAAAAATCGCTTATTTTCAATCTCTATTTTCATCAATACATATCTAACACTCTTGAGGTCTGAACTCCCATTTCATAGTTCATAAATCCTGAAATAAGACGACTCATTATTATGATTGATCTTGAAACCTCCATCTACTTAGGTTTTATTGTGGTTTCATTCAGTTTGTACACCAAGATGATTGTGATTGACATTATTGACAAACTACCTAGGTTTATTGTTCAGTCCATAAATTATTCTAAACAGGATACTGGTATCGATCGTCAGTATGAATTTCACGTGTAAAAAATTTGGGAAAAAAGTTTCTATCTCCATAACAATAATAAATAACCTCACTTTCTAGTTCAATCTCAAATTTATTTTGATCATTCGCCAGTGACGACACGGAAAATGTGTTTTCATGGACCATGGACTTGCGTTACCAACAGTTCCTATTTTTAGACAAAAAATCTATGATTGACATAAGTGATATAAAAACTATAGCAAGGCTTTCTGACTTAAAGTAAACGATCCACCGTATATAATTTTTGATTCTCTACACAACTATCTTAAAATAATGAAAATTGGAGAGGCAGACCTTTTCGATGAATTTTGTAAGTTGGCAACTTGTGAGGAACTCGTCTATTGCCAATTAGGTACTCGAACCGTGGATATTTTCAACTTAGTTCGATTAGCGAGGATGTTTTCTTTCGATTCATTCAAGATCCGGAGTGTTGAAAACAGCGCCGGATGTAGCAAATGACCGAGAGGTACTGAGGGAGTGGAAGATTTCAGTGGCGCATCTCTGAAGGGGACAATGCTGGGGAGATATAAGTTTTTAAATAAGTCTTTAGTAACGCTTATATCGACACGATTTTCGATATTTCTTTATAGGCATGAACCTACGAAGGGTCACCACTTATTCAATAGCGTAGATTAGATAATTTCGACATACTGAGAAGTCGGAATCGAGAATTTGACTTGAGTTCAGAGAACATATCTACATATTGCCACGAATAACTAAAAAAATCTGGAGTTGCATTTTTGAGAGCTACAGGCTTCCTCAGTCGATAATTCAACCCTTCGAATGTATCTCATGTTCAAGAAGGAATTATTTCTCTATTCAAATGATTCATAGCGGAATCGTCTCAAGTCTCGTCTCAAGTACAAAATCTCTTCGATTTTTTCCGTACATATTTATACAATTGTAATTACGTTGCGAAAATCGCACTCAATTTAACAATCTTTCAGATGCATGACTCTCAATTCACGACTGTGCGGTGTTGCCAATTATCTCTAGACTTTGAATTGGTTGTGGCTTTCTGTACCAATGAAAAACGTTCAATTTCAGTTGACGTTTGACGTATTGTTGTACGTTTTTTTTGCTCTTTTGTCGAATAAGATATATTGAGAACACAATTAATAATAAGCTATTTCGAAAAAATTAAGTTAAGTTGATGAAATAATTTTTGTGTTAAAAAAATCCCTTTTCAACTGATTGAAATTAGTTTTCCATTTTTGAAGGGTTTTCAGACAAACTACCAATATTCTTTATGCCCAAAATAGAGTACATCATCCCCTATAAAACCGTCACTCAAGATTTAAAAAAGTAACAGCATATTTTATATATATATATATATATATATATATATATATATATATATATATATATATATATATTTATCTAAAATTTCGAGATGAAAATAATAATAAAAACGTCGAAGGTGAATTAATATCGAAATCAAAACTAAAAAGTGATTTCAAAAGCCATACCCAAAAAACAAAAAATTTATTTTATAAGAGATGAGTATTCGAAAACCTCGAAAGTTCAACATTCTGGTGATGATCTTGTGTGGTAATCTCGACTTTCTCCGAATTTTAAATTTTTTATTTGAAATTGACTTACCAATTCATATTACACTTATGTCGTTGAATTTCGACAAGTAGCACTTCTATCCAACGGCATCTAATATTTTTTCAAGACTATGAAATTGTTAAATAATTCAATTGAGTATGACAAAGAGGAAAAGTATAAAAATCTATACTAGTTCTGGAGAAGCTCGGGTTTTATACTTCTCATCCTTAGAAACATTTTTATTTTCGAGCAGCAGGTAAATAGGTACCTACCTTTCTTTCTACAGAGTATTTGTATCTACCCATTCACCCGTTCTTCAGACGATTATTCAACAGCATAGGTACAAAAATGAATACCTTTTACAATGCAGAAAATAAGAACGTTATTTTTATGAACGCCTACTTAGCTACCTGCCTCTCCCTTAAGAAGCCTCTTGGGTAAATATGTAGGTACAGACTAAGTAAAAAGCGATTAACATCTATCGGAAATGCGAAACGTAAATTACAAGACGAATAATGAAAAACTCGTGACTACACTTTTTTTTTGTATTTGCAGCCACTAACTATAGCGTCTCGGGATTACTTACACCCTGTTTCGACGATGCAACTCCTGAAAAATGCATGTACCTACCTATTCATGCAAGTTTTTCAAGTTGCATGAATCTTTTTCGATGCGGTAAGTTGCATCGACTTGGTAATTTCTAATTTCTATGGTAAAGCTGCAAACCACATAATATTATATGTGGTGGTATTATTGTGAGGAATGGTAATTTTGAATATTTCAGTTATTCTTCGAAACTTAAAGAATCCAGTAAGCAATGAGATAAATTTATTACCATTACAACTATTAGAAATGAATAAAATTATATTAGTTGTGATAATGTAGGCGTTTATCTTGGGAACATTCAGTGATATTTTTCAATATTGGCAATGCCAACTGACAGATAGAAGAAACAAAGTTCTATTGGGTAGGTGAAAAAAGTATCACCCAACTTTGATACAAAAGTATGTATCTAGTTTCCTCGGTATTTTCCGAGGTATTTTCACTACTTTGAACACTTTTCGTTACGTTAGTAAAACTATAGCACCTACCTACCTACAGCCTATTTCATTTGAATGTTTTCAAATATCCTTATGAATACATCTCCCAATACTTACGGAGGTAGGTATCGTGATTATTTCCTTGAGAGTCTTTTGTTAAGTGTGAGTTATTAATAAATATCCCTTAACATATTTTTGGTACAGTAATTTTCGAAACTGATTGAAAAACAAATACCTACTGTCAGAAGTATTCATATCGATTATTGTATTACAATTTTTCCTAATCTTGCAAACTCTCTGCAAATCGTGAATGTATAGGTGAATGTCATTATCTTCCCTTCCTCTGAATAAACTATTGAAAAATCGAGTGAAAAATTAAAAAACTGTGTGGGGAGTTTTTAATTTTTCTTCAAAAAGAAAACTACGTCACGGAGATATTGATGGGTAAATACTTAATGTTTTGTTGTGTTATTCATACTTACTTAGTATATACGAATTTCTTTTCCACAATTGGAAAAATTTCACAAAAAACACTTACTCATGCCTAGGTATATAATTTTATGCGCAGAATCTCAAAATGATTTCTATCATTTTCATTTGATAGGTATGCAAGTATTTCTCATTTTCAGATCATGCCTAGGATCAGAAGTAAGGGTACAATTTTCTTTCGAGATGTGTACCTTTGTATCGGGTAGTAGTAGGTAGATACCACAAATCATTTCGAAGGGAGCGACTCTCAGTTTCTCATGATGACACACCCTTTGGAATCCATTCAAACAAAAGGCAATCGATATATCAATATATCACCTAGAAATATCGCAAAAATCAACATACCCACGAAAATATTTTTTTGGTGTCAGAAGATCGAAAAATAATTTGCTAGGATTTTTCTGTAACTATGAAATCATTGGAGATGTCATAATGGCCGACCTGCCCGTCTGAGAGAACAAAGCAACCCCCAGAGCATTCACGTTTTTTTTATAGATTTTATAAACAAAAAACCGTCGGTCATCCCTAATCGATAATAGAAAACCCATTATTACTCACCTCATATTTGACGCCAGCCAGTCTTAGCCAGGTTTCCGCTTTGAGACAATAAGGCGAAAGAGACGGCAACAGGGGTGTACGCGAAAATTGATACAAATAAACGACATCCTTCTCGAAATTGGCCTTGTGCACGGATACTTTAGGAGGCGCGGGGGCTTTTTCTTTGGCCGAAACAGGCGCGTCGCCGGCATTTTCTTGCTTACCGGCCGCCTCCTCCGCTTTGGCTTCTGCCGCGGTGGTTTCTTCTTTCAACTCTTTGGTCTCGGGTACATTATTCTCAACTTCGGTGGCCATGATCAGTTTGTAATAATGCGAGAAAACACTCAACAAAACACGCGACGGCAACTAACACAGAACACAACAACGACAACAGACGAACAGATATGAATCGGCAGATCAACCCCACAGCCTGCTCGACTGACACACAGGACAAGAACAAAGTCAACGCTTGCGAGCTGCGCGAGGAGAATCGAGGACGGCTGAAACGGGCGAGCCGAGCGATGACGTCACTCTTCTGGCTGGAAAGAAGGAGACGACGCGAGAGCCGCTTTCGCCCCACCCGCGCTTTGTTACCATGCACATGCACCGAGCCCCACCCTTGTGTGCATCTCTTCATCTCTTGTCGCCTGCGTTTGCGTCGGTTCGTTCGTTCGGTGGACGTTGACCCAAGTCGCTCAATGTACAGGGTTTCCCAACAAAAACTACACCCTGTATCGAAAGCTTTATTTTATCGACCTACCTCATTATTAAAAGTTTTCAGTAATACGTCCAACAAACTCAATTGCTGGAAATAAGATCATTTCAAACTTTTGACAAAAGAGGGACAAGCAGAATGCAAAAATAGTGTAAATGTTATTTTTCCGGCAACACCTGACTCTGAAAAAAGAGTAGAAATTCGTTTTCGAGAATGATTTGAACATATCAACAGAAAGTGTTTGCTAAATATTTGTGATTTCTTTTATAGTTTTGTATTCTTCATGCATTGACTTCTAGGAGAAAAAGCAAAAAAACACTTTCTGAAAATTTCTTCTGGATACAAAAATAATTATGGTTCTTTGATGCTCCGGCTTCGTTCTGAAGTTATGGACCTTAAATGTTCGGGATAAAAGTAAATACCGCCTTTTTTGCATAAAAAACGATCGGATTTCACACGTTTTCATTGTTACCGTGCCTTATCCAGTCAATGACGGTAAAAAAAGGGTGAACTGTGTATTTATCCCTCACAGCACCGATTTGTATGAAAATTTGGATTTAGGTTCTACTCACCATCTATTTCAAAGTTTACCCTGTGCCAGTGGTTGCTTTTTCCCTGGGGGTGGATGCCACCCCTTCTTGAGGGTGAAGAATTTATCATTGAAAATAAGCAAATTTGATCCCATGAAGTTTTTCTGAATGGCAATACTTTTCTACTGATAAGCGGGTGAAATTGTCGGTTTTCAGGCAAAAAACACATTTTCAGATTCTTGGAAAAATACGCCTTCAATCGAGAAACCTATAGAAAGCAAAATTATAGCCATAAAAATGTGTGTTTTTGTCTTTTTGGCCGTTAGATTGTGCAAAAAAAGAAGGCGGGCTTTTCGAAATTTGAAGGATCATAACTTCGGAACGAAGGGAGAGCGTTGAGTTTTCACTTCGGATTCGTGTCCAGCGGCTCACAATCCGTATAGTTGGGCAATTTTTTTCTTGAGTGATGTAGCTAAAACGAACTCTTGCAAAAACAATGGTTTTCTTGTATAAATCACGAATTTTAATTTCAAACAGGGAGATCCTCCGTTCTGAAGCTTATAATGGCCCTTCAAAATCAGGAAATGTCATATTCCACCTTTTTTTACGCCATGGAAAGATCAGGACACACCTCCACCCAATTTAACTATAATTGGATATTTTTCCCAGCAAATATTCCCATTTTCGTTAAAGAACAGTTGAAATTTCACGACAATATTTTGTTTCCTGTGACCGGCGCTGCCACCAAAATATCGAACCAAAACGTTGCGTAGTTTCTAGTCAAGTTTTTTCATTACTTCATCAAAATACATTGATACGATCAAAAATTCATTGAAAACTAGCTATTATCCGATGAAAAAACATTTGCTAAAAATACTTGAAGCTGGTCAATTGAAAAAAATTTTTTCTCAGGGGAGCGCTCTTGTCCTCCAATTTTTGGAAAACGATCGTCCTATTTTTCTTCTTGCCCCCCACATCTAACATCTAATCGCCCCCACTACTACTGCGTTCCCTTTCTAGTACATATTAACTTATATCTCAATATTTAAATGCTCATACCGTTTAAACTATTTTTTTCAATGCTCATGATTGATTTTCTTTATGAAATTGCCACTAAGGTACTCTTCATATATAGCACACACCATACTGGAAATATTCATATCAATCGCCTTCATTGATTACAAAATATCAAATCCTTCGTTATCGAAAACGAAGGGCGAAGTTCTAACCTTGCGATGAAACATCCCAAGAGTTGTTCGTTGAAGATATCATTACGAGTTCTTAATTTCAGTATACACCTACTTCTACAACTTTTTTGGTTACACGTATTTCAAAAAAATAACAATATCATTTGTTCTCCAGAAATAGTCTACTCAAATGAAAATCAGTCAATTGAAAAGCAAAAATGTTAGTGAACAGAAGAGCAGAAGTGGTGATAAGGGGGAGAACTTGCACCCCCACCTTCAATTAATAACTGAATTATTCAGTTTTTGACACTGTTTCTCTCATTTTTCTCCTTGCGCTCCAGTTGTAACGCCTAGTTGCCCCCACTGTCATTGTCAGTAAGTTGGGGTGTAACTATTTTGCAAGTCTGAGCAGGGTCAACAAGCTGTCACATCTGATGTATCTTGAATGAAAACTACTATTTGTAGCTGCAAAATATACTCATCATAAGAGTAGTAGTGCTATTTTTACAAACCAACAGCCAAGTGAGGCTTGTCAACCCCGACCACTCGTTTAGGAGATAGGAATACAACCAGAACCAACTCATTCGACTATTTATCCCTATTCATCAGAGAAATTATCTTTTCGTTGTCCTTCATTCATAAATAAGTCATAATAAAAACCAACTACCTACATATATTCACGAACTATGATACGCCACTGTGCTACCCAATTTAATTACAAACAGATGTTCCGATCTGAGGTTCATGCAATTTACACCCTCCCATTCCTATCTGATGGGTGCGGATAGGAATTTCCAGAATATGGAAAACGTAACAGTTTTTGCCTAAAGGGCAGATCAAACTTCGATTTGATCAATAACCCTATATTATTATCTTTGTATTATTATGGTTACGTTCTACCTTCAAAGCCGCTGGCACTAAAATTGATTACTTTTTTCACCCAGCAGTAAAGGTAATAGTTTTTAAGTTTGAAAACATTTTGCATTTCATACGTTTTGTGAAAAATAGCACGATTATGATTGTGTTATTCAGAGATGAAGTGCAGATGAGACAAAACTAGAAAAAATACGGGCTCAAGAGGTCTGGCTGACGAAACGGCGATGTAATAAGTCGAAGTAGAACACGATGATATTCGAGCACTACTTACATTAAATTCAGATTATCATTTCGTGGATTGTCAAATTGTTATCAAGATTGGCCGAATGCATTATCATTGATATCACGGCATCGTGTAATTTGAATCCGAGATTTTCGTTTAGTGTCATGTTGAAAATTATCTTGAATTATTTTAATATGGCTGACGTTGGAAGAATGAAACTAGGTAGGTGAAAAACTCACACAAATTTGGTGGAGTTCGACTCTGTTTCTCACACCTCCACTGCAAGTCATGGATCGCCTCCGCTGTTAGAAAAATGAATCGTGAAATGACGATATTGCTTGTTATAATCTATAGTTATAGTAATACAAAATAGAACTATTTCATCTGGTTATGGTACTATTGTCATATTAGGAGGAGAGCCCACGATGCTAAATCGGGATTTACTCGAGCGTCATAGAGACCTATTGGGTTGCGAAGCTTAGATGATAAAAAGAAAAAAAACTATATAATGTATACCTTTTCATCGGTGGGGGAAGCGGCTACAGATTTTCAAAAATTAAACAAAAACTATTGCATGGACATACTCGAGCGAGCGCATCAGATATTTACGTATGTTAATCTGATTGTTTCTATGAAGGGACTGGTCGTACGTAAGGGTTGAAAATGAAAGAAAAATCTTGAGCGCGTCAGATTTTCTGAGGGGATGTTGAGTGAACCTAAAAAAAACGGTTTTATATAATAATCTGACGGTTTGGATGTGACGCAGACTCGCGGCCGTTATTGGAATGTGAAAAAAAATTCGTCAGACAAGCGCGTCAGATCAAGATATATATAGTTCACAAGGGCGTCGTTTCTTGAGGGCAAGGGGGGCCCCCCCCTCCCTCTGGATTTTAGAGTCTTCAGTCCATACACCGCGTAAGACACGATATCGACTTGATTTTGCGTTTTTTTCTAAACCACACTCTCAAGTATTTCAATTAAATGCAATACTTTGATTGAAAAAATGTGCCCTGCACTAAAATTTTTTGAAATGTGTCCCCCCTGAGATTTTTTGTAATGGCGCCCATGATGGTTCATCTTTATGCCCTGGACGTTGCAGTCTCATAATCTGACGATTATCTGGAGGGATTGGAGTATTCTGCCAATTTGATTTTTTTTTAACCATTGAACATAATTAATTGAAACGCTCAGGAAAAAGCATGCAAATAAAAAAGTGTATGTTTTTTTAGTAGAATACTTGTATTTATAAGAAGATAATTATTATAAGCAATTAAAATTTTAAAACGTTGGATATTCGTTTAGTTAAGTAAGTAAGTAGTTAAGTGATTGTATTGTATTGTGTTGTATATATCGTAACATTATGAATATCCGTATTAAAAAATACTTAAAAAGTTTTCTGTAAGATATTGACTCACAAAACCGCTTGTTTTGCTCCACAATAAATGCTGCTTGAGAAATCTAATGCCATCTTACGCTAGGCCACCGTGCTGGGTAATCGCACGTTAAAAGGTAAGGCCTCGTCAATTAATTGCTTGCACAAGTTTCAACTGATATTGAAGATCTTACAGAAAATTGTATATTCCTACTATGGTATACTGAAGTTATAGTGATGAAAATGACAGGTTTGCATTCACCTGAATTAATTTTTAATATTTTTGAATTCAATTGCTTTCAATCAGAGACTGGAAAATTCTGGACGTTGATGAAGGACATCCAAAGCTGTTCTCGAATGGTATTTTATGGACACGGAAGATATGTAATCTATTCTGGACATGAAATGGCTGTCCACCGTATATCAAAAACATCTATCGGGAGTCCAATTTAATGGATGTCCTTTACATTATATCAAATTCACTTTTTTTCATAGAAATTAAGTTTTTTCAATTACCAGATCTAGATATATAATCTAGATAAAATATGCAAAATAGGTAACTTCATATTTCGCGCATATGTAATAAACGTGGCCGAATTCATTCTGACCTGAAGCCAACCACAATTTGTTGAATCCTGCTATTAGAATTGAATTGAATTTCAACTTGGACTGAGCCCTTTTGTCTCTGAGATAAGCAGATATAGAACGGAGATTTTCATAAAATTATTTTGACCAAACCATTCAAATAGTGGCTGTTTGCGATTTCAGCATTCTACTCCAGTAGTCTTCCGTCATCTGCCGTTCAAAAGCTGAACTAATCATCAATTTCAATGGGAAATGATCACACCATCGGAAATGCACGAGAGGGAGCAAAGGAGTACTGTCACCATTACATCGGAAAATTTTTATTCTCATGAATCCGAATTTCGAGTGGTTGGTTTCTAAAGGAATTCTTCTTTTTGATGAATATAAATTTATTTTTGCGAAAGCGCTGCATGGGGGGGCTTAACAGTATTTTTTTGTATAATGAACAGTTCATACAGCAGTGTCGATTATGGCTAAAATACAGTTTCAACTGTCGATGATACAGAAAAATACTCTGTGCGGTATCTCCGCGCTTATATGTTCATGGAGCACAATTCATGAGTAACATTCACATTGAAACTAAAAAACCACTGAAAATAATAATAATATCGCTTACCGTATACTTATATTCACGGATTTGATATTTCGAAATCAAGTCCTATACCTTGATTAGGAACAGTTGTCAAATAGTGGTGTAGATCAGTTGAAGTTTTCTCCTCTAGCTATTATAACGCTCAAAAGTTCTTTTACTTCTATATGAATGTGCTTCATAAACATATATTGGTCATATTTTTTCCTAATCCCATATTGGCGGTCTGCCATTAAATTGCAGTACTCCTTGTAATGTAACTATCTCGTCAGTGTACCTGCCCCATAGCTGAAATGTCTCCAGTCCACTACCCAACAGTTGCCACAGGAGATGTCGATTCGAAACTGCAGGAACGAAAACCAGAACGGCCATGGATATAGCAGTCGTCTCCCCTGAGGCTCCAACATACTACGCCCAAGTGGTCCACGCCCAGTTTATGTCCAATCCACGTCGGAATATCCTTGTACTTATTCTGGACATCCATGAGATATCAAAAGCAGGATGTCCAAAAGATATCCGGAAATGAAAATCCATAAGATATCCATCTGTGAGATATCCACCTCTGGGCTTATTCTGGACATCCATAAAATATCCAATACAGAATATCCTGAAGATATCCTCAATTGAATATCCGTAAGATATACCGAGGTGAAATATTCTCATGATATCCCAAAGTGGACATCCATACGATATCCAATAACTGGTAAATCTTCAGAGGACCTATTCTGGATATCCATGATATATTCAAATGCGGATATTTCATTACTACATATTCGCCAAAGTATAACTTTAACATTCGCAAATTTATATTCAATGAAGTTATCAGGAAAAATTCAGATGCAGGGATATGTGGATGATATTAAAATGTTAATTGCTAAAAACCAAAATTTAATTATCAAAAAAATGCTTTACAAATACAAGTGTCCTTCATACTTCTTTTTAGGGATGTTCAGGTATCGCAGATAACACATGATGTCCTATATACATATATATATATATATATATATATATATATATATATATATATATATATATATATATATATATATATATATCCGTTTCATGCTAAATGCCTCCAGGGTCCGGGATAACGAAATAAATGTATTCTATTTTATATTAAATAGCATATATATGAATACAATTTACTTTTTATCTTCTTTTATATAATATCATTTCTTTTGAATGATTATTGTTTTGTCATATAAATGCAATTTTTATTTGTCGAAATATTTTTTCGGTTTTTGTCAATTTTATTGAAAATTCTCAATTTTGAACGGCCTACTTCATATTTATCCTGATAAGTGAGGTGATGTTTGAAAGTGGAGTCTCCATGTATCACTCACATTATATTAATGATAATGAATTATAATCAGCTAGCTAGTCAAAGATTATTTTGAAACCACTACAAAGTCTATCGGGTATGTATAGTAGTTACCCTGTATATTCTGAAAAAAACTCTAAAACTGCGCGTTGTTCAATATTGAGATTAACTTATGCGAATTTTCATAAATGAATGGATATCCCTGAATACTATTTTTTCCAATTATATCCTATAGATATCTCTGAAATCTTATGGAGATCTGCAAATAAAATGTTATGGACATTGTAGATGTCCCTTAACAACATCTAATAGATATCCCTGAACAATATCTCATGGATATTCTTGAACTATATCTTATCGATAACCCGGAAGATTATCTCATGGAAATCCAGCTACTTTCACTCAGGACATCCACCGGACGTTCATAAAATATCCACCGGATACCAATTGGATGTCCTCTGAATATCTCAGATATCCAAAATCTTATAGATATCCGTGAACAATATCTCATGGATATTCTTGAACGATATCTTATGGATATCCCGGAAGGATATCTTATGGAAGTCCAGCTTCTTCCGCTCAGGACATCCATAAGATACCCACCGGATACGAACTGTATGTCCTCTGGATATGTGTGAACAATATCTCATGGATATCCCTGAACGATATCTTATGGATATCCCGGAAGGATATCTTATGGAAGTCCAGCTTGTTCCACTCGGGACATCCATCGGACGTCCATAAAATATCCACCGGATACCAACGGGATGTCCTCTGGATATCTTCGATATCCAGAATGAATGTCCACTGGATATCCAGAGAATGTCCGTGTGTTGACTGGGCGTATTGGACGTACTAGACTTGGCCATATAATCTAGAACAACACCACCACAGGGATGGAAGTACTGGAGCAAGGATCCTCGGACCACAACCCTGTCCTATTCAACGTAGGAGAGGAGGAATCGAAACCTGGCAGGCAAAGAGGATCATCAACTGGGGTGTGAATTCCAGCGCACTGTCCACGATGCGATGGCAGGCATCCCTAGATCGAAACAAAGACCGACCTGGATTATGGTACTCCACAGATCTAACATAGAAAAAAGCGCTAAGCGCAAGAGACGTCCCAGCCACGTGCTTCAACCTGCAAAACCACCTAACGCCGGAAATAATGGAATTCTTTAGGACTCGAAGGCGCATGAAGGGAAGCTACCAACAAAGCCTTACTCCAATGGGCAAGAGAAGCTCCTAAACAACAACAACAGTGTAGGGAGAACAACAATGCCTACAACGTTACCAACAAGGAAGAGAACTCCTTGAACTTCAGATCAATAGGACAGTGCGCAGAATCAGACAGCAGCGAGGGGGCGACGGTCAAACTTCAGACACAGCAACCACCGAGGAATTCAGCGACATCGTGATAAGACTCGCTGCCCGGAATCCCGGACCAAATCCCATACTAGGCACTGAAATCCTTACCCGGAAATGGGATGGTGGCAATGACTAACATCATCAACGCTAGGTATATATACTCCGACTACAACACTTCCCGAACCCGTTCAAGGAGGCCACGGTCATTTGGTCCCGAAGCTAAAAAAACCACACATTCTCAGCGAACCATCGCCCAATAAGCTTGAGTCCCTCCAGAAGTAAGGTAGTAGAATGCTTCATAGTGAGAAGATTCGAGGACCATACTGAGGAACTGAAGTTTCAGGACAGAGAACTCAACCAAACTCCAAGTTCTAAGAGTAGTCGATTACGCGACAGACGGCTTCAATATCGGCAGCCATATACCTAGGAGTCAACCTGGATAGGAAACCGACATTCAGGTTCCACTTACAACAGAGTGTGGGACTGGCGAAAGCCGCGTGCCACAGCCTCAATACCATATCTGGGGGCAGCAGTAACATGGATCTCCAAGTGAAACCTAATTGAAACAGTCCCACTACTCATTGTCCTGTATGCATCTGCGGCCAGTGCGCGGAGAGAGCGATGGATCAAACGTTTGCTTGCGGATGACAATCAACACAGGACAACAATAAGCCTATAATAGT
Organism: Zygogramma bicolorata; assembly: GCA_032362365.1. NCBI lineage: Eukaryota > Metazoa > Arthropoda > Insecta > Coleoptera > Chrysomelidae > Zygogramma > Zygogramma bicolorata. The sequence continues at coordinate 9,354 of JAVJAQ010003158.1, read as the reverse complement.
GTAAACCAAGCCGAATGATCTTCGATTGTATCAGGAAGATCCCCAACCCAGCACTGCAGGACCTTCATAACGCGATGAATAGGGATGATCCCAGATTCCGCGGACAAGTTACCCGAAGCCTACCAAGCAAAACCTGAGACCACGTCCAAGAGTCACCCGCCGGCTACTTTGGTATAAACTCACACACCATATCGCACACAACACACTAGACAGACACGCTGTTCCGGACAAGTATACGAGGGCCACCATGCGCAAACACTGTCACACAGTACAATCGGGTAAAAAACAAAAATAACAGACAAGAAGGGACAGTAACACCTCCTTTAAAGCGGAAAACCGAGGTTCAGATCCCCGCCAGGTCACCGTGATGGGTAATCGCATGTTGAAAGGTAAGGCCCCGTTAATCCATTGCTCGCACAAGTTCGACTTCTGAGGGTTGACGTTCGTCAGCTGGTTAACGGTGCGAAAAATAAAAAATCTAATATCAATTTTTAATATTATTTTGAATTGCAGCTCAGCACTGTTTTCCGGGCCTCACCGAAGGAACGTTTCAGGAAACAGTAGCAGAGGCTTTCTGAGCGGAAAAAAACGGATGGAAAAGTAGGTGATGAAACATTTACCATATATTAATTATAGTTTTCATTTCTAGAATTCTTTATCATTTTTGTTATATTCGTTTTTGAATTTAATTTTACATTTTTTCTTATTCTTTTATTATCAATTCTGAACCAATTTCTGAAACCGTGGTGTTTGTTCTGCCAAAAATATAACCATTCAACGTTACCTACACGTCACTGATAAATATAACGTAGGCATGAAATGAAATATAAATCCTATGCAAAAAAATATTATATCATGGTGTTAATAAACTTGTTGGTGTATGTTTCAATAACATTATAGCACAACACTTATAAAATATATATAATTCATGAATCTGATACGTTGCAGATACAATGCATCAAAAAAACTTTTTTTATCTTGTATTATTGTTATGTATCCTACCCGGAAATTTCACTACATAGTAATATCTTGATAACATAAATGCCAAATTTACGTTTTATATGATAATGTAACATATACTTCGGATTTATGCAGCAGTTTCATGTAATAAGATTTAAATAACGAAAGATGGAAACTTTCTTACAAGTGACTAAACGCTCCCATTGAAAAGTGAAGGTTGAACCTTGAATTCTTATAGCTTATTACTTAGAGCTTATAAAAACTGCTTCATAAATCCGGTGAAAAAATTGTAATGTAACTGTTGTATTCAAGTTATATCGCAAATATGTTTATACTATATACTATACTATACTATAACTATAAACACATTGTACAATTTCAAAATATCGACGCAGCGCCACTTTGGTTCAAACTTCAACTAAGTATATGTTCCGTATATAGTTTCGGTCTACCAGAGTGGTGTTTTCAAGTTTTCATTCACTCTATGATATTGGCCGAGTCCATCCATCGGTTAACCGAAACGATATAGACCGCGGGCATATCAGCCAGACGACAGTAAATCGAACAGTTGTAAATCCAGCCTGCTGGACAAACAATCGGATCTAAAGAGGCTTTTGTGCATTTGTGTTATATTTCAAAATATTTTCTCTCGGTAATAACTCAATTTTGAGTGATTGTGAAGTTTCAATGTCTTGATTCTCTTTTACTTTCGACAATGGAAAGAATTTTAATCCTTTTGCTGTTAAGAGACGTGAATTGTGGATTCAAGCAAGTAGAAGAGCAGATTTAAGTACTGGTGAGTTGAAATGGGCAACGGTATATCCATGAATTATGAATCTCAGAATTGAAATTATAATCTCATTAAATTACCATTGTTATATATGGAAATACGATTTGTTTGTCCAGCAGGCTGATTCGTGTGACGTCACATGCCCGCGGTCTATACAGAACATATCCTAAATTTTACTACTGCACACTTTGACATTTATTTGATTTTCTTCTTTCATGGCCTCAGCAATTAAGGATTTTGAGACAATAGTAACGAACGATGCTTGTATTGGAATTTCAAGACAATCAATCATACGCCCTCTGGTGAACAGTTTCGAAAAATGTCAAAATATTCACATAAAAAGTGAAAAAACACCAACGTTCATATACCAACGTTGAAAAACACTAAAAACCGTCACTCACAAAATTTAATAGTTTGGAATTTTCTAACAACGTCAAAGTCCTAACCTCAAATACCAATAATTGTCAAAGTGATGTTTATTAGTTAGAGTTTTCTTGAATGTGGCGCTACGATCTTAATAGCAAAATGTGGCCACATTCAAGAGGATCTCTTGAAATACCACTAAGATCTGTCGGTTTAAAGGTTCAGCGGTCGAGGTTGAGTCCCACAAAAATTATATCCTGTGACCGGTTCGGGCAATCAAGAGATCAACAGGAAGGCGCACAGAAGTGTGTTCTGTTTCCTTACCTGCCTGCCAAATGGTGGTCACTGTTGTAACCCAGTACAACGGAACGGCTAATGGTGACAACATTTGGAAACGGAACGCAGCCTATTTCTTTTTTTTTTTTTTTATTCTTTATTTAACGTCGGCCTATTTCCGCTACCAAGGCCAATCACCGACGGCGGGGAGCACACTTCCTTCAACCGGAAATTTTGCCGAACCCTCTGGTATTCCAACCAGAGGTAGGGATCTTTAACGAGCCCAACATCGATGGACTCGGGACCGACGGCTTTACGTCCCCTCCAAAAGACGGCATATCCTCAATATATCTTGTGCTCATTGATATATTGTCTGCGAGCTGTGATATGCTATTCCACTGCAGCTGTACGGGCTTTCGACACGGTATTTCCCTGTATGGTCACCCATCCAAGTACTAACCGCGCTCGGCGTTGCTTGACTTCAGATATCGAATGACTGTCAGTCAACCTGAAGAGCTGGGCCATGCCCAGCCTATTTCTTGTTTCGTGAAGACATACAAATGACAATTGACACTTCAATTCTGTCTAAATAGTGTTACCAACCCAGGAGCTGTTTTGTTTGGTTAAAGATATATTTTTGATGGCTCTGATTGAATCGTGAGAAAATAGTAATAAATATAAAATATTCTTGATTTTTCCATTAACTTGATACGAACGATGTGTGTAATAGTCAATTAAAAATAAAAATTACACCAATTAATTTTATTTGGTATGATAATGGATCCTAGAAGCTCCAATAAGAATGGCAGTATCGATAATGAAAAGCTCAACTTGAGTTTGGATATGGGTGATGATATGAAACTGGACGAGGTAAATTATGAAAGTGATGTGTCTTCCTCAAGTTCTGAAAGCTCAACAGCTCCAAGCATAAGCTCCGTGAGCACAAATTCTTCTAGAAAAGGTCGTCGTTCCCGGCACAAAAGGGGCCGTTCTAAAGACAAGAGCCCTTCACCAGTTGCAAAACGCGCTCGATCCAAAGACAACAAGAGTAAGTCCTACGATTACTTGACCAAACTGAACTATTTATTCCGTGATACACGATTCTTTGTGATAAAATCAAACAATGCAGAGAACATTATTCTGTCGAAAGCTAAAGGTGTCTGGTCAACTTTGCCCCAAAATGAAGCCAACTTGAATAAAGCTTATAGGGAATCTAGAAATGTATTGCTAATATTCTCAGTGAAAGAAAGTGGTAAATTTGCAGGATTTGCCAGATTACATGGTGAATCAAGACATGATGGTTCTCCCATCTCATGGGTTCTCCCTCCTGGCTTATCAGCGAAGGCACTGGGAGGTGTATTCAAGGTGGATTGGATTTGCCGGAAGGAACTGGCATTCTCCAACACTATGCATCTGTACAACCCATGGAATGATGGCAAACCAGTAAAAATTGGCCGAGATGGGCAAGAAATAGAGCCCCGAGTTGCAGAAGAGTTATGCCGATTATTTCCTGAAGATGATGGTATCGAAATCACTCCTATATTGAGACTGGCCAAGGAGGCATCAAAGAAAACTGGTCTGCGCAGCAGAGACGGTCATAGACACCCAAAATCCAGGATGCCAATAGCAGCTAGAACATCTAACTTTGGTTATAGAGGACGTGGTTCATCATACTCAAGAAGAAAATACTTTCTATCCAGAGGACTCACTTCCTCCAGTTCCTATAGGCGCTCAAACTCACCCAGACCAAGAGACAGATACTCCATGTTGTATGATCGTGATAATAGTCGGCAACTTACAGCATCTGCAGCTGAGGCATATGTAGCAGATTACATGCGGACTATGCAACATCAACTACCACCACTACCTTATGTTCCTCCCCCAGGCTTGTATCCAACTTCTGCTTTTGATGGTTTGCCACCTCCTCGATATTATGAAGGGCTCCCACTACCAGATTACCCTCCTACTAGGTCTAGTTCATATTCTGATAAGCGTTCTTATGATCGTTCTGTGGACGAGTTCATATGGAGAACGAGTGAAAGGTCTAGGAGCTCCAGAGAATCCAGGCATAGTAGAAATAGAAGCAGAAGTCGCCAGAGATACAGAGAGAGGCGGTGAACTATAATTTTTTTGTAGGGAACTAAATTGTCACAAAATTATGTTTTTTTCAATCATTTTTCAGCAAAATTTGTTGATACTCTCATGTTGTTTTTCGAGCATGAATGTAAAATTTATATTGTGATGAATGTAATTATCAATATTTGTCATTTTTGGTGTATTATTCTCTTAGAAAATCAATTTTTTTCCTTGGATTCAATAGCTGAAGTAATTTTAAGTATAATGTTACTTATTTGTATAATATATTTCTATAATAAATAAGTGCTCTAAGTTTATGTATCATTTTTCGAGGATAAATGAAAGAAAAATAATTATAGGTTTTACAGATATTCTGCTTATTCCATATCTACCAAAAAAATTTTGTTTCTGTTTTGTCCAACAAATTTCAATCTTTTCTCATTCTTAGTGCAATATTTTGTATATTTTAAATGATGTCAGATGGTATTTGTATGGTACATGATATGGAAACCAGAAGGATTATATCCTTGCCAAGAAAATTTTGTTGCAACCCTCATTGGTAATTTTCCTTCAGTCCATAGCATTTCTTAAAATTGAGTGATCTTTCATAGTTAAAAAACGTAAAAATAGGTATGTTATATAACATTGAGTGGATTCTCATGTTGAAAATGTTGATGATTTAACTGATATTATTAACAAATTTGTATACCCGTTTCACATAGGACATTATGCTTTGTACCAAATAGGATGTTGCAAAACTTTTATCAGGTTGCCATGCTACGAACTTTTCCAGAATTGGAAATTCAGAAGTGTAATTTTCTACTCACAAAATCAATATATGTCAGCAGCAGCTACTGTTTTCTACGAAAAAAGATATAAGAAAAAAACACATATTTTGTTGATTTCATTGTTCTTTTCCTAAAACGTGTGTTAAATACATTCGATGTCTCCTTTTACCCAATAGCACTAAAATACAAACAAAAGATGATCAGGTAACACTATACTCCAAACTAATCCTGAGTAGCTCCAGATAATATCTGTCATGAATCAATAAAAGTAATCTATTTCGTTCAATTCAGAATTTTATGCTTTCTAATTACCTTTTTCTGGGGGGTTCGCTTCCAAAGAGAAGAGAAAAACTATTGAATACCATGCTGAAGGAGCAAGTTTTCCTTTGTGCTCATGAAGCAGGTTTTTGATAAATTGAAGCAATAAGAATTATTTTATCATCATACAATTTTATTTCTCAACATAACAGGTATTTTTATTTTGTGGTAGGTAGCACGAAAGAAAAATTTGATTTGATAATATTTTTTCCAGTCATGATTGCGAAAATGATTTTGATTTCAATCCATTCAAACTCCACTAATAAAATAGCTTCTAGTGATGTAATTCATATATGAAAAGGGAGCTCTGTCGATTCAATTAACAAAGGTCAAAGTGAAATTATAATAGGATAGAAATGACTTTGAGAAATTAATTCATTTGTCTAAATGCATAATATGGTTATTCTCTAATTCCTTTTTGTGCAGTGTATCAATGACAAAATAGTTAATGATTTGATGTTACCGCCAACAATTTTGCAATTTAATTGGTTGGGAATATATCGGGCGTTGACACATGCGCTTCATCAAGCACTCCGGTTATTGCACTAAAACATTAGTTATGCGACGTTGTCGTTACTAATAATTTTACCCTAAATATTCTGGACGATGCGGCGTACCAGTGATCCAAAATAGAATGATATAAAAAATGCGATTTTGTATTTTTTATTGGGATTTTTACAACTTTGACAAAAAAACTCAAATGACTTACTCCACTCAAAAAAAAATACAATTCGATAAAATAATGTTATTACAAAATGTGCAAAAGAGCGGAGATTAGTAGTGAATTCAACACCAGAAGGCGTATCGCTTTTTTGAAATCCTACGCATTGTCATATGACCAGAGCACTCTTCTCATGCCAACCAGAGAGGTCAAGAATATTGGAATTTCAAATCAAGATAGCAGTGCCACTTTGGAAAAAAGTTCAACTGATATGCACCACTTTGACAACTAGGCATTCCAGATACTTTTTTTTTCCAAAAGATCGTGTATCGTGTGATTTCCATGGTAGAAAGTGTTTTGCCCACCAGACATCAGGTGATCTGGAATGCCTGATTCCTAAAATCAGTAACAACTGCCATTTGCACCGGTTTTGCGAGAACAATTCATGATCAACATTGTGAATGTTAATCATGAATTGTTCTTGATAAACATATAAGTTATAACTCATTCGTTCAACCAAATCTGAAAACTGATCACCAGTAAGAACAAGGAAATATTTGAATGCGACTCAAACTCGAAATGTTTTGTTTGACTTCTCATCCATTGGCTGCGTCTGACGGAATAGAATACAGCGGTTTAAGCCGTTTCACAAAATTTGACATTCCACCATAGAAAACTGTCAAATTTTGTGCAGCGGCTTTAAGCGCTGTGAGCTGTTAGACGCGGCCATTGCTTCTTATGAAGAGTAAAAAAAATATAAGTTCACCAATAATTTTCAATATTTTCATTTTTCTGCTAGAAATGTTATTCCAAAATAAATAATCAGAAGGATGACAAAATGGTATAAGGTACCTAAGTACCTACCCAGCCAACACATCTGTGACATGACATCCCTGCGATGTCACTATTGAGTAACACTGATACATTACTTTTGTTAGGTCGCTGCTATGTACACATTTGTCATGTAACTATTGCGATATCGAGCAGATGTGATATTTGTGACATCCAGTAGATATCGCTCTTATGATGTCCAGTAGATGTCACTCTTATGATGTCCAGGTGTATATAATTCTGGTAATATCCATGAAATATCAATGATACAGAATACAGGCCTGCCAATATTCCTGGATAGATTTCAGAATATATCCCACACATTAAAGGCAGAAAGTACGTCGCAGATTGATAGCAAAATAAATCGCAGAGTCATCGCACATCTTGTCACAATTACGTCGCAAAATTGATCTCAATTTTGTCACAAAATTTGTCGCAATTTTGTCACAAAACTTGTCTCAATTTTGTCACAAAACTTGTCGCAATTTCGTCACAAAACTTGTCGCAGTTGTGTCACAGGCGATGTCGCCTGAGTGTGACATCGCGACATGTGAGCGACGTAAATGCAAGTTCCCTGTGACAAGTTTTGGGACGTCACATGCCTCGTCGTGATATCGCAGGGACGTCTCTGCGATGTAACTGTGTTGGCTGGGATACCCCTTACTAAAACTACCCTTCATGTTCTGAACGCAAACAACAAAACACCTTATATTCAGGTCTATTCTGTTGGCCTATTGATTAATGAGAAATAATCAAAAATGGGATCAAATGCAACTATGGTGCACATCGAAAATTTTCAATAGGTAGTCAATATTTTGCGGAAACTTTTTCGGGAATTGAATATAATTATATTATTTCGAAAAACCAGTACTAACAGGATATTTAAGAAATCTTAACGGTGCACCATAATATTCTTCTATAACAGTTGTCGATTCAATAACCAATATTCTTTATTGACAGTTATTCAAAATTAACCTGAATAGACCTATTTGAACTTTTTCGTTTATTTCCTAGTGGAACAATCTGAATTTATTTTCTCTGTTGGCAACGTCGCATTACACACTATCAAAGCAAATGCTGTCAAGGAAAGGCGGTGAAGGGAGAAGAAGAAGAACCAGAAACTGACAAAATTTGATAGAACTCGATGTGATGTGTTCGATATCTCTAGGATTTACAAGTTTTCGTTTCATAAAAGATTGAACACAATATGAAGTTTTTTAAAGAATGAAACTCTTTTGTATCCGGCATTTTTCTTTCATTCTATCGAACCAAGTGTCTATGTGTGTGTTTGTAGTTTTGAGAAGGTAGATGGCTGGAAGCAGGAACCCCTTCAACTTTGATGAATATTCACCGGTGATGCCTGTTCAAAGAAACTTTATTCAGTTTCTGTAAAAGGTTAGTCAAAAGTGTGATTCGTTAAGTCAATAAACATGTTTTTGATAGGATAATATTACCTATAGTACATCCAAACAGTTCCCTGTTTTCATATATTTCTCAGGTGATGTTGTAGGTACGTAAACAGATAAGATTTTCGTAAAGGATGTACCTTTTGTTTTTATCGCTTTATTGGCAATTTTTCCCTATCAGTAAATTCCTTGAATCATGACTAGAATATCATAAAAAAGAGGAGGGGCCGGGGTTTCGTCTACAAACTACAAAGGCCGTGGCCGTACACCAGAAATGTCAATGCTGAGGTCACATTGTTTTTGTTATGAAATTTCGAATCTGGATATATTTAACATATCAACTTGAGAACAGCACAAGAGTCTCTCGGGATCAATGGTCATGAACAAATTTATCTCTTCTGGATTGACATTGTAAAAAGATATAACCACCAGTGACATTCTGGGATATTTTCCCAAAGGCAGGTTCAGTGAACGCCTAAAGTACAATTTAAGTAGTAGTAGTAGATAATGCATAACTTTAAAGTTGATTTCAATGGGGTGGTTTACCCATTTCATAGTGCATAACTCATGAATATTTCATAATTGATAACCTTGAAATTTCAAGTCTAATTATTCATTATGATCAGTAAACCATATTTTTCTCATGCATTGTCCATCAGAGATATCCCTAGATATCTAACTAATGAATAGTGCATTATCCACTGAATTATTCTGATTCATTCACTAAACCCGCCTTGAAAAGTTACTCAATGCAAGCTAGTATGCCGTACCTATAGTGTAGCTGCTGAAAAGATAGAATGGTCACGTGAACGGCACGCACTCTTTGAATGTTCCTCTCCCCAATGTTACAAGTCCGATTTACACCGCTCAACAAAAACGTCGCCG
>JAVJAQ010003157.1:0-16606 GCA_032362365.1 Zygogramma bicolorata | reverse complement strand
GAGGAAAAATGTGTACACTGGAATTCCCGTAAACCGGGATTCCCTCGAAATTACCCGGAATTCCCAGGAATTCCTCGGAATACCCCCGAATTCCCAGGAATTCCTCGGAATTCCTAGGAATTCCTACAAAAAAAAATGTCAATGTGAAGAAATATCGATAAAATTTTAAAACTTAATGACGGAAATACTGGGAATTCCGGGGGAATTCCGAGGAAACCCGACGAAATATGAATGAAATGCAATGCAATAAAAAAGAAAACAATAGCTGCGGTAGGAGAGGAAGTACGAGAGGACGTGAATATTGCCAGAGAAATACCCATAAACAAAGCAGATGAAATTTACGACAAAGGTCCCGAAAATAACATCCCAGAAGAAGTTGAGAATCAAAATACTAACTCAGAAAGTATGGAACAGCCTGATAATAACTCCGAGCCAGGATGTTCCGGACTTTACTTGATACAGATGAATCCAAGAGTGAATTGTGAAGATGGTCTACTAACGCCAGCAAAAAAAAATTACGCACACCATTTCGCATCCAACAAGTTCTTCGTCACTGATGAATGAATCAGCCACCAATGCGGTGAATAGTATAACACCACTGAATTTGTCATCACTAAAACATCAAGTTCCCACTCCCTTTAAAAAAGCTTTATTTTGGCCAGAAGAAATTAGGTCAAACACAAAACGTAAGAAAGAAAAAATACCATCTGCCATCACTTCAGAAGTATGGCAAGAGTACCATAAAAAAATAAAAAAAAGAAATAGAGAAAAAGAAAAAGGTGGAAGAAAAAGAAAAGAAAGCGGAAGAAAGAAAACGAAAAAAGGAAGAAAAGCTTGCGAAAATCAAGACATCAACGAAAAGAAAAGGAAAATGATATATCAACTATCAAGTTTGAAGATATCATCGAAAAATTATCTCAACCTGAAATCATAAATGTCGGTGACAGAATTAAATATATATTTTCATATGAAATTGACATATTTGAAGCCTAGCTCTTGCAAAATGTGTTTCGATTTTTTGTATTTGTTTTTCTTTGTAAGAAGTTGATTTTCAATTACTAATTTGAATAAATGTTCTTTTTTTGCGTGTCAATCATTGGTGTGTCAATAACTGGTACATAGAAAAAATCTGGGTGTCAATAACTGGTGCATCAAACATATATTTTTGTTAAATTTTCACAAACGAGAAGTATGTTTTTTTCAGTGAATCGATTTTGGTATATTGATTGTCAAAGTACAAACTACAAGTAAAAAAATATAAACTGAATCTGAGGTCATAATTGTGATCCATGGAATTGTTTTAATGCAATTCATTACCTGAAGATGTCAATAACTGGTGCGTTTACCTTATTTCGGAAATTTCGCACAAAAGTTTTTTTTGAGATTTCTGTGTGGAACATAAACTTTAGACTTTTAAGTAGACTGTCATGATTATGACCCAATCTGAATAATATCGGATTTTACATATCAAAACTTTTCACATTTTCATTGAGGCTGGTATTTATGATATCGGAAACAAAATAAATCATCTATATAATGCAAGTCACAATCGTAAAATAAAGGAAACGGATCGTCTGATTCCACTCAGGTTTGTTTTATTAGCATCATTTTTCCTGAGATTTTTCCTCATAGAATCAAGTTCTGAATACGTTAGAATAAATAAGTATCAAAAAAATACAATTTGTCATTGAAAAAAATACGGTATTTTATGGTCTATTGAGTAAGTTCTATTATTTTCAACCGCTAAATGATTACGGGATACTCAATCTGTGGAGAAAATCCTTTTTATACGTTTTTGTCATCGCTTATATAGCGAAAATGAACTGTTTCCTAAAAACGTATATTCCATAATATCAAAAATTATTGATGATCCTTCAACATTACTAGGAAAATAAAAAAATATTATTCACCGGTGTGTTCACCCTGTATAAACTCAAATGAGAACAGTTGACACTGAACCACAATATATTCGATCATCTTTTTATAACAAACCGATAAATTATATAAAACCGTCCGAATAACATGATGGAGCTGCAAAGAAACTTCAGAAATCATACAAAGACTGTCATTGACTATATAACGCGAGCTATAACCGTCTTATTTCAATTTCGGTAACCGCTGGCAACAATATGACAACCTGTGTTTTGTCTGCCAATTAAGATCTAGTCTCTCTTCCACAATCAAGGGTGTCCCTTCTTCCTGTAGAGTGAAATTTCAAGACACGTCATTTTTGAAATATTGAGGAAAATAATGGCAGTCGCAGAAGTTGACCGCAAAAACAAACACACAAACCACGACACAAAGTTTTTTTGGGCTGTTTGACATGCCCAATTCATATATATTCGAATCAGAATGAGGTACTATTTCACTGAAAGAAGTTATTGACTCATTTGCAAAAACTTCCCCAACACCCCTCCAGGGACATATCAGATTATGTCTATCAGATCGTGAAGATTGTTGTCATCAGGCTTATTTTTCGCTAACAAAATGTATTTCAAATTGGAAATTCGCCATAAACTCTTTCAAAACAAAGGTCTCAACTTACTTCGTCCAGTGGAAGTGGATTACTTCACAACGGTGTTTTGTTTTTGAATTATGATTTTATATAAATATTTAAATTTTACTGTATGCTTTTTTATTATTGCGCGAATAAATTGAAGTTACCTACTAATAATCCCTATAGTTTCTTTATAAAATTTTTCGGAATTCCCTAAGAATTCCCTTGGAATTCCCCGGAATTCCTATCAATTGTACACCGGAATTCCTATGTGGTCATCCCCTCGGGAAAAAGTGTCAAGTCAGAGATATCCGAAATGATGTATTACCTGAAGAGCATCCTGTGCTGAATGGAAAATATTCTGAACTGGTTACTCACAGAAAATTGACCATTTAAGTAAAATTGAAGGATTAGAGATAATTATCAGTATTATTAAGAATGTCAATTTTTTTCTGCAAGAACTTTAAGCGGAATACTTTTACCCTTTGACTGAATCAAGTGAGCTCACTGAATGATATCTGTGGGACCAAAAAAATGACTTCAGCTCAATTCGACGCTTGAAAAAATGTATAGACAGGATAATACTAATTTTAGATAAAAAAATATTATTTTTCGTTTAAAAATCATCTGTTGATGATTGAGTGCCATCAGAAAAATTGTAGCGAAAAACAGAGTTCTTTCTTTGGGAATTTTCATCTCTTATATTCATTCTGAAAACAAATTTCGTCGAAAAATCAATAGTGTTACATGGAAATAAAAACATGAGAAGAAAGTAGGTATTTGACGAAGAAAAATCACACCAATCAGAATTTTCATAAATATATTATGAGAATCGGTATGTTTCATGTTTGATATTGAATCATCGATGATTACGAAGTTTTTACTGTGTTAGCTTCAACTGATAATGTATCGTTATCGAAGCCAACTGATGTAGAACAGACATTATTAAATTAACCGCCTACTTCACATTTTGTGGTGCAATAAACCACAGGGGGCATTGGTCGCCTAAATTGGCACTTTACACAAATTGGATAATGAGGGTAAGTGTCACTCAAGATATCAGTCTACTTTTGTACGATGCCTTTTTTCTACACAAATGTCGGGAATACATCCAGTGACAACAAGCGATCTTAGGAGATGTAATCAATGGAAAATTCAATTGCAAACTTGGAAATTATTCTAAATTTGGTAGGTATATAAAGTGCTACCGGGTTGATTAGTGTATACGATCAACAGATAAGTACCACCTACAAGCTTTGGTATTCAGGCAAACAATTGCTTAGCACACCAAGTCAGCCAGAAAAAATTCTGCCGTTACTGCCGTGGTTTAGGCACACAGCACCCAATATATTTCGAAATATTCCTGTTTCACCAAAAGTGGTAGTCAGCAAGATTACCAGACTGAACAAAGATTAGTGTACAAATACTTCGACCGTGTTCAATTTGAAATTCCAAATTTCCAATAAAAAACGTCGATTTCGTCATTTGTAAAAAATGAATTATGTACATAGGTATCAATCCAACAGGCTTTCACGACAATCAATTTTGTCCTAATAATAAAGATTGTTAGTATGACATCTTCTATAAGTACATTCGTCATATATAACTCGTTTAGATTTGGTTGTTCAAGTGAAGTGAGAACTTCGAGAACATGATCATTTTTGTGGAGAGAAGGAAGTATTGAGGGAGTTAGTTTCGACTTTTTTTTCTCCAAGGAGATTCGGAAAGAATATGCTGCTTATATGACTTTTCCTTGAAAAATTTGTATACCAAGCACTCTAAACTTGAATCATACAGATATGGCAAATATCTGCACGAATAGAGAGGAGTTTGCGAACAATAAATCATTTTTCGGGATCACATTTCATTCTCAAAGCCAGACAAGCTTGTTTCGCTCGGAGGAAAGCTCGAAGGAAAGTTTCTCTTCAGCTACAAATTCTACAAAAATGAGCGATTTATATGTGATTTAGCTTCCGTTGCGCCCTATAAGCAGGGGAGTAGCTGTTTTAGATAAACCGTTTCTTCCTATTTGTCAGTGATTTGAACATATATGAAGGATTAAAAAAAAATTTTTTTTCGAAGAATATTGTTTTAATGTCCTGGAATTTATTTTTGCTTCCCTTCCCTGGAAGTGGCAAAAAAGTTGTGATTTCTTACAATACATTGTTGAGGGGACATTTGTATATTATCGCCGATACGTAGCTGCAATATTATAAAGAAGCAAAATTGACTGACAGGTTTTCAGTTACATGTCGTATTCTCAATGAATATGGAGATCAATTCAAAAAACTATATCAAAAAATACATAAACTTTCCCTAAGCAGAGTTTCGGAAGCTAGTCTGCTGCCTTCAAGCCTTTTTGAAATGAGTTAAGATATTTGAATTGATGGTGAGAAGTGTCAAAATGTGACACTGGCATGACTGAGTCATTAATAGCCATATCAAATGTTGATTTTGACACAACCAAGATGCATATTAGGCATTCCAGATACTTGTCAAAAATGTCAAATTAATCTGAATGAACCAATACGGCGGTATCTGCCCCCAGGAACTTTCATTTGTTTTCTTTTTTATAAGTGTGTGATTGGTTAAAACTGGTATTTGCCCCCCAGACAAAACCTGATCTGGAATGCCTAATATTCGTGGTGCGATATCCGATTCGATATTAATTCGTCAAAAACTCTGGACACGTTCAATCATATCCACGGAATAAAACTGCGATTTCCAGTAGATGGTGCAAGAATCGAATTCTGTCATCTTTTGACGTTTGCATTCCAATTCATTCGAATTCTGCTAGAAGTTTTCCATAATCTTACTGCTCCTTTCAACCAGCCATTTCTCGTTTCCAGATCAATTCTCTACCGTAGTTTTCTTAGTTATTTGTCGTTTATCCGCTTTCAATTATCAGTTGTTTTCCGTTTGTTTAGTATTTAATTTGAGTGCTGTTGGTATTTGTGGACGAAATAATCAATCATCTATTCATCTATATCAAGTTAGTACAAAACATTCAAAACACATGAACTGAAGTTCAACTAGTCAATATAACGAGATAAGAATATTCTGACGCTGATAAAAACAAAGTTCATCTTAATCAGTTTTTACTTTGGTAGAAGTTATATTTGTTATTTGCTGACTGCTTTTCAGAATTTCCCAGTTTAACATAGTTATTCCAAGTTCTAGCATTAGTAACAATGGTTGTTACATGCCCAGTAAAAGGATGCGATAACAAAAATTTAAAATCATGGAATAAAAGTTGTTTCGGAAGAGTGTCTTCAAATACGATCTTCTTGTACAGCGTCATAATAGCCTGCACTATAGCAATATTCCTAAAGAATTGAAATCACTCTGTTTGATCTGGAATATGGAGGGTCCAATTCATTTCGAATTAAACAGTATAATGCTCAATGAACTGTATATTGACATACTATTTTTTCCAGGTAATCCAACTCCACTATCTCTCACGTCGATACCGATATTTCGAAAAAATAGTAATTTCGAATAGTATGAATTTCCATGAATTCTGATATTAATTCCTCATAACATAGGTATATCGAGAATAAAAGCGATTGCATCTATCTATAATATATGTAATGAGATACATATCTGTATTTACGTCTACACAGAAACAAACATAAAAAATTAGCGAATTCTCAGCTGAGAACTCGTGCAATTTTTGACAGAATTCGTGTATCTTTATTCTTTATTAGGTAGAGTGTTGAAAAAAGAAAGTAAAACATTGACTTTGCACGAGCTGTTCTGGAGACTTCGCTAATATAAATTTCGCCAGGCTTCAAAATGTCATGTGTGTAGAGTTGCCGCTTGACGCCATCTGTAAAGAAATTTCAAGAATGTAAATTTCTCTGGATGTCATTATCAAGTGATCCGCAGGTCCAGCGTTTTTGACGAAAACCACAGATTGAAGAAAACAGGAGATGGAACATGAATATACAAATTAATGTGCGTTGAGCCTGCCAAATATTCAGAGTTGAAGCCTAGGAGTGGGGAGCGGTACAGAGTAGTATTCAGGAAAAATATAACTGATATTTCGCCCAAAGTCGTATTTGCATTGAAATGAAGATGGTTTTCCCAAAGTTCTAATTTTTCAATAGTTCATATAACCCTAACCAGAAACATACACTTTCACAATGAATAGTTCATATACCCACGACCAGGGGCGTGCAATTCCATAATGAACAGGATTTCATATGAGTCAAATATGAGTCAACTCACCATAGGTTGAAAATATATTTTCGAATCTACTGAAGATTCATTGGTACATTACGATTATTCTAGGCATTGTATAATTATTTGTTATAATCCTCTAGTATGCTACTGCCAGCAAATTCAAAAATATTACGAATGAAAGTAAAGAATATACACAAAATTGGATTATATAGTTCATTTCATAATTCATGGTGACACTTGAAACTCCAAGGGTATTGACCTTTGAATAAGACAATTTAATTAAACACCGATCTAACACTTTTAGATTTATCAAAAAAAGTCTTATTGTGATGGTGTACTCTAGTATTTATATATATATTGAAGATATAAGTTCCATGAAATTACTGAAATGGGAAGACAAAAACGTTCCCTGAAATGTTCACGAAGTGATTTGAATAAATCACGACACAGCAACATGTTCAATACTTGTATATTAAGGATTTTCACATTGCATGCAGGATTATTTTCATTCAAATAATTTTGCATGATCTTTTCTGTAATTGTGCAAATGGTAATCACATCGTTAGAGGGACATACCAACGAGGCACATCTATCGCAATATTTGAGATGGCTTGAGGAAATCAAAACGCAATATTCGAACGATATTGAATTACCATCGCGATTTATCCCGTTGGTCTCATTCATCGGGGTATGGAAGAAAACAAATCATCGTCAAGTTCGACTGTGAAACAACTACGGCCCTGGTGTCCTGGCCACTCCCATCAAAACCATATCGCACTCATAACAGACTTATCGGAATAGATGAACAGATTTCATATCCTTCTTATAATTTGAACTGAAGTAGTATCTGCATCGCTACACAATACACCGTGACATTTTTTACCGAAAAAGTTCACGAAACACATGACATTGACACTTAATAACAAACATTGACAAGCACAAGCGTGCACATCCTTCAAATCGGTACGTTGGTGGGGATATACGATTTGATTGGCGGACCTTAGGGGTGGGAATATGAGGGGAAATTGGCAGAGTGCGCAGTTGAGCATGTTCTATCTCCTGTTTTCTTTAATCTATAACGAAAACATTAAGATTGTACTGGTATAGAAGTCATTTCACCAGGAATATATGCATCTTGGACACAATCCAGTTTGTATTGAACATCCCCAATTCAACGTCTCTTTTTATAAATGGCATCCCACATTGATTTATACTTGATGAACAAGTAACAATCCGAGCAAAAATCTCTTCATTTCTGTTCAAAAAGATGCAAGTAGCCTCTTTGAGTATCCTATTTGTTCTATTATGTCTTTCAAGAGTGAATTGATATTATTCCATTCAACTAAGTGAGTACGATATGTTGACTTATCCATTTCTCGTATTCTCAAGTTGTTTTACCAAAAATTCTAATCCAATACAAATTTTCAAAAAGTCTTGAGAGAAAATATATGCATTTTTTCGAATATTTTTCAATTCAATTGACAAAATCATAAAAATACGACAATTAACTGATAAAATATTCACTAAATTTTGCATCTTTTTAATATTACAGTTACGTATCGGAGCAAATCGAGCAAATATACCAATTTCCCCAAAGAACAGCTGAACTTTTGAACTCCGAGAAAGATTTTTTCTGAGGCTTACAAACCTAAAAAATTCAGAGTGAATGGTAATTCGTATCTCCTGTTCCTTGATTCACACGGTGTCCTTTGAACATTACAGGGCTCCCCTTTCGTGTAAATCTGCATATATAAAAATGTTGCCATGAAAGCATGTATTACAAGAATTTCGATCTTTTCCTCTGTCCGTGGGAGAAAAAAACAAAAAAAAATATTCCAGGATAATTAACACATTTCAAGGAGTGTTTGCTAAATATCTGATGTAACTTCTTTTATAGAAGTTTTGTATTCGTTTCGCATCAACTTGGAAAGTGAAAAAACAGAATAACTTTCTCGGAAGAATTCCAAATTGTAAATTTGGTAAGTGAAGAAGAACTTGATATGTACAACAATGTTGAATGTCACTTTCGACGTGAGAAACAACAGTTATAAACATTTCCTTGAGATCAATTTCCCTAACACCAAACTGATCTTCGGGAGAAGAAACTACTCTATGCATGTGAGAGTCTAGAAATAGCAAAGTGTAAAAATGGCTTGAACGATGACAAGGGACCTTTCCCTTTCAGCCCGCTTTTCAATGTATTGTTGAGAAAGTAATCAGAACAATTAATAATAACAGATAACGGACCCTGCAGGTAGTGACTGTACTAGTTCATTATCAAGAAATCAATTACAATAATTAACACTGCAAAATCATCAGTTTGGTGTTAGGGTAATCGATCTCAAGAAAAAGTTTCAACTTTTACACCAAAGGTTCCAATCCGTTCCAATCTCATCATTCAACAGTTATAAAGAAAACTTTTTCAAACCATGTCAACAATATTCCATCCAAAAGATATGTTTTAACCCATTAAAATATTCTTGTGCTCATTATCATCGACATAAATGAATAATAATTGGAGCATTCGAAGATTCTTCAATCAATTACAGATAAGAGTGCCGATACAGGTCTCTAAGGTTAACGTCATATCGGTCTGTTCTTACAGTTTGTACACTCAAGGCAACATTTTTTCGACGTTCGCCTCCAGAATCGTTACACCGCCAATTGAAAGTTCCTTTTGTTATGAGAGAAAAGAAATCACTGTTTTAATTGCTCGCTCTGACCCAGAAAATTCAATTAACGAAGAATGCTTTGAGAATTGCACACATTAGCCACGGTCCGTTGCAAAAAATCCGCTCGAAATATATGGAAATCCTCTATATCATTGAATGTCTTCCTCCTGCGCGATGGTCAAAAAAATTTAAGGGGGTCATATATTGAAATAAGAGAATCAAATTAAAAAACTAAGTTGGAAAAGAATGCAAGGGATTCAAGGAACATGATCTTGTAACGGACTTCAAAAAATCAGGAACTAAATAAGCATCATATTTTCCAGCTTCCTTCAAGTACCTAGTTACATCTTAGTAACAGGTAATTTTGGCATTATTGTCATTCAATTCCATACTTTTCAATGTATTTTATAAATCATGTTTCATTTCGATTATAATTTCTTTTTTACTTTTATATTAGTTTTTTCTCTTTGTGAAGTACTGATCCCAATAATTCATCAGGAAACTGGTTTTGATAAACGGAAAAGTTCATACGAAGTATGATATAATATTATAATATGATATAGTGGTTCTTATTAGATTGCTAATGAAAGTCATATATCGAGTCATGTGAGATCGATCGCAAAAGGTGCTTCCCAGAAACTTTGATTTCTATTTCGTGCGAAGAAATACTTCACTTCTCGTCAGCTTCTAATGATCTACAAGGCTCAGATACGACCTGTCTTGGATTACAGTTCTCATGTGTGAAGTTCGGCACCAAAACATCCATTGAGGCTTCTGTTCAGAGGAAGGCAATACGTCTTGTTGGTGATTCTTCGCTCACAGACTCGCTCACTTCATTGGAACATCGTAGAAGGGTCGGAGACTTGTCTCTCTTCTATAGATATTTTCACAGTCGGTGCTCTTCTGAATTGATATCAATAGTTACACCCGAGGGGTTGACCACCGAGGAAAAATGTGTACACTGGAATTCCCGTAAACCGGAATTCCCTCGGAATTCCCCGGGATTCCCCAGAATTCCCTCGGAATTCCTCGGAATTCCCCAGAATTACCTCGGAATTCCTACAAGAAAAATATGTCAATTTGAAGAAATATCGATAAAATTTTAAAGCTAAATGACGGAAACACTGGGAATTCCGGGGAATTCCAGGGGAATTCCGAGGAAACCCGACGAAATATGAAAGATAGATTTCGGAACTTTCGTACTTACAAGAGTTTTTTTTGAGATTTCTGAATGGAACATAAACTTTAGACTCATAAGTAGACCATGTAATGATTATGACCCAATCTGAATAATATCGGATTTTACATATCAAAACTTTTCACATTTTCATTGAGGCTGGTATTTATTTTATCGGAAACAATATATCTATATAATGCAAGTCACAATCGTAAAATAAAGGGAATGGATCGTCTGATTCCACTCAGGTTTGTTTTATTAGCATCATTTTTCCTGATATTTTTCCTTATAGAATCAAATTCTGAATCCGTTAGAATAAATAGGTATCGAAAAAATACAATTTGTCATTGAAAAAAAACGGTATTTTATGGTCTATTGGGTAAGTTCTATTATTTTCAACCGCTAAATGATTACGGGATACTCAATTTGTGGAGAAAATCCTTTTAATACGTTTTTGTCATCGCTTATAGGGAAAATAAACTGTTTCCCAAAAACGTATATACCTAATATCAAACATTATTGATAATCCTTCAACATTACCTACTAGGAAAATGAAAAAATATTTTTCACCGGTGTGTTCACCATGTATAAACTCAAATGAGAACAGTTGACACTGAACCACAATATATCCGATCATCTTTTTATTACAAACCGATAAATTATATAAAACCGTCCACATAACATGATGGAGCTGCAAAGAAACTCCAGAAATCATACAAAGACTGCAGTCATTGACTATATAACTCAGATCGTATAACGCGAGCTATAACCGTCTTATTTCAATTTCGGTAACCGCTGGCAACAATGTAGACAACCTGTGTTTTGTCTGCCAATTATGATCTAGTGTCTCTTCCACAATCAAGGGCGTCCCTTCGTCTTGTAGAGTGAAATTTCAAGACACGTCATTTTTGAAATATTGAGGAAAATAATGGCAGTCGCAAAGGTTAACCACAAAAACAAACACACAAACTACGACACAAAGTTTTTTTGGGCTGTTTCACTTTTTCAATTCATATATATTCGAATCAGAATGAGGTACTATTTCATTGAAATAAGTTATCGGATTATTTGAAAAAACTACCCCCAACCACACCCCTCTCGAGACCGCACAAACTATAAAACAAAGATTGTTGGGTTGTTTCACATGCTTTATTTGTATAATTGAATCAGAATGAGGTACTATTTCTCTGAAAGAAGTTATTGACTCATTTGCAAAAACTTCCCCAATACACCCCTCCAGGGACATATCAGATATCTATCAGTATATGAAGATTGTTGTCATCAGGCTTATTTGTCGAGCAAAATGTATTTCAAATTGGAGATCTGCCACAAACTCTTTCAGAACAAAGGTCCCAACTTTCTTCGTCCAGTGGAAGTGGATAACTTCACACCGGTGTTTCGTTTCTGAATTATGATTTTATATAAATATTGAAATTTTACTGTATGCTTTTTTATCATTGCGCAAATAAATTGAAGTTATCTAATAATAATCCCTAGTTTCTTTAAAATTTTTCGGAATTCCCCGGAATTCCCTCGGAATTCCCCGGAATTCCTATCAATTGTACCTCGGAATTCCCATGTGGTCAACCCCTCGGTTACACCCTTGGCAATATCTGCACGGATTACTCGAGTACAGAATCCCCACCCCATTGTTGTAAATCTGGAGACCTGTCGAACCTCTCTTGGTCAGGGATCTTTTTTCAATAGAACAGCCCCAATTTTACGCCACTGGTTCTGATGCAACACACCGCCACGAATAAAAAACAAAAGACGACCTGTGTGTATCGGTCGAAGGTGCGTCTGTTTCCGCACGCAAACATTCGACAAACGCCTATTCAACAGTTGTGAACCGCAGTTGACTAGATGAATAACAAAAGACTAGGACGTGCTCCGAAAAACAGTCTGCGGATTGTCGAAGAATTGGAAATTGTTGCAGTGGGCCGTGGCAATCGGTCTCTTCAAGACAAGTCACGATCCAAGGGTCAGAGATCGTCGATTTCTTGGGAAGAGGCTGGTGCGATTCATAACCCAAAAGGCAGTCGGATATAAATATGAAATAGGTTGTGAGAACTGTAGCAAATGGAACATTGGTCGGAGTCTTCAAGCTGCTGAAACTAGTTTGAAAGAATCGTCGGATAGATCGCGTAAATTATTTGAAATATTTCTCAGGAAGAAACAAGAAATCAAGCTTTCAGAAATCACTTTCAGCAATCGATGGTTTTACATAACAAATTACTTTTTTCGGCAACCGTCCGGGAAGTGGGTACTTCCCGGACGCTTTTTCTTTGAGAAAGTAGCATTTTTCCGGCCTAGTCCGGGAAATACGTACTTCCCGGACTAGGCCGGGAAAATGCTACCTTCTCAAAGAAAAAACGTCCAGGAAGTGGGTCGGTTGCCGAAAAAATAGTGTACGCAACACGAACGAAAATAGTTTTTTTGGACTCGCAGACTTCCAGGACTCGCTACGCTCGTCCTAGAATTTTGTCCACTCGTCCAAAAAACAGTATTTTCCGGACTTGTTACGTAAATTACTATTTATTATTAATCCTAGCTCCAAGATAGATGCTTTTGCATAAAAAGTCAATCCTGTCAAATGACACAGTAGTGACCAAGCGGTTTACGCTCGGGTTTACGGCTCTGCCATATATCTGATTGAGTATTTTCACTGCTGGTTCAATCCGCAGTCGGTGCAGAATTTTTCTGTCTGGCTTTGTGCAATTGTTGGTTGACTAGATACCAATCCTGATAGGATTGGATATCTTGATTGAATAGACCAACGGACCCGGTAGCACTGTGAGTTTTACTGGGTTTAAATAGCAAATGTACTACTGTAGGAGGCAATCAGCCGACCTTCACCTACAGAAGGCTATCTGCCTTCTGGGGGCAGTCGAAAGAGTGTTTGACAAAGGAAAGACGATACGTGTTTTTTTAGCATTGAACTCTACTTAAATTATTGGAACACCCACAACTATCTGGATTTTGGTTTCACGTGATGATAAGAGAACTCTAGAAAAGCAATTGTCTTGGGTGTTAGAATTGAATCCTGTCGGACCTCAGCTAGTGGTATATACCAGATGGAACCCCGTTAATAACAGGATAGACCTCGGGATAGACAAACATAGAGAGATATCTACGAAAAGGCAACTGTAAGGTTGAGTTTGTAGAGGAGTTTCTAATGGCAAACGAGATTGAACGATTTTGGAGTGCTATTACCAACTTTACACCCTCGTTTACACCATATCTGCACTGTTTGTATTTTACAGATTCTCGAAATTCACTCGAAAAAGCCCAATCCCTATTCCACTTCTTTCCCGCCTTGTCACACTTTCAAGTATGTTCAGAGGGCAGATAAGTGTGCGGATAAGGACGGCTACTGAACGTTTTCCTACTATTTTCAGAGCCAAAAGAGGCAAATTCTCAATCTTGAAATACCTATTAGTAAAAAAAAATGAATTCAACAAGAATACCTACTTTCTCTTCCTCTCATGATGTTTTTTGAACGTCACAGTATTTTAGCTTTCCTGTGAAGCTTAGTATGAACAAAATTGATTCCAATCAGGTTTTGAAGTATAAAATGGATGAAAACCGAACAATCAATAGGTAGAGCACCAAAAAAAGAAAGACTTCATTTGATGAGTTGTTACAATTGCCCTGATGCCAAACTAGTATTATTAGCACTCGACGCGCGTTTCGCAAACAAGGTTAGCATATTCTAAGGCATATTCCGAAGAAATATATGATATCAGATCTTCAAACTAGATTTAGTTATTTATCGAGTAATTTATATACGTTACAATCAGAGGTAGTTCAAAAGTTATTATTATTGTTGAGAAATGAAGAAGAATAATTAGTAATTGACAGACGAAGTCCATATCGAACAAAGAAAAACCTTTGCAAGTAGTTTCAGATTGTAATATATATAAACAGCTAATCCTGTAGTTTCTAGAATCGACATCGGTTTTCTTCTCCTGAAGATCCTACACTTGTCAACGAAACGCGCGTCGATATTGCAAATAATATTAGTTCGGTGTTACGGTAATAATTACCGTATAATTATCAATTATTGATCTCTAGAAAATGTTTCAACTTTCACACAAAATGTTCCAACTCCATCGTTTATATAGACGTAATTCGGTTATAACATTACCTATAAAATCAGAATTTTCAGGGGGGGTCATTGTATATTGCGAAAAATATTGGGAACAAATCTTAATATATATATAAATCTCGTGTCACAATGTTTGACCTCGATGGACTCCTAAACCACTAAACCGATTATAATAAAATTCGCACACCATGTGCAGTTCGATCCAACTTGAGAGATAGGATAGTTTAAATCTCAAATTATTCGCAATTTTAATTTATTGCTAATTACTTATTTGTCTGTTATTATTTGACAGTCACAATTATCTGTTAACTCCAAATGATTCTAACAGATGTCGATACCTTTCGACTGGGTTGAGTAAGTAATCAATAGATGGCGCTGCTGAGCCCATCAGTTGGCAGAACAAATTGAATCAAGATGTCGATACCTTTCGACTGGGTTGAGTAAGTAATCAATAGATGGCGCTGCTGAGCCCATCAGTTGGCAGAACAAATTGAATCAAGAAATCCAGCTCAAAGAATCAGGACAGAAGGTCATGCACAACCACAAATGGTTTAGATTTGGAAAATCCATGTTTTTCTCACGGGCAACTATATGTTGCGTGTTCACGTGTTGGGAAACCGTCGAATCTATTTGTGTTAGCTAAAGACAGGTTAACCAAAAACATTGTGCACCGATTGGTGTTAAATTAAATTGAAATTGATAGTATTTATAATTCAAAAAAATAGATATTAATGTTTAAAAGTTTAAGACTGTCTGCCTTGCCTACCTCATTCATGAGTTTAAGCGTCACATGTTATTTACTGTATTATACTGTAATATACTTATATTTGTTATAAAATTAAATGGAAATAATAAATCTGATAAATTTTTATTTTGTACCTATTGATTTCTGCTTAATATCAAGTGTAAGAACATTTTAATTAATTGTGTTCAACGTACTTCCCCTTCAAATCTCAATCCAGTGAATTTGTATACCAACATCAACATTTTCGTCTTTGGTCGTAAATAATTTCATTGTACTAAAGGGTTATAGTAGTAGAAAGTCAAATAAGGAGATCACCATATTTTTTTACAAATACCATCTGTGTGAAAAAGCATAGTGGACTCCGTGACTGATGTTCTCTTATTGTTCCTCTTAGATTGTTTACTATAATGTAATATAACAAAAACTTTAGCCACAGCAACGCGTGGCCGGGTCAGCTAGTATTAAATAAAATCAAAATTGGGAAAAAATTCAAATGCTCTTGAATTCTTTACAGAAGTAGGTAAATAATTTAAAATTGATATATTAATGTAGTCATTATAAAATTTCAAATAGGTACCTGAGTACCTACTGTTTGAACGTCATTATTTTGTGGTGGATCGGTATTTGTTCCATTGTTTTCTGGGTTTGTAACCTATCACAATCTGAAAAAATAATATTGGAATCTATACAAGTGTAGAAGGGAAGATTTTCAATCTACCCCGAAAAGTTGCTGCGTCTATTGAAAAACAGTTCTATCTGGATAGAATAAAAAAAAAATTGAAATATTTGACCGAGTATTTGACAAATGTCAATTACGAATATAACCTACGAGAGATAAGTATTTGGATATTTGTACAAATCCAATTTTGTACAGGCACTTGCGTATAAGTTTTGAGAACAAAAGCGGATTTAGTTTCCGAAACATTAACGATAAGTACCTATTAGGCAAAATTTGAGTTATACGAGAAGTTGCTGACCAATTGGACTTGTTCTATCCAGAAAGAACTGTTTTTCAATAGACGCAGCAACTTCTCTGCCCTTCTACACTAGTAAAGATTCCAATATTATTACTTATTTTTTCAGATTGAGGTGGGTTAAATCTTGGGTTAAATACCTAGTTCTCGATTTATTTTATCGAAATATCAATAACACCTTCGCAATCGTAACTTTTTATTACTAATGTCAAGCAATTTTCGATATTGACAGAGTTCTTCCAACCAAT
>JAVJAQ010003155.1:0-290190 GCA_032362365.1 Zygogramma bicolorata | reverse complement strand
CAAAAACACGCCTCCCAGGCGTACCACACACCATTTTTTCACAACACTCATTTCTGCTTGCCATCATCCCTCTCCCCACCGGTTTGACGAAGAACTACACCCCCATCGACTGCTAAGGCCCCATGGACAGCTCAGGCCATCGAGTGGCTCAAACCTCCCCTTTGATTGTCGAACCGCTATTGAGTAACTACTCATACCAAAGAATAGACAGCCATCAAAGTCGTACGATCGCTTACCACCGGAGAATAATAACATGAGAGATTTAAACGAATGAGGCCAGAGTTTTTCTGTCAGGACAGAGGCTGAACTCGAAAATAATGGCAGAACGAGGCGCGGAATAATTTAGGAAGCATTATGGACCAGGCAACGGAACAAGGAAATTCGGCTAACTGGTACTGGTTATACCAGACGTATCATCGGAAACAAGTGGATATATTCCGCATTTTGTAAATTAATGGTCAACAGAAAATGGTGTGAATGGCTCGTGAATACTGGAGCCGCTGTGACATTGGTTCAGTGTGGATTTATAGAGTGACATATGATAAATAAAAGAGGAGCAGACCGCTACCAATTGACAAGCGTGACAGGACACTATTTACGAACCTGGGCTTCCACGTTCCTGGGGTTGGAGTAAACACTGGATAGCCACGGTGTGCGACGACGAAGTTTTAGGAAATGCTCACATGATTTTAGGAAGAGACTTTCTACGGGTAAGCTGGGCATGTATATATTAAGGAAGAAACATGAGTTTTCTATTTGGGAAATTATTTCATGAAGTTTCTCACTAGGGAAGAGCAAGAATGGGAACATCGTTATCACAACGGAGGTATTAACAGATCGTCTGAAAGTTACAAAAGACGGCCGAAAACAGGAAGAAACGAATGGAAAAAGTGGATTACCAAAGTGGAGAGATTTCACGAAGAGGATAGATATCATCAGCGCGCAAGAGAAAGCGAACAAAGAGAAGATAAGACTTCAAAGAGAAATGAAGATTTGGCGGAAGAAAAGAAACCCGACGTTCCAGGAGAGAGGGAAATTGAAGGCGTACCACAAAGTAGCGAAACTACGGATGAAGAAGAGGATCTGGGGGCTACTTCGGATGATCAAGAAAATATAGCCGAAATGTCGAGGAAGAAATATACAACAAAAGAAAAACAGCAGAAGAGAAGAAAACGAATAGACTTTCCAAAAGAAAGAAAAGCAAATGCTGCTGACATAGGGAAGGAATAAGACGTACCTAGAGAAATTGAAGGAGAAAAAACTGAAACAGAAGTGGTAGCAGAAAAATCAGTAGAAGGGCCAAGCCAGTTCAAGGAAGTAGATGAGTCAAGCCAATTCGGCGACACACCACACCAGGAATCTTCAAGGTCAGAGAACTGGACTTCCAAGCCAAGATGGGGGACAGACGTCGTGATAGAAGAGAGAGTTGTAGTACTAGGCCGATTCGAAGCCATGGCACCCCCGAAAGCGAGTGGAAGGTCAATCAGCATCAATCATCAGTGAAGCAGTCGTCCTCGGAATACATGGCGTTCATAGCGCTAATGCGATACTGGACAACGCAAAATGGTAATGAATCGTGGTAGTGAACAACTCTTTGAAGGAAGTCGCTTTGAAAAGAAAACTCAAAATAGCCATGGCAGTTGCATGCGAAATGGTACTAGAGGAACCAATGCCAATGGAATCACCAATAGAAGGAATAAATTTGCAAGGAAACAATTGGAGTGAAAAGGGTTTTGAACTAGAACATTTAGACCCCACACCTTCTCCTGGGAGAGAGTGGAGCACCAGTGGTCTTGGTAACGAAAAAATCATCAAATGGAGGAGAAAAGGTTCGGATGTATATCGACTACAGGGGACAAAACAGCGTTATGAAAAAGAAGTACTACCCACTATCTTATATGTCAATTTTAATTCAAGGATACATGTCAGGGGGAGAAGCCATGTTCTCAGTGATAGATGTAGCTGAGGCATATCACCAAATCGATATGGAAGAGAAAGATATACCACTCACAGTACTTGAAGATGCCGTTTGGATGGGTGAATGAGCCATCAACTTAACAAAGATTTATGAATATTACATTGGCAGGACTCACCGGAGAATTGTGTATGGTTTACCTGGATGATATAATCATATTTAAGGCAAATGGACCTGAAGATCATATATCTAAGCTCGGAAAGGTAGTTGAACGACAACGAGAAGCAGATGTGAGGTTGAAGCCGAAAAACTGCAACTTTTTGCTCACGAAAGTAAAATATTTGTGACATATTATAACCCAAACGGAAGTGCTACCCGACCCCGAGAAAATCGAAGCTAAGCTGGGATCGATAAACTGGTACGAAAGATTTATACTTAATGCAGCGGAGATAATGACCCCGTTAACCAACCTCACGAGGAAGGAAACGAAATTCGAAATCACCACTGAAGTATTACAGGCTCTAGAGAAACTTAAGGAAACACTTACGTCGGAAATGATACTCATATTTCCAGATTTCTCTCATCCATTTATAGTTGCAGCAGATCAGGAGTCAAAATGAGAGATGGATATGAAAGGCCCGTAGTATATGCCAGTCGAAATTTGAAGAGAGCAGAACTAAATTATTCCACTACAGAAAAGGAATTATTAGGGGTGATATTTGAAAATCAATCATTCAGATTTTATTCGTATGGAAACAAATTCACCATCATATCACACCATAGGCCACTTTAATGGCTACTCACGTCAAAGGACCCTGGTTCTAGATTGGACAGATGGGCCCTCACTTTAGGTGAATACGATTTCACCATCATCCACCGAAAAGGAAGGCTGAATGGAAATGCGAATGCACTGAGCCAAATCTACGATGAAGGCGATCATTATATCGACATCGAGTTTGAGGAATACGAGGAATATAAGAAACTACATCAGTTGCCGAAGAACTTGACATTGAAAAAAGGAAACTTGTTCTCCGCACTTGAAGCGTGGGCCTTGGATCACTGCGTATCAAAAAATCAAAAATCCCGATGGGAGCACGAATTACTTCCCTTAAAGAACGAAGACCGTTTTTAAAAAGACGAAATATATTTATTTGGACAAGTTGTTCGTACGAAAGTTACATCTAGACTGAATTTTGATAATGTCACATAAAATGGTGAGAAAATATAAAGTTGGCTTTTTCTGGAAATGCCGGCTGTTTGACACTGCAGCGTAGGCGCTCCTTGGCTGGGTTATAGATCTAGTTGGCTGGTTAAGTACTCATTCGGTACGTGAATCCTCCCTCCTAAGATGAAGTTTTGGATGGGACAAACAATCGGCTATAATTTTTACCGGTAGTCCATGAAATGACATGAATGTGATGAGAATTTCGTCAATAGATGAAGCATTTGCGGAAATTTTGACCGTTGACTGAAGAACATCGATATGAATGATTTCAAACGTTTTTCTTTGGGTGTTGGTGTTATTTGGAAATTAATTTTTGGTGGGCTTCTATCATATTTAGATATTGGACATAACTTCACATTTATTAATATAATTCCTAACCATTAACAACGTTAGGCCAATAGTACTTTCTCTTGATTTGTTGTATGGTTTCTTGAATTCCGCGATGGTTCGTTTTAGTCTCATGATTATAAACAACTAATAGTTCTTTTTGTTTGTCAACGTCTGTTATATTTTCGAGTTTCAAGTTGCATTTAATCAATTCGAATGTCTAGTTTTCAAAGGTTTGCATCAAAACAGTGCGAGATTTTCGTACATTTTGTTAGATTTGTCATCATTGGAATAAAATGCATAAGTCGTTCTAGGCTGATCAAAATCACTGAAAAATGTTATAATTGGGAAAAGGTTATTGTTTACTATGTATATATTCCATATTTTTTATGCTAGGTTTCCATAACGTTTTTCTGGTTTCTTGGTAGGGTTGATTTTGATATGTGGATTTGATTTTGAAAGACATTCATAGGTGATTCACTTGGGTTGATTTCTTGTACGGGGTTTTCGGCATTTGTGTGCACAGTTTCATTATCTTCTTCTGTTTCATCAGGTTCCTCGGGGTTCAAAATCAATTCTTGAATCGGTTCCTTTCGTTGCTGTGGTGATGTGTCGGTATCTAGTTCGATTCGGAGTTTCGTCGAGGTTGTTAGATAATGAGGCATTGTTTTGTTCTAGGTGCTTCCGAACAATGTTGATGTTTTTCATATATTGTAGAAACGTGGAGGCCCTTTCAATATCTTCTAGATTTGTTCTAGAACTGAATGGCAATGGTTCTGCTTCAATTGCGTGAATTTCAATTCTTGAGAGGACGTCCGCCATGGTGTTTTTCTTGCTTTTTTTGTACCTTATTTTGTAGTCGAATTCTTCTAATTTCAACTTACAACAGACGAGTCTTGAATTTGGTTCTTGCAGAGACATCAGCCATTGAAGTGGCATATGTTCGATAGAAATAAATAAAATTCTGACAAATATATATGGTCGAATATACTTCGTGGCCCAAACAATTGCCAGAAGCTCGTTTTCGATTGTGCTATAGTTATGTTTCGCGTCATTCAGTGTCCTAGATGCATATGCAATGGGACGGTCAGAACCAATAGGGCCCTGAGATTATATCTGCAATATTTTCTTCCGAATTTATATGATGATACTGCCTAATATCAGACAATTGTTGAATTTCACAAACCCTATTACTCACAAAAGTTTTCAAATCACTAGGTTGTTTGGAAATCCAAGCAATTACAATAGTTGAATCTGTGTAATAGAATATCTCATCAATATCAAACTTAAGTGAATTAACTACCTTGTTGACTAATCGGGCCATGAGAAGTGTAGCACAAAGTTCAAGTTTAGGTATAGTAATACACTTTAACGGTGCCACTCGTGATTTTGATGTAACCAAATTTACAGAAATCTGACCGGAAAATGATCTAGCTCTCACATAAACACATGTTCCGTAGGCATATTCTGAACTGTCACTGAAAGCATGGATTTGAATTTTCTCAATTCCATGAAGCAAAATGTAACGTGGAATTCTAATTGCTTCAAGATATTTGAGTTGAGAGTACAAATTATTCCATATAGTGAAATATTCAGTGGGTATAGATTCGTCCCAGTTTAAATTAAGTTTCCAAAGCCGTTGTATCAGAAGTTTGGCAGTTATGATGACTGGGCTAATGAGCCCTAAAGGATCGTAAATTTTTGATATAAATGATACTATCTTTCGCTTTGAAATGTTTTTATAAACTTCAGAAATAGACTCAATCCTAAACTGAAATATGTCTTCTTGAGAATTCCACTCAATACCTAAAGTTTTATGAACTTCATTATCAGTGATGATTAAGTTTTCTGGAAACAACTTATTTTGCCCATTTTCTTCACAAAATATTTCCATATGATTTGATCTCCATTTATGTAACTGAAAACATGCTTGTTTGAAAATAATATTCAGTTCTTTGACTAAAATTTTTGCAGAAGCTATGCTATCTGTCCCAGTTATGAGGTCGTCAACATAGAAATTTTCAAGAATATTTTGTGAAGCAATAGGATATTGTTTTTCATTCTCGATGGCAAGCTGTTTCAAGCAACGAGTTGCCAAAAAAGACGCTGATGCTGTTCCATATGTGACAGTATTCAAAGCAAAATGTTTCAATTCCTCATTCGGATTTGACCTCCATAAAATCAACTGGAATTTACGCTGTGCTGGATCAAGTTCTATTTGTCTGTACATTTTGGAAATATCACTCGTTATAACCACAGGATGTCTACGAAAACGTAAAATAATTGAAAAAAGTTCTTCCTGTATGGTTGGACCGACTTTAAGCACATCATTTAGAGAGAGACCAGATGATGTTTTTGCTGAAGCATCAAAAACTACTCGTAATTTGGTGGTTAATGAAGAACTATTTGTAACACAATGATGAGGCAAATACATATGCTTTTTACCCTTTAATAATTCTGGATTAATTTGTGACATATGATTCAAACGTAAATATTCATCCATGAATTCGGAATATTGCTTGTATAAATTGGAATTTTTTAATAATTTATTTTCAATTGTAAGAAATCTTTTTCTAGCCATTGTGAAGGAGTCACCCAGTTGCATATAATTATTGCGAAATGGTAACTCAACTTGAAATCTTCCTGTTATTTTATCACGTTTATGGGTCTCGATGAAATGATTTTCACATTCAATCTCTTCCTCCGAAAAATGACTTTGTGGTGGAAATTGATCTACTAACCAAAATCTCTCTAGTTGATTTTGCAAATCCTTATTTGTGATCAAATTACACTGAGTGTTATGGTGCAAATTAGCCAATATGGGCCCAGATATAATCCACCCAAAAACTGTTTTTTGCAATACAGGTTTATTATGACCCAATTTAATTTGTCCAACACATAGAAAATTGAAGAACTCATGAGCTCCAATTAATAAATCAATTTTACTTGGTACACAAAAGTTTGGATCTGCCAATTTGATGTTTTTTGGAATGTTCAACCCAGAAGTATTAATCGATATTTGAGGAACATTATTCGTGATTTTGTTTATTACCATAAAAGGGAGAGTGGTTGCGAAGTTATTGTGACATGATTTGATTTGAGCTGTCGTTTTTTCCAATATATTAATTTGCGAAGAATTTATGCCAACAACAGGAAGATTAATGGTTTCTGATTTCAAACCAAGTTTTGTGAATAACTCTTTGGTGATGAAATTTGACTGCGAACCATTATCTAATAATGCCCGGCATGGGATTGGTTCATTTTTCGAGTTCAAAATGAATAAAATTGTGGTAGATAAAATGATAAATGGGTCGAATTCTTCATTGCAATTTGCTGACATTACTTGATTGTTATATTGCGATTCAATTGCTTCATTTGAATTCATTACATTTGGAGTAAATGAAATATTTTCATGATCAGCAAGCATTCTTACCTGGTTTTTGGATGAATGGGTTGAAGAAAACATAGGTGAATTGGCAACAGTTAATTCATTTCCATCATCAGATTTATGGGTTGCTGTATTCTGTGACTCATGCAATTGAGTTTGTTTATTTGGAGCAATATGTGATAGTGCACTATATTGAGAATATTTTGAAAATTCAAAATGTAAAAGTGAATTATGCTTTTTGTTACAGATTTTACACATTTTACCTCGACACTCTGTATTTGAATGTCCAGCCTTTAAACAATTGGTACATAATCCCATAACTTTGACTTCATTGAAACGATCCTGAGGCGACATTCCAAGAAATGGTTTACAGGAAACTAAATAATGATCTTTGTTGCAGAATGGACACGTTACTGACTCATTCATTGACGAATGAACGCAACTTTTATATTCAATAGGCTTTTTAAAATATGAATTCGTAGGTGGTTTACTATCCATTGACTCTAGTAATTGACATTTTTTTGCTAGAAATTCTATAAAACTTTCAACAGTAGGCATATCTGATTCACTCGACTCTATTTCCCAATCTTGTCTTGTATTATGATCTAATTTAGAAGTGAGCAGATAAATAAGAATTGCATCCCATTTATCTACTGGCAGACCAAGATTTTTCAGCGATCGAAAATGCTTTTTAAAATTGTCAGAAAATTCTCTCAAGGAAGTGTGTGAATTTCTTACCACCAAGGGCAAATCAAAAATATGTTTAAGATGAGACTTTCTTATAACCTTTTTATTCTCGAAACGTGATTTTAGTAATTCCAAAGCTGTGGGATAATTCATTTCCGAAACCAAGAGTGATTTGATGACCTCAGCTGCTTCACCTCTGAGAGATGCTTGAAGATAATGATATTTTTGAATATTGTTCAATGTTTTATCATCATCAACCAATGTTTTAAATGTATCATAAAAATTGAACCAATTTTCATACGAACCTGAAAATTCAGGCAACCTTATTTGAGGAAGTGCTACATTTTTAGAAACTGCAACTCGTTCACTTGTTCTGGAACCATACTCCTCTGCCCGAGTAACTGACTCAAAATATTTGTCTTCAAATTTTTCTCGTTCAGCAGAATTTTCTGGTGTTGGATCCAATATCTCGATTCGTGTTTGAACTTCACTGAAAGAATTCCATACAAGATCGAGTTTCGATAAACGTTTACTTAATTCAGAAATTTTTGATGTGTCGGTTTTCAAATTGTCAATAAATGTCACAAATCTTGTCAATTGAGCCTTATGAATGCCCCTTTGACTGATTAATGTTCTCAAATCTTCATTCATGATTATGAATTGAATTGATCAGTTCTAGAATGTATGTTGAATGGATGTTATGAATGAATTGGAATATCTATGAAATTTTTGTAAATTGCCTTACCACGTTACTTGAACAGACGTAGTCAAATTTCATCACCAAAGAGTTATTTACAAAACTTGGTTTGAAATCAGAAACCATTAATCTTCCTGTTGTTGGCATAAATTCTTCGCAAATTAATATATTGGAAAAAACGACAGCTCAAATCAAATCATGTCACAATAACTTCGCAACCACTCTCCCTTTTATGGTAATAAACAAAATCACGAATAATGTTCCTCAAATATCGATTAATACTTCTGGGTTGAACATTCCAAAAAACATCAAATTGGCAGATCCAAACTTTTGTGTACCAAGTAAAATTGATTTATTAATTGGAGCTCATGAGTTCTTCAATTTTCTATGTGTTGGACAAATTAAATTGGGTCATAATAAACCTGTATTGCAAAAAACAGTTTTTGGGTGGATTATATCTGGGCCCATATTGGCTAATTTGCACCATAACACTCAGTGTAATTTGATCACAAATAAGGATTTGCAAAATCAACTAGAGAGATTTTGGTTAGTAGATCAATTTCCACCACAAAGTCATTTTTCGGAGGAAGAGATTGAATGTGAAAATCATTTCATCGAGACCCATAAACGTGATAAAATAACAGGAAGATTTCAAGTTGAGTTACCATTTCGCAATAATTATATGCAACTGGGTGACTCCTTCACAATGGCTAGAAAAAGATTTCTTACAATTGAAAATAAATTATTAAAAAATTCCAATTTATACAAGCAATATTCCGAATTCATGGATGAATATTTACGTTTGAATCATATGTCACAAATTAATCCAGAATTATTAAAGGGTAAAAAGCATATGTATTTGCCTCATCATTGTGTTACAAATAGTTCTTCATTAACCACCAAATTACGAGTAGTTTTTGATGCTTCAGCAAAAACATCATCTGGTCTCTCTCTAAATGATGTGCTTAAAGTCGGTCCAACCATACAGGAAGAACTTTTTTCAATTATTTTACGTTTTCGTAGACATCCTGTGGTTATAACGAGTGATATTTCCAAAATGTACAGACAAATAGAACTTGATCCAGCACAGCGTAAATTCCAGTTGATTTTATGGAGGTCAAATCCGAATGAGGAATTGAAACATTTTGCTTTGAATACTGTCACATATGGAACAGCATCAGCGTCTTTTTTGGCAACTCGTTGCTTGAAACAGCTTGCCATCGAGAATGAAAAACAATATCCTATTGCTTCACAAAATATTCTTGAAAATTTCTATGTTGACGACCTCATAACTGGGACAGATAGCATAGCTTCTGCAAAAATTTTAGTCAAAGAACTGAATATTATTTTCAAACAAGCATGTTTTCAGTTACATAAATGGAGATCAAATCATATGGAAATATTTTGTGAAGAAAATGGGCAAAATAAGTTGTTTCCAGAAAACTTAATCATCACTGATAATGAAGTTCATAAAACTTTAGGTATTGAGTGGAATTCTCAAGAAGACATATTTCAGTTTAGGATTGAGTCTATTTCTGAAGTTTATAAAAACATTTCAAAGCGAAAGATAGTATCATTTATATCAAAAATTTACGATCCTTTAGGGCTCATTAGCCCAGTCATCATAACTGCCAAACTTCTGATACAACGGCTTTGGAAACTTAATTTAAACTGGGACGAATCTATACCCACTGAATATTTCACTATATGGAATAATTTGTACTCTCAACTCAAATATCTTGAAGCAATTAGAATTCCACGTTACATTTTGCTTCATGGAATTGAGAAAATTCAAATCCATGCTTTCAGTGACAGTTCAGAATATGCCTACGGAACATGTGTTTATGTGAGAGCTAGATCATTTTCCGGTCAGATTTCTGTAAATTTGGTTACATCAAAATCACGAGTGGCACCGTTAAAGTGTATTACTATACCTAAACTTGAACTTTGTGCTACACTTCTCATGGCCCGATTAGTCAACAAGGTAGTTAATTCACTTAAGTTTGATATTGATGAGATATTCTATTACACAGATTCAACTATTGTAATTGCTTGGATTTCCAAACAACCTAGTGATTTGAAAACTTTTGTGAGTAATAGGGTTTGTGAAATTCAACAATTGTCTGATATTAGGCAGTATCATCATATAAATTCGGAAGAAAATATTGCAGATATAATCTCGAGGGGAATTGAGCCTATCCATATAGTTAATTTAGAAAAATGGTGGCATGGACCCTCATGGTTACGAAAATCCGTTTTGACCATACCTACTTCTACATCAAAAAACGTAGAGGTTATTCCAGAATTAAAAGTCATTTCTTGTATATCGACATATAACATGGAATTGGACATTTTTGAAAGATATTCATCTTTCACAAAATTACTTCATGTTATGGCATACTGCCTAAGATTCATAAATAATACTTCTAAAAGAAATAATCCAAAACTACTAGGTAAACTCACAATTATTGAATTAGATCATGTTGAATCTCGATTGATTCAATTAGTTCAATTAAGTGAATTTTCTGCTGAATTCCGTGCTCTTGAAAATCAGAATGAAATTCCAAAAAGTAGTAGTTTGAATACCTTGAATCCATTTTTAGATAACGGTATTATTAGAGTGGGAGGTCGTCTGAGAAACTCTAATTTAAAATATGAGCATAAATTTCCCATTGTTCTTCCATCACATCACAAACTGACAATAATGATCATTGATCACGAACATAAAAAATTGTTTCATGCTGGTATGCAAGCAACCTTAGCCAGTATTCGATCTAGATATTGGCCTCTGAAAGGAAGGCAAATTGTGAGAAAAGTTTTGCGAAAATGTCTCATATGCTTCAAAATGAGACCATCATTTATTTTTCCAAAAATGGGAGATTTACCAGAACCAAGAGTGACGCCAAGCCGTGCTTTTTCCTACTGTGGCATCGATTATGCAGGTCCTTTTTCTTTGAGAGATGGTAAACTACGGAATAGAAAGTTGGTAAAGTGCTATATTTGTATATTTGTCTGTTTTGCCAGCAAGGCGGTTCACTTGGAATTAGTGAGTGAACTCACTACAAATGGGTTTTTGAATTGTTTAAAGAGATTTATATCTCGACGAGGTCTGTGCACTCAAATTATGTCAGACAATGCCACAAATTTTGTTGGTGCTGATAATGAATTGAAAAAACTATATAACTTCTATAAAGATGATCAGATTCATAATTATTTGATAGAAAATAAAATATCTTGGGTATTCATAGCAGCACGATCACCCCATTTTGGTGGATTGTGGGAAGCTTCTGTGAAAAGTTGTGAATACCACATCAAACGTATAACTTCAGGCTCCAATTTAACTTTCGAAGAATCTTATACTTTACTTACTCAAATTGAGGCAATTATGAATTCCCGCCCCTTATATCCTTTATCATCAGATCCAAATGATCTCGAACCCCTCACACCTGGCCATTTTTTAATTGGTGCTCCAATGAACGCTTTACCCCAAGAAAATGTAATGGATGAGAGGATCCCATGTCTCTCACGATTCAAGCGTATCCAGCAGATGACACAGCATTATTGGCGGCAGTGGTCAAAAAATTATCTGAACGACTTGCAACAGAGAAACAAATGGAAATTCAGTGTATGTTCTCCTGATCTCATCGGTTCGTTGGTATTGCTGAAAGAAGAAAATACTCCACCCCAATACTGGCCCACAGGAAGAATCATCGATCTGCATCCCGGACATGATGGCACAGTGCGCGTTGTTAGCATTAGAACACGTAGTGGTGTTGTTAAACGTGCATTGAACAAATTAGCATTTTTGCCTCTAGAAAAAAGCTCCTGATTGAGCACATTTTTATTTGTTCTTTTGAAAAATTACGTTTTTTCAAGGGCGGCGGTATGTTACATAACTTGACACCCTATAGATACATATCGTCCATTTAATTCTGTTCTATCTAGTTACTTTGCAAAAAACAAGGTTGTTATTATTATGAGAGTGAATGTCATAATAAAAAGAATCCTATTGTCAAGATTAGTTTTCTTGGTTTGAAATTAATTCAATTTCCAAGTATATAAGTCAGGTCCTTCGAGCAGAATTTAAGAAAGCTAAGATCCAATTATAACAAAACGACTGGGTCTGAACAATCAACCTTCGTATATAATAGATTTATGGCGAAGGCACGCAAATAAATGTTGTTAGATTAGCAGTAGGATTTCTCTTTGAAAATGTAGATATTCTCATTCCACTAACGCATCCGTACATCGCGTTGTTTTAGTGTTGGTTTACTAGTATTTTTTTTATATGCAGATTCACACGAAAGGAAAGCCCTGTAATGTTTAAAGAACACCGCGTGAATCAAGAGACATGAGATACAAATTAACATTCACTTTGAATTTTTGAAGTTTGTAAACCAAAGGCGGGACCTCTTTCGGCAAGGAGTTCCAAAGCTCAGCTGTTCTATTGAAAAACGATCCCTGAGCAAGAGAGGTTCGACAGGTCTCCAAATTCACAACAAAGGGGTGGGAATTCTGTACTCGTCGAGTTATCCATGTAGATATTGCCAAGGGTGGAACGATTGATAACAATTCAGAAGAGCATCGACCGTGAAAATATCTATAGATAAGAGACAAGTCTCCGACCCTTCTACGATGTTCCAATGAAGTGAGCGAGTTTGTGAGCGAAGAATCACCAACAAGACGGATTGCCTTTCTCTGAATAGAATCGAGTAGCCTCCATGAATGTTTTGGTACCGAACTACACACATGAGAACTATATTCCAAAACAGGTCGTATCTGAGCCTTGTAGATCATTAGACGCTGACGAGAAGTGAAGTATTTTTTCGCCCGAAATAGAAAAGCAAGTTTCTGGGAAGCATGGTTTTTCCATGAGAGATTATCACTGATCGTGATTCTCAGCATCGAGATACTTGACTTCGTAGGAATAATTACTCCTGACATATGAATACTAGATGATGATAGATCGGCTTTCCTTGAAAAGAGACATACCTGGGTTTTCCTAGCATTAAATTCCACCAAGTTCATGTTACCCCATTCTATTATTTTCACCAATTAAGTCATCGTTTATTTTATTGACGTGAATGTTTTTTTGAGTTGTTGCTTTTCGAGCTGGTATGGGAACTCTGGAAGAGAAACTGGTATGAAGAGTACTGTCGTCCGCAAAACAATGTACTCAACAAGATGTTTTCTCGACCAAATCGTTGATATGAAGCAGAAACAAAATGGGAGCCAGAACTGATCCTTGTGGAACACCTGCGTTTATTGGAAGAATATCAGATGATACCCCAGCAACAACCACATACAGAGACCTAGACAAAAAACTCTTCAACAACGCACACAACTGAGGAGGCAAACCATAAGACGGCAGTTTAGAAAAGAGTCCCCGATGCCGAACTCGATCAAACGCTTTCGAAATATCGAGTGCAACAGCTATCGTTTTCAGGTCCATTGAAATATTTCTTATATTTGTTTGGTGAAAAATTATCTCAGGCATATGACGATGAGTCCAGAGTAGAATTTCCAGCAAACATTTTTGCAAATATATTTGCTTTTTGTTGGGCAGTGGTGGCTTGTCATCTATCTTCTTTGGTTGAAGGGAGAAATGAACTAGAAGTGAAATTTTTGGCGACAGCTTTAGCAAATTACCAAAACGAACGAGAACCGTTTGGACATTCAACAAGTTTTGAACGAGTTTTTTGATTATGTGCTTCTTTAGCAGCTTCAATTGTTGCACTACACCTATTTCTTGCGTTAACATACTCAGATCTCGTCTCCAAACTGGGGTCTCGGCGCCAGCGATTGAATGCCGCGTTTGGATATGACCGCCTTAGAGCAGCTTTTATTGAACCATGGTTTCTCAGACTGTGGTCTCTTTGTACTACTTGGAATGAATGTTTCCATTCCCAGAATAATGGTATCAGAGATTTCTTGGATACATAGAGTGGGATCACCAGATGAAAAACAGGCCCTTCTTCAAGGAAAATCCGAGAAAAACATCGAAGACCGTCCCAAACTGCTGACACGACGTGCGGGTAACTTACCATTCATTAGAACCAAATACAAACAAGTTGTCGAAATCAAAGCATGATCAGAATTACCCAAAGGGGATTGAATTTTGATCTGATAAATATCACCCAATATGGTGACCTCAGCAGTTGGATGGTTTTCTTTGATGAAGTCGATTATTTCCGATAGAAATTCGAATAGTTTGTCAAAAGGTGATAAATGGAGACAACAGACAAATTTAGTTTGTTGATGATTGACCAGTTTAAACCACATCACGTCGAAATCTTTCGGTTCCAGCCCTTCTTCGCGTTGGCACGATAAATCATTTCTAAGAGTATAGACAAACACCACCTTTGAAACGAAAGCGAGAATAGAATTCATAACCTGGACAAATCATATGTACATTATTCGTATATGAATTGACCTGAGCTTCAGAGAATAAAAATGTCAGGTTTTTCGGTTTGCAGATGGTGATGCACATCATTGATATTTTCATTCATACCACGAATATTACAATAATCGATTCTCAATACTCTCGATGAAGGTTTCCTCCGAGTACCTTCCACCTGGAAATCCGATTGGGGAGGAGGATTTTACTTCTGGAGTTCTTTACTCTGGGAGACATCATCATCATTTTTCAAATTCAATAGTTGGGAAAAACCGGAAATATCAACCACATATTGAAACGTGACTTAACACTTCACAGCACATATTGTTGTTTCTTTTCATCATTATCTTTTGTTGAATATAGTATTTTTGTTACTTACGATTCGGTTTTCCTTTCAAAACCTCAACCTCGTAACATCCTAGAGAAATGTCTGCGAACTCTCAAGATCTATCTCAATGTTTCGATTTTACCTTGTAAAATTCCTTCTTCTGACACCACTGTTATGATATCCCCTTGGGTTCG
Source organism: Zygogramma bicolorata (assembly GCA_032362365.1). Taxonomy (NCBI): domain Eukaryota; kingdom Metazoa; phylum Arthropoda; class Insecta; order Coleoptera; family Chrysomelidae; genus Zygogramma; species Zygogramma bicolorata. The sequence goes on along the minus strand of JAVJAQ010003155.1, from coordinate 275,032 downwards.
TTGATCAAAACTCCAAACAACACTTCACTACTTTTATTACAACTTTCTATCACAATACAATACAATCGCTTAAGTTGCTCCGCTAACTTTACAATGCTCCGTACTAAAACTCTCTGTACTGAAAAATCTTCACTTCGACTTCCGCACTCAGCGAATAAAAGCTCTCTCCACTTAGCTCTGAATAACTCTGCTAAACTCTCTGAATTAAAATTTGTCTCCGCCGCGATGTCCCGCTGCTTATATATCTGCGTACACCCATGGAGAATCCTCGAGAGAAACCTCGATGAGGTGTCTCAAATTCTCCAAGCGAATTACGGGTTCCTGGAAAACTTTTATCGTCCCGATCAAACAATATCTCGTTTTCTCCATTGTAACATTTTAGTCTCTCTAGGTATACGACTTTCATTTTTGCTCTAGGCCTACGTTGAACCCAGTACACCACATCATCCATCCTACGACAGGGGTTGTACAGCCATACTCGATCTCCTTCTTGAAATCCGCCAGTATTTGCCTTCCGATAGTGCCGCGCCTTTCTCCTGTCAATACACTCGAGCATCTCTTGTTGTTCAGCGAATGGAACTCTTCTTGATGGTTGTTGAATCGAATGGACTTGGCCAATGTTGAATTCTTGTTTGACCAGGTCAGCCCTTTCAGTTGTTTTCAACTCGGAGATGTCACGTTTACTTCTAATACGACACCTGGCGGCTCTCACAGAGATGGCTTGTTCTGTCTTCACCCGGGCATGTCCGAAATCCGATGGCTGGACGCTGCATTCAGGAACTTTATTTCTCGCTTCATTCACTGTAGCACGAACTACTTTCTTCGATAGTGCAGGAGGGCCCGGTACAGCTGTTCGCGATGTTGCTCGCCATACCGTCACTCCAATGCAGAAATCAGATCCTGGTATTTATTTTGTTGTTCGCTGGGTATCGTCTGTAACAAACCCAAAGCTGGCCCTCTAAAAGCTACTATGAGTGCCGTAGCTTTTTCTTTTTCGTCCCATCCATTCGTTGCTGCCTCAGCCTCGAATTGTCGACGATACATGGACCAAGACGACTGACCATCAAAAGTGGTATTACGGAAATGCCAGATGTGGCAACCCAGTCACGGCGATCCTGATTCTTGAGAAGAACTATCTGCTTTTCTAGACCTCTCATTTCTTTTCTGAACTAATTTCTCATCTCCTCGCGCATTGTATGCACTTCCCTTTTGACCTCGTCGTCGATTTTCTTGACGTTTTCGTTCAGTTCTCCTTTTAGAATTTTTTTCAGTTCTTCCAGAGCTTCTTTCAGTTCTTTCATTCGTACTTCGGTTTTGTTTAACACATGCTCGAAGAACTAAGAACTTGTCCTGATGCTCTAGAACCTTCTGGAAGTCTGCTTTCCGTTGTTTTCTATTCGCTCCAATTCATTTTGTTTTTCTAGAACTTTCTGGAGTGTTTCTTCTCGAGCTTTCCTTTCAAGTTCTTTATTTCATCTTACTGCCAATTCTCTTCTAATTGTTTTTCCTCCTGTCGTCGCTTTTTGTCTTGTCGTCGATTTTGCTCTGCTTGTTTTTTCTGTTTGAACTTAAGCTTGGTCAGATGTATCTCACTATTTGATCGGGTACCGCAAAGCATTTCAGCAAGTGCATAGGATGTGATATCAAATGCTTTGCGATAATACTGAATGGAGTGCTGCGTCATACATCTGTCGATGAGCAGGTTCTCCATGCAGCCAGCCGCCGTCTTTATCTTAGACTCTCTCTTTTCGTAAACCCGATCTATCGCAGAGAACATACGTACACATACAAAGTGCGTTTAAACATCTTATAGCACGAATTTGAGCATGTTACCGGTCTATAATTCTTTGGGTAAGGCAAATCTCAGTTTTTTTGGGTAAAAATGATTCGCCGCTCGATAAACCTTTCCTGAATATATTGCTCTTAATTCAACCATAAGTTGAATACCCCAGCTTGATGCTGGTGGGTGAAAATTCGTTGTTTCCACCGATAAGTCACTAGTTCATCAGCAGCTGGAACAGGAAAGTTATTAGAGCTCACAAGGGAATATCAGGGTTCTCGGATTGCACAGTTCGTTGTACTCAGTCTGTTGAAGTCTTTCACAGAAGGCCTCTGCTGCGGATGCTCATAAATATCCTTCAGAGAGAGTCCACCTGATCAGGTGACGCCGAATTATCCACAACACGAGAAGGCTCGAAAAATAAGCGATAAGGCTTAGCGCGAAATTTGAACTTCAGACATTTCTATTAAATATTATTGTTACATCATTCTGTATATATGTTTCACTTATCAGTTGCCATGTAAAAATAATTATTGATTTCATGTTTTGTCAGATTGAGATAAATGATTTTTCTACTTGAAATAAAGTTCTTGAAAACTATTTAGTTGCAAATATATAACAATTTCGATGAAATCTTGAATAGTCGAGACCAGCTTGTCAGTTTCGATATAGAACGCCTCTACACCAACGTTCCCGTCAGACAGGCAGTTGGGATACCCAAGAAGAAGCTGAGAGAGGACGATAGTTTCGAAAATATAGCAACACTAGGTAGGAGTTGCTGGAATGCTGCGTTCAGAATTGCTATTTTCAGTTGAAGATCATTTCTTCACCCAAAATGAAGAGCTACCAATGGGATCACCACTGTCACCGGTTATAGTCATCATCTACGTGAAATGGTTTCAAACATTTGCCATCGAAAACGTCAAGAAGAAGCCTCTGATTGAGACACGTCGTCGACTCGTTTATATAGAATGGAACCACGGAAATGCATAATTGGAAGCCTTTCTGGAATATCTAAAGAACGTGAGGCCATATCAAATTCACAATGGAGAAATCTCAAACTGCCGTTTCTCGACATGGAGAGGAAGAGAACCAGGAATATATGAGACACATCGGTTTTAAGGAAAACTACGTATACTGGACAACACCTGAATGAGCAATCCAACCACGATCAATCTAAGAAGAAGGAAATTGTCGAAACTCTGATCGGGCGGTCAATTTCTTCTATACCGAAGAAAATCAAGGAGAAAGAACGGCTACTCGAGAACGGCTACAGAAGAAAGACATCGGAACTACATGCGAGTGCTGCAAATTCTATGTAGGAGAAACCAGGAAACCATTGGAAGTGAGAAAAATACAGAACGAGGAGAAACCATGAAATCGTAAATAGCGGAGTACGTTTGGAGAAATCAACACGACATCAGATGGTCATACACGGGAGAGAGCACTGATTGCAAAGGAAGTTCAAGGAAACTTTCCACGTTCTCAACAACGATGCATTCAGTTACCCCAGCATAGAAATCCGACGAATAAGAACTTTGCGGCAATATATTCTTTTCCCACTGAAACCGATCATCGCGCCTCATTAGTAGAAGCCCCTTTCCCTTCAATGGAGAATTTGGGTCTTTATAACCGACCATACCCAGAAATGAAGTGAGTGAAGTCAACTTAAAACTTGGTTTCAATATTTGTCCATATTGATTCATATTTCTCCATTTCCATTTGTTCGATTTAGTATTTCATATTCAACATTTTAATTTTTTGTCACCATATTAATCTTTTTGCCCAATCAAAGTTATTTGATTTTTCATTCTTTGACTAATATCCATTTTAATCTTTTTAATAGGATTTGAGTGCCTTATTTGATCAAATTCTTTTTAGATCATTCATTCGTTGGAAATTTCTCTTCCTTAGTTTTGCTTTTCAACTAAACTCCGCAATAGCCGATCCCAAGCCCGACACAATACACTCACACTGACACATATGAAAAAATTAGAAAATCTCTGTGATTCCCTAATGACGTCGGAATAGGATCCAGAGAGCACAAGCGGAATGGTAGCGGAAATGAAACAACGTTAGATAAACCTAGGCCGCCGAACAGAACAGGGGCCCACTCTTTTCAGCTGGGGCTGCCCCATCAATCCAGGAGCAGGCAGACTTCAGAAAGAGATGATGCTAGGAGGGTGAAAAGGCTGGCGAGACAGAGCCGGCCTTTACAGCATCTGCGTCAGATCCCTGAAGCCTGAGCCGGCGAGAAAAAGGGACAGGAAAGGCGGCAAGACTCCGCCGGAGAGAAGGGCCAAAATAAGCAAGGGAGAACCACCTGCGAGAACTGGGGAGGGTGGGCCACGTCTCTTCCCTTCTGAGGGGGGATGGAGGACGGCCATCGAGGCCTCAAGGTGGTGATCCAGAGCGCCGGCAAGCCTCAAAGAATGAAAAGGAGCCTTAACCATTTTGTCAAGGAGCCAGGAACTGAACCTAGAAGAGGTGCGTCGAATAGTGTTCTCCAGAACTGCGTGTGGATACTTGTGAGCACCTGGAGATGAGATGCGAATCGGGGGAATGGCAACTCATCTTCAGGGTTAGCCGGGAGATAGCTAGGCTACTGGAGGAATCAGGCTGCGGGAGCTGTGCTTCGTGCTGATAATCCTGACAGTACGTCGGGTGACGGTTTGGGGTGCAGCTGCTGCCTCCTCTAGACCGGGCATCTCTGTGCGGGTAGAGGAGAAGCAGGCCTTTTTCCTTGATTTATGAAGTCGACGTGGATCAGATAAGGATGAGTCAAGTCTATCTGCAGCACAGTCGGGATGAATCAGCTGAACTGCAACAAATCGTGACGAAACGCCTTGCAGAAACTGATACAGAAAACCAAATTTATACAGGTCAGGAATGAGGGGACTGAAGGAGGCCAACTCCGAGACACAACACCGAAGAAGGAAACCCTAGGAACTGCATCATGATGTCAAAGGACCTCAACTTTTCTGCAGATACATCAGCACGATTCTCCTGGGGCCTGTTTCATATCATTACAAGTCTTGTAGCTACAAGAGAAAGACAATGCAGGCACAGGTGAAAAAAGATTTAAAAACAATTGTTTATCATCGTCATTCTTTGTGTTTCTCCTGTAGCTACAAAACTCGTACGTTCTTGAAACAGGCCCCTCGAGTTGAAGGTAGGTGAGAGTAAAATTAAGGTAACTGTAGGTAGTGTGTACCTCCCATATGACACGGAGGTTCCAACCCAAGGGTTTGAACGCCTGGTCTCATATGCGTTTGCTTTAATCACATTAAAGCAAACGGTAAAAGACCTACCTGGCGTTGGAACACTGAACATGACTTGATCTTAGCTTCCATCTTGTGTATTCGTCGGTCGAGCTTCTCAACTAAAGAGACAGTATTTCATGTTCCTGTTTGAGAAAGCACCTGGGCGGGCGGCGTTATATGAGGTACGCGTCCACAGGTACGCATCGTACGGATCGTATAAAACGGATCGATTTGTGGTAGTGCGTCCACTGTATCCGTAGCGATCGGATTGCCGATGCGACGGTCGGCTTTTAGTAACATTCGCATTTTCGTTGTGAGTGGACGATCGGAAACATTACAATGTGTAATGTTTCCGATCATGGAAAGTGATGAAGAACTTGTCATTATTGCTTTGTTATTAGATGAAGAAGAAAGGAGAGGAAATAAGAGAAGACATAGAATAGAATTTGGAGAATATCATACACTATTCACTGATTTGCTCCATGATATGCGTAATAACAATTAAAATTAAAGCACGTGCGTGTACTTAGTGTCGAAATGTAACAAAATTCAAATGATCTGTGAGGCGACCAGCGACTACCTATTGTGACATGCGTCCACTTATCGGCAATCCGCATGACGTCATCCGCACCAGTCGGAAAAGTTGCCCCTACGATCAATTTCATCGGCATTACCGATGGACCGATACGTGCGATCCGTCCGCTGCCGGTCAGTGGACGCATATGTATAACTTACTATACTAATAATTCTAAAATCCGTCTCGTACGATCCGTACCTATGGACGCTTACCTATACATGGCGGTGTCGACAGATATCAGCCTCTTCTGTAAGATTATCATGAGCATTCGCATCCTTAGTTGGGCCAATTGTTGAGGTCTCAGGGCCCTGGGAGTGTGGGCGCCCTGCGGGATCTGCATTCAAATTATATTTCACGAATCGAATAAAAATTGTCGAGGCGGCCATCTTCATTCCATAAGACCTTCAAGGAATCATTATTGCCGACTCGACAGATTTCATTCGATTCGTCAAATAGAATCATATGGAATAATATATATATATATATATATATATATATATATATATATATATATATGGTCAGGGCCTAGCGCCGGCCCTGACCATATCGTAAACGCAAGGCGAAGGATCGCGTCGTAGCGTCATTTTCCAAGAAACCGTAATGCCGCCTAGAGAATTCGAGATGCGTCATCGGGGCTTCTCTCTACGATTCTCGATTGGCACGCAGATATATATACGCAGGCTTCGCTGCAGGGGAAGAATTTGTAATTTGTGTTTTGTTTTTATTCGGAGCTAAGTGGAGCGAGTTTAGTAGAGCTAAGTGGCGAGAGTTAGAGAGTTTTAGTCTAAGGTTTTAGTAGCGAACGAGCATTGGAAAGTTTACGGAGCGATTTAAGTGATTGTGTTGTATTGTATTGTGATAGAGAGTTATAATAAAAGTAGTTTAGTGTTGTTTGGTGTTTTATTCGACGAACCAAAGGATATATCGTAACAGTGGTGTCAGAATTGAGATTTTCCAAGGGATAAATCGTAACAGTGGTGTCAGAAGTGGGATTTTTTGCTGGTAAATAAAAACAATTTATGGTTAATACGAGAAGTACATCTTACGATACGATGGAGGATATGTTGAAATTTATGCAAAACCAATTTGCGGATTGGGAAAGACGACGACAGGAAGATAAAAAGCGACGGCTGGAGGAGAATGAACTAGAGGAAAAGCGACGGCAGGAAAAAAAGAAAGAACGAGAAGAAGGACTCCAGAAAATTCTCGAAGACCAGAGAAAAGAGCGAGAAGCTGAAAAGAAAGAACGACAATTAGATAGAGAAAATGAAAAGAAAGCACGAGAAGAAGGACTCCAGAAAATTCTCGAAAATGAAAAGAAAGAACGAGAAGAAGGACTCCAGAAAATTCTCGAAAATGAAAAGAATGATCTAGAAGAAGCACTCCAGAAAGTTCTCGAAGAACAGAGAAAAGAACGAGAAGACCTCCAGGAAATTCTAGAACAACAAAAGAATGAAATAGAGATGATAGAAAAACAACGAGAAGCAGACTTCCAGAAAGTTCTATAAAACCAGGACAAATTCTTCAAGCATGTTTCACATGAAACCAAAGTACAAAAGGAAGAACTAAAAGGAGAACTGAAGGAAGATGTCAATAAGAAAGTAGAATCAGTGCGAGAGGAGATGAAAGGACTTGAAAAGCAGATAGCATTTCTCAGGAACTCAGAAGATCGCCAAGACAGGGTTGCCACATCAGGAATTTCCGTAAAACCGCCGACTTTTGATGGACAGTCGTCTTGGTCCATGTATCGTCGATAATTTGAGGTTGCGGCAGAAACTAATGGATGGGGCGTCGAAGAGAAAGCTACGGCACTAATAGTAGCTTTGAGAGGGCCAGCTTTGGGTATATTACAAACGATACCCATAGAACAGCAGAAGCAATATGACGACCTGATTTCTGCACTAGAGTTGAGGTATGGCGATCAACACCGAGAACAGCTGTACCGGGCCCAAATGAAGACTCGCACACAAAAATCAGGTGAGAGTCTGCAAGAATTCGAGGCAGATGTTCGACGACTAATCCAGCTGGCGTACCCAGAAGCACCCGGAGATTTCAAGGAGCGGTTGGCTGTGCAGATATTTATTGACGGACTTAGAGACCCAGAAATCCAAAGAACTCTGCGACTCACAAGTTTCAAAAGGAGTAGCGATGCCTTGGTTCGCTCTTTGGAAGTGGAGGCGGCCTTCAACGCGTCGAGGCCGAAAGTGCGAGCTGTTTCAATAGAAGAACCGGAACAACGATTTGGCACAGCGAATAGTTCAGTCGAGAAGGTTCTGGAAGAAATCAAATTAATGATAAGTGGTATGAGCACCCAGAAGAAGAGAACGTGCTATAGATGTGGAAAACCAGGACCTCTTATAAAGGACTGTTGGGTGAAAATGTCGCAGAGGATCTGCTATAGCTGTAGAAGGCCGGGGCATTTTATAAAAGACTACTGGAAGAGAAGGACACAGAATAAATGTTATAGATGTGGAACATCAGGGCATTTCATGAAAGATTGTAAGGTGAGAATGCCACCAAAATCCAAGTCACCTGTCAGGACGCCGACAAGTTCGCAATCACCTGCGAGGTCAAGGTCACCGAGGGCCATCTGTGTTAACAGGCTAAAAAGAACATCTGAGAGCCTCACCATTCCAGGGAAATTGAATAAAATGGATGTAATATGCACCATAGACACCGGTGCTGCAGTTTCCTTGGTACGCAGCGACATCCTTCAGCCTGGGAACGTGAAGCCTATTTCATCTAACGTCGTGCTTCGGACAATCACTGGTGAAAACGCACCTATTCGAGGAGAGGCTGAAATTACGTTGATTCTTGGGCGACTCACCATCACAGATACAGTTTACGTCGCAGATATAGAAGATGAAGTCATACTCGGAATGGGCTTGATCAGTGACCATGGAATTTCATTTGACAATGAGCAAAAGATTACAAGGTTCGGAGAAGAAGAATTTGTCCTTACAACTCCAACGGAAAAGACGATACCTGCCAAACTGCGATTATTGAAAACCGCAAGAATCCATGCACTATCGAAGAAAGTAGCTCGTGTCACAGAGAATAATGTCCCTGAATGAAGCGTCCAGCCATCGGATTTCGGAAGAGTCCGGGTGAAGACATAAAAAGCCATCCTTGTAAGAGCCGCCAGGTGTCGCGTTGGAGCTACAAGTGACATCTCCGAGATGAAAACAACTGGAAGGGCTGAATTGGTCAAACAAGAAGTCAACAGTGACCAAGTGCACTTGATTCAACAACCATCAAGAAGAGTTCCATTCCCTAAGAAACAAGAGATGCTAGAGTGCATCGATAGGAGGAAAGGCGCGGCACTATCGGAAGGCAAATACTGGCGGATTTCAAGAAGAAGATCGAGTGTGGCTGTATAACCCCCGTCGTAGGATGAATGATGTGGTGTCCAGTGTTCAACGCAAGCCTAGAACAAAAATGAAAGTCGTACACCTAAAGAGACTAAAATGTTACAATGGGCATAATGAGATGTTATTTGATCGGGACGATCGAAATTGAGAGGGGGATAATGTTACGTCCTAGCGCCGGCCCTGACCATATCGTGAACGCAAGGCGAAGGATCGCGTCGTAGCGAACGTCATTTTCCAAGAAACCGTAATGCCGCCTGGAGAATTCGAGATGCGTCATCGGGGCTTCTCTCGACGTTTCTCGATTGGCACGCAGATATATATACGGGACAGGCTTCGCTGCAGGGGAAGAATTTGTATTACAGAGAAGTTTTTATTCGGAGCTAAGTGGAGCGAGTTTAGTAGAGCTAAGTGGCGAGAGTTATTGAGATCTAAGTGGAAAGAGCTTTTATTTGTTATTGCTAAGTGCAAGAAGTGTGGAGAATTGTTAGTAGTATAGCGCACCACACTGGACCTACCAAGTAATAAAAATACTACTCCAGTTGCAGATGTGGAAGATTTGGGAAATCGGATAATAGCTGGGTGTAACGCAATCAGAAACGATCCTGGTGTTTTTGAAAGAGTTCGGAAGTCGATGAGGAGAAGATCGGATTTTTGCATCTGAGCGGGGGATAGTCATTTTCAACAGTTCTTGTAGATTGAGAAACATTAATTTTTGGTAATAAATTGTTATTGTCGAAATATTTTTCGCCCCGTATCTTCGAAACAAAGCGCCCTATTAAAAATCATCAGAGGACGACTAACATAACGCTTGATTATCCGTTCTTTGTAGCCAATCATGTAGCAGTTGTAGAAAATCCGTTAGTTCATTTCGCCCAACAAGATGAAGGGATCGAAATGTTGACATTTCAGAAACGTGAATTTAAGTGCATATTAACGGGTCAATTTTCGGATAAACCGAAAGCACTCCTTTGGATATCTACGAATATACCACGTTCCCCAAAGTTATTCATATTTCTCGGGAATATATACTCTCAGCTCTTAGACCTCTACCGTTTTTTCATTCTCAAAGTTGTTAATGATTGCAAATCGGTGGCAATTTGATCCGATTGGCTTTTCAAATATGTCCGAAAATCAATAAACGAATTGTTTCAGTAATCGTAGTATATAGGACAACGATCGTAGTTCTTGGCCACAGAATTGCAAAGTGGGCCAATGAAGCCATAAAATTTCCGATTTCTCATAGATGACGTTTAGAAAAAAATTCTCGAAGTCATCGATGAATGTTTCGAGGGGGGAAAAATCTTTTGAGTATATTTTCAACCTGACACTTCCACCCCCTTGGCGGGGTGAGATCCAATCCTTAAGTGTTAAGTGGGATTGGAGGTCAAAAGATACCTCGTTTGAGAAGTCATCAATTTTTCTTTTCGTTGTTTTAGTTTTTGGATTTGATGCTGTAGACTCTAAGGAAAAAACTTGAGATATTTAGTTTTATTAATTTAGAGAAGAATCATTGTGTGATGGAATGATACACCGAAAAGCTGAAATCAATTCAATGTTAGATCAGAATTTAAATCCCCCCTTAGATCTTACCAACCCATATTGAAAGCCCAATGTTGGATGCCCAGATTACAGATCGGATTCAGTTACCAAACAATTATAATAATTACTAGTTGCACAATATAAAATGTAATGCAATCTCATCTTTAAATTTTATATAACAAGCTCTGATCACTTGAGTTTGTCCATTTATCTACACCCGTACTCTAATAATACACTTATATGCCCACAACCCGTTTTATAATGAAATCCATTATGATACAGATTTTCAACCAATAGAAACCCATTATTTTTCAATCAAGCATGAGGGCAAGTTTTGCATTTTGACGTTTGTCAAGTCAAAATCAGTAGGTATCGAATTCTTGTAGAATTTAGTCAATTTTCGATAATAGTATGATAATGTCTTATAGCATTGATATAGGAGAATTACCAGCGACTCCTCCACAGATGTCTTGGACATGATAAAAATTCCTTCGAAGGGATTATATTTTTCATTTGACATATGCAACACATATGTTTTTATTTTCGACCAAATCAAACGAGCTCTCGTGACCGAGTGGTCAATGGCGCCGGCAGTGATCAGAAACGTCCGGGTCCAACTCCTGACCTCGGCAGAGATTTTTTTAATTTCTTTTTTTTAATTTCTCGTTGTATTTTCCGTAGTTATACCATTAATTATAATTTTGTAGAATTTTTCAAAGAAATACGATTGATTACCCACTATTATTGTGTTCATTATAAATACCTAATAATATAATATTTTTAGTTCTTCATTGTTCATTGGGTGTAGGTAAAATAGCGTATGCAACTCTCATGTAATGGTTATCAATACACTCGCATAAACCATACGAAACTCACCTTCGGCTCGTTTCGTATCCCGGTTTATGCTCATGTATTAATAACCATCATTACACGATCGTTGCATAATATACCATTATGGCGTAGGGGCAGTCTCAGAAGTCCACTAAATCATGTTCACAGGTGAATAGCCTATCATACCTTTATTCAATCATCAGTCATACATATATAATACAGAATTTTATACTACTAATATAGTAGTTATACAATGTATGTACAAAAACAAAATATAAATCATTTTATAAAACGATTTCTGAACTAAACTCTATACACTTTTTGTTTCTTCCTCTTCGAAAAAATTGTGGAAAATATGATCGTGATAAAGTAATTAGATCATTTTGAAACGTTCCATTTGTTTGGAAATTCAGAACAAATTGAACTAAAAAGGTCCAACAAAACTCTATTATCCTGGACACGTAGCATAAAGAACGGATTAGAGCAAAATCACATTCTAAAGCAACTGCCGTAAAGAGGTTGTCGTAGAGGTCAACAATAAGACCTGCTCATTTCATGTTTATATCAATCACATCACAATTCCCGTAGTAGAAACTGTCCTCACTGCCTAGAATTTCGGACGCATAGTGGTAATATATCGCTTCAGTTCAGTGAAAAACATTTACCATGCTATATTGAATAAAATATACTTTCTGTTACTGTACACTCGACAACTGCATAAAATACAGGTTGGGCTTTGTCGAAATCTAAAAGCGGCTCTTGAAAATGGATTCAACTTGAACACCTTTGCTCCCAGAGTTTGAAGTTCTTTATCCAATAAATAGATTCCAGAACCTTTATTGCATTCTGATTCATTTACAGAAACGAATAATTTTGTCACTGACAAAATGTATCTATTCTTGTCTCAAAAATATTTGTCTGTCCCAGATTTTTTGTTTTTGAAGCTCCGAAACTGCTCTCGAAGCTTCATCTGGATTGAAAAATGTTATTTTCGCCTCATCACTTGGTGTGTTATTTGAATTGTAACGTCGGCTCACATTACCTGAATGGTGGAAATTATCGAAAAATTCCAAGATGTCGGTTGTATCTGCCCTGTAAGGAACATTTTTCATGAAAACCGTGCATCCTGGTGGAACGTTGGAGAACTGATCCTGAGGTGGTGCAAATCTATGCCTTGTTGCAGGTCCCCTGAGCCCAAACCTCGGCGGTCTCGAACTATTTTCGAAATTTCTACCTTGAAACGGAAGCCTTCCGGGTCCTGGCATTTTCGAAGGAATGGAATTCGGAACATTCGGTTTACTCATTCCTAATATTGGGGATGGTATAGGAGATTTATCACCGATACTTGGTTTGAGTGGGACAGGCGGTTGAGATATCTCCATTGGTTCAGGAGCCGGCAGGGTGGTACCTAATACATGTTCCATCTCTTCCCTTTTAATCGGCACTACAGACACGTGCATGTTACCTAAAATAGTGTCGTGTTTTTTCGCAGCTCGGGAGGCCTCCTCAATGTTCAAAAATTCGCAATACGCCTGACCAGTAAAACCGAGATTATTGCTCATAAGATGAATCTTTGTTGGAATAACGCCGATATCGGAAAAGAAATCGGCAATATCTTTGTCGCTCGTTTTTTGAGGTAAATGCGATACACTCAAACAGTCTGTGCCGATGTCTTCAACTTTTGGACTACTCAAGCCAACTTCGTGTTGCTTGTTGATTTCGTTGAATTCTTCGTCCTTGCAAGGCTTCACCGTTACTTGTTTTCCTCCAACGACGTGATGAGACTTTTCCTCGAAGGCTTTTTTAGCTACATCTTTGCTGCTGAATTTAACATAAGCTATGTGTCCTCCTTTTTGTTTCATTGTCAATATTAATGCTACCAGAGGATGTTGCGAGAACATGTGAAGAATATCTTGCTCCTTGCAGTATGTGGGAAGATCGTCCACTATTAAACAAGAAAAATCTTTGATTTCTGGTTCGACAGGTGAATTATTGAAGTACTTTGTGATATTCCTGTTCTTAAATTTTGATGCATCATTACTGTCATCGTCATGTGCTGCAGGTGTATATCTGTCAACTGCTTCTTCAAATTCTTCATCATCTATGTGGGTTACTGACACAGTTATGCCATTAAGTATTTCTCCATTGAATGTGAGAGCTTCATCTTTAGTCTTTTTATTCACGAACCTCACATAAATTATACCAGTTCTTCTACCGTTAGAGTCGTTTATGAACTTGATACCATTGTTACCAATAAACAAACCTTGGAAGAACCTCCTGATGTCGCCGTAACCTCCATAGAAAGGTTCCAGGGCCACAGAACACTGAGAGTTATCATAATCCATTCGACTAGAGTTCCCGCCTCTCATGGGAAAGTTATTTTTTTGAAACCGACTTTGAAATGGTTCCTGTTTGTCTTGAAAACTACTAGCAGTATTCCTATCGTTGAAAAAGGTATTTTGGTTTTGACTTGATGGCGGCCAACTATCTCTGAGAGGTCGGTTTCCGTTGTTGCTGAATTTATTCGGGGAAAACCCGTTGCCTTGAAGTTGTAATCCTGGTGTTGGTTTTCCGAGAGTTCTCTTCGATGCATCTAAAGACGCAGGAAATCCTCCCGTCAACATACTAGGTGGTTGTGGAGCGGATGGTATAATCTCAACCGGCTTTGTTTGGGAGGCCCACACTTCTGGTAGAGGTCTCCTTGGGTCTCTCTGGAAGGGTACCATCGATTTTTCCTCGGAACGCTTTCGATCTCTGTTTCGGCGGTCTCTGTCTCTGGACCGGGAACGACCGCGGCTGCGGCTCCTGTCACGTCGGCGGCTAGATTTGCGCTCTCTCGATCTGGAGCGGCTTCTGTCGCGGTATCTCCTGTCCTTGCGATCCCGATCCCTCGATCTGTCTTTCCTATCTCTCGACTTGGATCTCGACCGTCTTCTGGCATCTTTTCTTTCTCTCTCTTTCGAATCGCTTTTCACCTCCGTCACAGAGGGGGGAATGACCGCGGGTACCGCCGCAGGTATTGGTACCGCTGCTGGAGAGGGCTGCATGAATGCTGCGAACGACTGGGACCTAGCTTGCTCGATGACTCGCTGCATTTCCGTACGGGAACTGAGCATGAGGGTGATTTGCACTTCTCTGATTTTTCCATTGTTTCGCAAAAACGCCTGACGTGCGTCTTCATCAGTACTGAAATCAAATTGATCAACCATTATTATTTGTTTGGTGGTTGTTAGTTGTTGCAATAGAAACTTTGAAGAGAGCTATACCGAATAGAATAATAATTTATATAAGAATGTAAGATCGTTCTGCTGCGTTTTATCATTTTAGCTTTCAGAATTCTTTCGAGCCGGGAACAGTTGAATACAAATATACTTGTTTTTTTAATGCCTTACTAAAATTTGAATCAAAAAATGAAGGGATTTCAAATTACGTCACCGCTAGATATTTTTTCTAACGATAAGTTTCGTGATAAAAATTAAGTCCCCTTTATAGTAGACTAGTATCAAGATATTGGGAATGAAAGAATCAGTAATGATGATCCGTAAATTTCTGGCCCCTGTGATAGATCTCTATTAGACATCCCAGATACTTGTCAAAGGGCGAAATTAAGGTGGTTTTATGACGAAATCAACCATTACGTCGGCATCTGCTCCCCAGAACTTTCGTTCGTTTTTCTCAAAAAAGTGTGATTTCCATGTTAACATTGGTGTTTGCCACCCAGACATCACGTGATATGAAATGCCTCATAATGTATTGACAGTTTCTTGCAGTACAGTGACAGATTCATGCCATAAAGTTTTTCAAAGTAACCATACTGAGAACAAGATATAAATTTCGCTAAATTATCAAATTATCTCCTATTGTCGGAATAGTACTTATCACATTAGTTAGCTTTCTTCAAGGTGATTTAATATATACCAGATTACAGTCTGTTCCGGCAAATACATTGCGGGGTAAAAGTGAGAAAAGGTGAATAGTCAAATGTGGTTGTGTGCTATGGGTAGAAGGAAAGAGAGAGGAAATATACGACGAAACACTGAATTTGTGCTTTCTTCTATGGAATGAATGGTAAAAGACATGAAAAAAATTCCATAAATTATGTACTTTGATGGTATGGTACCAGCAATATGCCACTTCTACGTGCTCAGATGTGATCAAAGTTTCAACCGGCCATTGCAAAACTTGATGGGCATGTCGTTAGATCAACATGTTAACATAAACTATTAGGTAAAAACTCGATTGAAACTTAGTTTCAGTCCGCAGTTTGTAAGCACATCATTGTATGCTTCGTAAAATTATCAACTGTTCAGATGCTACGTTTGGCCGAATAGCGCCGCCACCGCCTTCATATAGTCCGGTGAAAAATTCAGCCCTTCGACTGTTTCCACCGCACCGACAAAGTAATTTGATTTTGCGGTAGATATATATTTCAATAATTTCGTTTATACATAATTGTCTTAGTCAGAATTTCAAAGGAATCTGTTTTGTAGTGGATACTAAAAAGCCAGAGTGACTTCAGAAGAATGTGCAATATTTTTGATTGTTTTTGAGTAGACATTTATTTGTTATAATATTACCATAAGCCAACGAAATATTTGCGCACAGGAAGTGACGTATAAGAGGAAGAATCGATCTCGATGAAGAAATATTCCAGAGTACCATAAAATAAAGTTTCTTGGTTGCAGAAAGGGTAACAAGGGCAAAAAATAAATCTACAAGATGAAACTCATACGTCAGATCACGCATATGCAGAAGACTGTTCAGAAGCCTGACTTGGGAGAAAATCATTTATGGTATTACCAGGTCCAGGATCATCTGACTATATTCGAGAGAAATGAATGTATTTTTGCAGTATAATGTATGTATAGATATAGTTGATCCTCTTCATTGTAGAGGAATGGATATCAGAGTACCACATTTAATTGTTTTCTGTGAGAACAATTTCAAAAAACTAGAGATGAAGCCAAATGAAAAAATCCGAACTGCTTCGAAACCCCGTTGCCAAGTTTTTAGTATAGGTATAATATAATAAATTATAGTTAATGGTGAAGTAGTAAGTAGATATTTTCAGGTCCTAATGAGGTAATATGATTAGTACCACCAATGGGAAACATTTATCAACCCATTTTTTTAAATGTGAGACTTTTTTGCATTTTACTGACTCTGGTCTTCCCCTCAGTTTGCCTTTTCAGTTTTTTTATTTATCTGGGTTTTGACAATCTGGTGATTCAGAACTTCGGTTTGAAAATCTGAAACATATTTTATAAAAATTACTCTGAAATTTGTACCAATTACGAGAAAACTTTCTTTATTCGACGTACATAATAATTGATGTGATCATTTTATTCCTTCAATTTTAAAACCATCTGAGAGGAGATTCTTAAAATTTTGATGGATGTTTCGATTATATGTGTGATAAGGCTGTGTGATGATTTGAGAAGAGACATGCCTGGGTTTTCCCAGCAATTAATTCCACCAAGTTCATGTTACCCCCTTCTATTATTTTTGCCAAGTCATCGTCAATTGTATTAACGTGAATGTTTCTCTGAATTTCTGTTTCTCGTGCTGGTATGAGAACTGTCGTCCGCAAAACTGAACAAGATGTTTTTTCTAGCGAATCATTGATACGACGCAGAAACAAAGTGTGAGCCAGAACTGAAACCTGTGGAACACCCTGCATTTATTCGTATAGTCAGCGCACACCTTTAAAGAATCACATCTCGCCCGCTTCTCTCCTTGATTTAAATATACTATTGTTTTCCACTCAATATTTCATAATATTACTATAAATATCAGTCCTGAATAGTGTAACTTTCCGAAGATTACCCCCTACAAAGAAAAAACAAAAAAAAGTCAGAAACGAACCTCTACAATATTAGTATAGATTCCTCAAAGCTTTCCAGTCCGTCTCGAAAGCATGGTATACTAAAAAATATTATGTATTCAATAATTATTTTCCGCTTGTCAATCTTGTGTCGGGTCTACGAAATCTTGCATAATTAGAGATTACCCCAAAAACAACCCATATACCAATTTTGAATCGATTCGGGCTATAATAACATTGGAGTCGCCGTCTTGAAATAATAATGTCCAACCCCCAAAACCCCCACATACCAATTTTGAATAGATTTGGACAATAATGAAAAAAAATCTTCCGCCATCTTGGATTTAGGAATTTTAACAAAAAAAACAAAAAAATTCGTAATCTCCTACCCTAACCCCCCCCCATGCCAATTCTTAATGGAATCGGACAAGAATATCACAAAATTCGTCCATTATCTTGGAGTCGTCATTTTGAATTTATGAATTTCAACAAAAAATTAGGGATTTCGGATCCCCAAAACCCCCTCATACCAATTTTGAATATAATCAAGAAATAATCAAAAAATTCGTCCCAATCTTGATGCCGCCATCTTGAATTTATGAATTAAAAAAAACATTCGTAATCTCCGACCCCCACATATAATTCACATATAATTCTTTTGAATTGGACCATAATCATAAAATTTGCCCGCCATCTCAGTCATTCACTCCTGAGTACCCAACTCGTCGGGAAGTTGGTTCAAAATCAATTAATAAATAGGAACAGAGGAACCAATTAATCGAAAAATAGATGAACGACATCTTTAATGAAAGCAATGTGGTTATGGCATTTACCCAAGATGCCTAGAAACCCTGGTGATTCCATTAAATTTTGTTCAGATTTTTGTGGGCGAAAAAAACAATAAACGCTTTTGGGGGTTTCCCCTATTTTTTCGGTAGGAACGTTATGCTCCCATATTCGAATTTGATATCAAGTTAATTGTCACATTGTCAAAATCTCAAAGTGACACTTAGAGATTTTGATGTGTACGATGTTTTTATCGTGTTTATTTATTGATTTCTTTGGTTTGAAACATTGATACGTTTTTACTGGTATTTGATTGGCCAGCCACTATAATTTATGTTGCGGTCTTTTCTCACTAGCCAATCAAATAAAAATGGAAATAGGCTGCACATTTTACCAAGTATATCTGTACGTATTGTACAGAAACCTCCGAAAGCTCAATTATTATCCACCAAAAATCAAAATCTTACAGCTAAGTGAACACACCAGGGTTTCTAGGCATCTTAGGTGGGACGGTGTTGATGGGCCCTGCATTGAAAATATTATCGAGACAGAGCTTATATGACCCGGAACCGAGGAAATGCAATATAGTAAAAAATAAATATTAATAAATATATATATACATATATATATATATATATATATATATATATATATATATATATATATATATATATATATATATATATATACATATACATATACATATATATTAATTTTTTACTATGAATTTTGGAAAACCCATGATAAAGCTGTATCAAATGTTTCTCATAGATAGCTTCACTTTCAAAACCTTATAAGAATCATTATCTTGAAAAAAATATATTAGAACCTCAAGTACATCGGTGAAGTATTGAGAAACAAAGCTACATCACCTCGGAAATAACTTTTTCACACTTTGATAGGAAATTTCAAGCCAGATACGATAGAGAATTGATGTGGCCAGATCTATGTTTGCCCTAGCACTTACCTGGAATTGCTAGTTGGGCAAGATGAACACGTTACATGTAAAAGTGATCATATTTCTCGGGGTGCACTTTATTTCAAACCAAATCCAACAGCGGTAGGGTTGATATGAATTAAACTCTGTGTTCTGGAGTTGGTTGCCAAGGAGCGGCCACTAGGCAAAATATATAGGATTTCGGATAATTATAAACCTTTTCGGATGGCCACTTTTTGTAAAAAAATGTTCCCTGAATTCCCAGAGCTTCGAAACAAGCGTTTCTCATTCTCGGGGTAACGAAATTCGATAAAACTACCTAATTGATTCATGATTTTTTTTCTACCTGAAAGCGATGAAAGCGTCTCCTAGTTCTCCTCCTACTATATGAACTCCTCCTTCTGGTATACCGAGTCCTTGAAAGTACTGACGAATATCGAGGGCGTTAGCTGACCACGGCAAATTCTGAAGTCTTATTATAACGCTCATTTCGACCTATAAGAAAAATACTGTTTTCTAGTAACTCCAAACAATAAACATCCCAAGTGAATGGGCAGAGCGAATTTTTCCACAGTGGGCAAAGAAATTCCACAAAAACTCATGCTTGAAGGAATTGTTCATCTGGAACGATCAATTTTCCATGACTTCCTTTCGAGACATATGCAGGCCTCTAGAGAAAGTTGATAAATTTTCGAAATATTCCCAATGGTAACACAGAATACATCATCTCGTACATATTTCTCGACAAAATATTGGGTGGGAATTCAGTTAGTACCTGGGTAATTTTTTTCGAAAAATTGTTGTCGATGATTATACAGTTTTCTGATTCTCCCATTTCCATTCAGAGTTGAAGCAATCCATCGAAATCCTTGAATTGAATTTTCATACGAAGTTCCAAGTTTATTCGAGTCGATACACTGCAGACCAGGAAGGAAATTTCTGTATTTACGATCAATTATTAGATCAAATGCAGCAACACCAAACACAGAATAATCATAAGACCCGTGTAACTTTTACTGTTTCAAATGATGAAATTGGAACCTATGGTGTTGAAGTGAAATATTTTTATAGGAATCAATTCCAGATTGATATCACTCGCAAAGTTAGCATCTTCAGGACAAGGCAACCGATTCAGTTTCATGAAAACATTGCCTAAAATATTTTGTATCTTTTAGAGATAAAGCATATATTTGAGCAGTTGAAAATTTGCCAGTTTGAACACATGAAGTATTTTTTCTTTCGTTAAAAGCCAGGAAGAGCGCGTCCCCTCCCCTTGCCACCAGGTATGGGAACAAGGAGAGGCAAGAACAAAAGTAAGACCAGCCACACTTGATGCGGCCTTTTCCACAAGCTGATATTTTCTGAAGTGCAAATCAGGAAAATCTGCCAAGCATTTGGCGTTATGGAATAAATTACAGTGTCTGCCAAAAAGACCATAACTTTTTCTGGTCGAATTCTGAGATTAACTAATTTTTATAAACATGAAGCAAGAGATGTGCTTCTCATTATATTATACCAAGGTCATCAAATTTTCAATATTTGAAAAAATCATTCTCAAATTAAAATTCGAACAGTTCGCCATTTACGATAAAAAATATGAAATTTTCGATCACTTCAGATTGGAGGAATATGTAAAATATTTATATGAGTAATGAGTTTTCCATATGGTGCAGACTTTTTAGCGGGTATTGTATAGTTACGATAACGCCAAATTTTGGTATAGTCCGGGAGGCAGCGACAGAAATTTTGCACCAATTCCTACAAAGCTGATTCTGTAGTTTTGATAAGGCAAGTAAACGGAATGGCAGTCTACCACGCCAATATAGGGGCAAACATTAATAATAATTTTTCAAACGTGTAAAAAAATAATATGTAAATGCCCTATCCCTACAAGTATGAAACTTTATAGAGGGCTCAATGATACCTAAAAATGCAGTATAATGAAAATCTACCGCGTCGGTACCTACTCAAGGTGTTCAGAAATTAACTTTCTTGACTTATTTCTACAGGGCTGAAATTTTTTTCTCAAATACTTCAGTTTATAAGAGAACTGAGAAAATAAGTGTATCGATTATATAAAATGCTATGACGCTATTTACAGAGTTGCGTTCCTTTCAAGAGTCTCGATTTCGGTGGTCAAAAATAGAGATAACCATAGAGTTTTAACATTTTTTTTTTGTTGACAATAACTATAGTGATTTTTTTTTCGAATCTTGTTCTCAAATTCTCCTCTAAACGGTTGGCGCGCAATGTAGTGTCGTCTAATAAACTATCTAAATTACTATAATTTCGCTTCAAACAATCACGGTACAAATTAATAACAAAACTGAAAAAATAACAGTTTTAATTTTGCGCGATAATTTTTTCAACAAACTCGCATACTTCGTCGAATACATTTGCATTTATTTCTCGCTTCTTGTGCCAAATTGTTTGAGTTTTCTGTGCGACAACAATCGATTCTCTGTTCCCCATCCAAATTGTCCTCAACATTGCAATTGATTAATTTTTTCACTGAAAAATGAAAAAAAATCCTTTTTACATTTACATATTGTGTTTTGAATAAAAATTTAAACAATGATCTTAAAAAATTAGAACACGTTTAGTTTACAATAATAATCGTTAAATGCGGATAGATAAAAAAGCAGCTTTGTAAATATTAATTTAATCCCGGTATGCAATCATTTAGAGCGACTTAAAGCGGATCGGTGCGGCGGCTGCGCTCGGGAGATCGTGCATTCCATTGCGTCTATCAGGGCTTTGCATCTTTATATAATCGGTAAACTTATTTTTTTTAAACCTCTTATAAACTAGTATATTTGAGAACAAAACTTCAGCCTTGTAAAAATAAGTCAAAAAAGTTAATTTCTGAACACCTTGCTTGGGTGAAAGACGTATGAGGGCCTCACCTCCGACGCGGTAGACTCTCATTATACTGCATTTTTATGTATCATTGACCACTCTCTAAAGTTTCATACTTATAGGATTAAGGCTTTACATATTATTTATTTACTCGTTTGAAAAATTATTATTAATGTTTGCCCCCATATTGGGGTGATAGACTGCCGTTACGCTTACTTGGCATATCAAAACGACAAAATAAGAAACAATAAGCTTTGTAGGAATAATTAGATCAAAAGTATCGTTGCCTCCCGGACTAGTAGGCAGTACTAATCTGGCTTCCATATCATCATTGGTGTAGGAATGCGTCCACCAATCATTAAGGGTGAAAATATAGATTCAGGTGCGCATACAAGGGGGGGAGTCCTGGAACACTAGTACTCATCTCGATGGAATAGAAGATTCCCATCGTACACAAATGTTGGATTAGGGATTTCCCCCCCCCCTTCCCCCGACCTCAGGATGGGAACTTCTAAACGCTCTTGTGAAGGTTGAAGTGCGCCCGTTCCAAATCTACAATACTACGTAAAGCTTTTTTTTTTCAAAATAGTTGATCAATAAATCAAAACAAAAGGCAAGTTATATGTTTTCTCTAACGTTTATGAGACTTAGAAAAATGTAATTTTATTCCAGAGTAAGATTCTTACTTCCAAAATACTAAAAACTTTTTTGTTCGTAAATACAATTTTTTATATACGAGATTTGCAACTGGAAAAATGTACAGAGGTGCTGTGTACCAAAAAAAACTGCAATTAATTGAATTAAGCAGTAATATTGGTGGATAAATTTTAGGAAAAAGTGAAGAGTTCTAAGTACATTAAGTACATATAAGTACATATAAAATAGTATTGAATTCGTTCGGTTGATGAGTCAGTTGAGATGAAAAAATATATTATTTTCAATTAAAATACCCTCGACCGGAATTCATTCAGGCCAGTCGTTAAGAGGAATGAGACCGGAAATAAAACATGATAGTATTCTTTCTGGCCTTGAGTGTTTGTTGTGATCTTGATTTCAAGAATCCTGAGTTGTGGTGATTATTTTCTATGATAACGAAGGAAAGGTGACAATTTTCACATTTCGTGCCACATCTCCAAAAATATCAGGAATCAGCAAGAGATCAAAAAAAATGCGAATAATTTACCAACAAAAAATGTCCTCATGGCCTCAACCTAGGTAATCACTTCTTATCGAGATGTGAAGGCAAATAGATCGACCGAAAGACACCTACTTTTCATATTACGACTCGTTTATTTTTGAACATTCGGTCGAGAAAGATGATTATAAATTTTAACGAACTATGCTATGATAGCGAATATCTTGTGAATAATATTTGTCGAGACAGAGCTGACCTCAAAATAACATTGAAAAATCATACTACTCCCCCCATTTTGTCTCGTAGTCCATTTCCAAAGCCTAACGGAGGAACACAAGGAACATTTCACAAACAAGACTGATTTTAGAAGAAAGAGCGGGTGGAACTTTCAAAAAGAGTTGCGAGGCAACATCAAGCGAGTACTTCGTAGCAAGGTCCGGTTAGCGTCGTATTCTTCGTTGGAGGCTTTGGAAATGAATCACGAGATGGAATGGATGAAGTAACATGCTTTGGGGTCAACTTTATCGCGATCTGTATCGACTAATGACTGTAGGGTATTCCGCTTTATCGTATTCTTCTTTTCTTACCTAATGTATAGAAGATGGAATGCTACGTATGTTTTTGAATGATTTTAAGCATTTTTCGGTTGACTAGTGATTATTCGGGTTTATGTTCAGGAGCATTTTTTGTGGTAATCATATTCATTTTTTGATATCCAGTAAATTTGTCAAATTCGTGATAATTTCGGAGATGTGGCACGAAAAGTTAAAGATTTTAGAAATTTCACCTTGTAAGAATATACATGTTGCCATAGAAAATGGTTTCCACAAATCAGACATTTACATCACAATGAACACTTTGGGCCAAAAAAGCAATATTATGTAGTTTTTTAGTGCTTACTTACTTTTTGATACCTAATCAGTCAACCCCAAGTTTCATTCTCATAATTACAGAACCAGTGGAAATATAAAAGCCTACTTCGACAAGTTGATATTTCAGAATTGATGTCGAAAGAACCGTCGCAAACTTTCATGTGAAAAAGTTTCGGTGCAAATAGTTAAATTTTATTATATCGGTAATGTAGACCATGGTGACTGGAAGAAAACTTGCAAAGTTCAAATGTATTTATGCCCCTTTTTCGGATTATATAAGGATTCAAGTTGCACTATATTCAGGATTTTTCAAAAAATTCACCAAGTCATTTTTCATCGGAATCGATTAGTTGGTATATGAAGATTACAACGAAAAGTTCCGATGATGAAGTATGATTTTGATTGTGCTGATTTGATGAAAGTGCCAAAATAAATCCATGGTTTTATAGATTTCATATATAGGTATTAGAAAATTATGTATTAGGAAAATCAATTGGAAAGAAGTAGGAGGCAATGTAATCAAAATTCGAAATTAACAAAAGATACACAGAAAATGAAGAAACCTAAATATCTCTGGGAGTCTGAGCATCAGCTTAGGCTTCAATGCAACTGTTCTCATCTCAAGATGTTTAAGGCAACCATTGCGAGCATCTTCTGAACTGAACTCAGCTTATTTCCTCAAATTATGAAGTCAAACGTCGATGTGTGCAGGCAATTATTAAATGTTCCGCCATTTAGTAGGAGGTCTAGGGTTGTAAAGTATTCGCCAGGAGTTTCAAAATGATGTATCACAAGACCCCCCTTTCTATTTGAATTTTTTTTCCAGGTGGCGCCCAGTCACCATCTTGAAATTTTCATGTGTCAATTTCACTCTAAAATATAGTATTCATGCATGAGTTTCATTATCCCGAGTTTCAATTTTTTGTTGACCCGCTCAAAAAATAAAAGCGGGGGCATTAAAGAAATGCACTGTATAATGTAAAAGTTAATAGCATCGCAGTGGCCGTTGAAATATAAGTTTGATTATAAGTTTATAAACTCACCGTAAGTTCAAAATAGTGGAGAATAATCATTTTCTGTCCCATATGGAGCATTTCAATATTCGAAAAATACACCTAAATATACTTCAGGAAATACAGTTTTTGTTAACATTGTTATAGCTAATAATTCGCCTTCATAACAGAAAATAGGTATACGACATTAACGTCGATCAATCCACGGTAACTTCCCTTACGAATGTCAACTCTTAGAAATCAAAACTTGTGCGAGCTATCAACGAGATAGCACCTTCCTAGTGAAAGTTTGTCAGAGCTCGGCCGCCCATCCACATGGCCACCGCTTGGAGCGTTGCGTTGCTTGTCTCGGAGTTCTAGATATATAGATTCATGAACTAACAATAAATCGTCGCAAAAATGTTTCCACAATTTGTTCATTCATTATGCTTTTGTCAAGGGATTTTCTCAATCAAATCATTTGAACAGACGATTTCCACTTATTGATTTGGCGGCTAGGTCGGGAAATTTCCATTTGAATAGAATCGTTGACATAACAGGTCTAAATGGGAGCATTCCATTGGCTCAGATTCACAGACGTGAAATTTTCAGTGAAAAACTATCGGAGAACTTTTCCGGGTCGAAGAGACCCTTATGAGGTTGAGTTGAACCACAGCCGGCGTGTTGTGAGTAACAGAGCTTGAACACGTTCTCAATCCTTATACCTGACCTTGTTTAGAATCGCACGTTCAAAGTAATACATCCACCATCCACCTTACTTTACACAACTTTAATTGGCATGAACAACTGATACCACCATTGTGGCGAGAACAGTGATTTCCAAACTTATTATCAGTAGATGAATACGGCTTTGCATAATGCATATGGGAAATGGTTTTCGGCTAATTTTGTTCAAAATTTGATGTCGCAGTCATCAATATATAGAACAAACGTTTCCATAGTCCTATAATCGGGGGGGGGGGGGGGGGGGGGAGGATAAAAAAAAAAAAATATATATATAAAAAAAAAAAAAAAAAGAGAGAGAGAGAGAGAGAAGAAGAAGGGGGGGGAAGTATGGGAGGAAAATGGGGGGTTCCTTTATTCTTCTCACCTTTTTAATATCTTTTTTTCTCTCATACTCTAAAATAAAAAAAAAAAAAAAAAAAAAAAAAAAAAAAAAAAAAAAAAAAAAAAAAAAAAAAAAAAAAAAAAAAAATATATATGGAGAGGTGTCTCCGGGGATAGGTGGGTGTTTGTGGTGGTTGGGGGGAGAAGCGGCGGGGGAATACTTCTCGACGATTTTCCCCCCAATGGAGCCAACAAGAGGAGAAGAAGACGACACGACGAGGCCCCAACCCCCCCCCCCCCCCACCCTCCACAAGGGGGAAGGGGGGGGGGCGGCGCCGGGGCCCCAACCCCCCCCCCCCCCCCCCCCCCCCCCAAGCCCCCCCCACCCCCACCCCCCCCCCCCCCCAGACCCCACAGAGAGAAGGGGGGGGGGGGGGGGGAGAAGAGAGGAGGGGGGAAAAAAAAAAAAAAGGGAGGTGGGGGGGGGGGGGGGGAGGGGGAAAGAGGGGTTGCCAGAAGGGGGAAGTCCCCGGCCGCCGCCCCCTAAAGAAGGAAGGACGCCCCCCCACTCCCGAGGCCCCCGCGAAAAACGAGAATGGAGTGTTTTTTCGGGGGGGAGGGCTATTCCCACAAAAAATGTCCCCTCTCTCTGAGGATGTGGGGAGAGAGAAGAAGAGGGGGGGGTTTTGGGAAAAAAGAGGTTGTGTACCCCCCCCCCCCCCCCGTTGGTGGGCCCCCCAATCGGCCCCCAAAAAAAAAGAAGAACCAGAAAAAAAAAACAAAAAACAAAAAAAAAGGGAAAGAGAGAAGAGAAAAGAAGGGGGAGAGAAGGGAAAGAGGTTCGAAATACTTTTTTGAATCGAACGAGTTGATTAACCGAACAACAAAAACACCAACAAAAACAAACGTTACCGGCAAACACAAACCACACAAAGAAAAAGCAATTTTCGAAACGCGCCAAAAAACCCGAAAAACAAGTTAAGAGCCTCCTCTTTTTTTTCAAGGAAGAAAAAAATTGAAGTTTTTCAATTTTAAGGCAAAAAAATTTAATCTATTTTATTTTTTTGTCTTGCTCATGTGACATTTCTTCGTTCCCTAACAAAATTTGGAAATTACGAGCCGATACAAATTGAAAAAAAATTATCTCTTATTTTCCCAATGGGGAGGGGGTCCGGACCCGAAAACCCCCCCGTGGATCCGCCCCTGCCTATAATCTTCCTACGTATCGAATTTCAAACAAAGTTAAACAGTAAGTGATACGAATAGAAACAGAATGGTATATTTTTCAACGAGCAAGGAATGATTTTCCACGAGTGGGAACTTAGCATTCCATGCGAGTTTTACACCATCTATATATATATATATATCAAGATCTATAATTATTTTGAGTTGCTAATGCAATCATTTGGTCGGTGGAGAATACGGTTAGCCTTTCGATTTTGATAACATTTTCGGAAGTGTCAAATTCAGTCTGTGTGATTTTGCACAAACCGGCTCTGTACATAATATTAGGAAGAATAATAGGTGTTCAAATATGCATCCACTGAACCATTACTGGAAATTTCAAAATTATATGCCGGAACTCAATATTGCTAAGATTTTGATTTGGCCGCTCTGTATTTTGAATCCCCCAGATACCAAGGAAACACAAAACTGAAAAAATATCAGGAAATGACCCTGAATTTGCAACGAATAGAAATTTCACGTTGATTCAAAAAATCAAAATTCTGCGGATGAGGGCGTATCCGCACTCAATAAGCGAGTAAGCATAGCAAACGAGCAGAACAGTCAAGTTTGCGTACTCATGGTCCGAATCAAATAATCAAAATATAAAAAAATGCAAAAACAAAATGAGTTACTATATAGTGTACATATCCTGCCCTTTTGATATATGATGATAAATCTGTGCGGTAATCGAAAAATCATCGAGGCTGTCCAAGTTCGGCTATTGGGATTTCAAATTGAGTACGCAGCGCCACTCTGGTAAAGATTTCAAACAAGGTGAGAACTTTAACATTTGTAGAAAGGCGTAGAAGCGCCACCATTTTTTTCATCTTCAATAATTTAGACATACTCAACTATAATTCTGGATAAGCATCTGTGACAAGTGTTCTCGGGTTACATGCATCTTCTCTTTAAAAACATGATTTCAATGCTGACTTAACACCTACCAGCCTGGTGGGAGCCAAATGTCTTGTAAATGAGAGCAGACAAACCATCCTTAATAAGAGAGACAAAATATAAGCTAATCACTGTAGCAATTTTTCCTCCATTCATCTCCACGCTTCAAAAATAACAGCCTCGGTGACGTCCGAGATCTCAAATAGTATTCGTTCATCTTGAAAAGATATCGAAGTCCAAACTGTGCCCAAGTTGAAATTAGTTGATTCTAAAATACTAGGTCGAAATTCCCCTTAAAAAGTCGAAATAAGCTAATTCCAAGATAACAAGTCAGAATTCCGACTTAGGATGTTAGAATTGGCTTACGTTATACCAAGTGGACATTGAATTGAAAAATCTATCAAACGATGTATCACCCATTTGAACAACAGAGTCGATAGAGCCTTCTCGATGGCGAGTCACGTTACACTATTGGATTTTCTACCAGAAATTACTGAAATTGATAATCTTTCACGTGAACATTGTCCAACCTTCTTTCTTTCGGCCGCATTGTATAACCAGACCTTACAGGCAGAAATCGCACCAACGGAAATTGTCTGCTGTTTGGACGAGGTAGCAGATTGTTGTCGACGGACCTAACATAGTATTTCGTACAACAAGAGTGGATATGGTGGCCATATTGCCCAAGGACGAAGTTTAAGCTCGATTCCGTAGGCGAGTGCTCGACGAGGGCGATGTTGCCAATATCGATCCGAGTTATACAGTTAATTATTTTGTTCGACAGGGTAAATACTTCAAGAACTCTCTTTCAAGTATCATATTGATAATTAATTTTAGATATATGTATACAGTATTTTTTCGATATTTATGAAAAACTCAAAGGAAAGAAACCTCATTGAATTCAATAATTAATTCTTGCCACAAATTCCAAAAATTGATAGTACCTGGAAGGTTATAATATTTCAATCATTGAATGAAGAATGAACAAAAATCGGTTTTGGCAAGACTCGGACCATCGACTATGTGATGGACAGTCTCAGAGGGCGTACGGCATCAGTTAATTACAGGTGGAATGCCGTTGATACATTAATCACTACAATAATTCAGTTTTGTAAATTAATCTGTTACAGGAAACACTGATACGATGATAATTACAATGAAATTGATTATAGATTGAAAGTAACGAAGTGTTATAATTCGGAAAAGATAGCGGGATTTTGAAGATGAAATATGTCATACCTGAAGTACGACGGGAAAATTGAGATATTATAATTATTGTTAACATCCATTTCGCGATTGATTTTCATTTCTTTTGAAGATAATTCACTGAAATCATTCATTTTTGAAAATGTTTCAATTCAATTTTTTTGCGATTTGGTGTCTAGACAGATCAGAACTGTGACGTTTTTACTCTACAAGATCGTCCCTGGCAACGAAGTATTCTAGAATCTGTGATTTTCTACTCCCAGACTCCCACCCGTGAATATGCACATTTCTACATAGTTTACTAAACGGATAAGTAGGCGATTCCAGTCAACTGAATCGTTATGATTTCATATCCACACAAGGTAAGATATGAATTCCCATAATCAGTGAGGACGAAATACTTGATTACCAGAAACAACCTTATAGAAACGTCCCAATTCTGATCTACCTACCTGATTGTAAAAAAAACTCAAGAAAACATTTTCAAATATCAGCGAATTATCTTCAAGTTTGAATTGTCACAAGTGATGTTTTTTTGTGGAATTGATGGACTTACATCTACTCTTCACATCACAACAACTATTTCCCTATAAAACGTAATCAAAGAGTGTAATTTCGTTTATGGTGTAACTGATTGATTTCCCAATATTTATTGGTTGAAGCCATAAAGGAAGTCAAGAGGAAGTGCAATGGGTCCAGTGAAGTTAAAGTATGGTGAAGAATTATATTTCGCTTCTCTGACTTGCAGACATTTTCGCCGATTTTATCGACAAGCATTCGATAACTGATGCCTCCGAGTGGTATCACTTATAATCTATTTTATAGAGGTTGCCAAAATTTAATATCTTCATTTCGAATTATATAATTTGTCAAATTTCACTCAGAAATTTTCATTTGTCCAGAAAAAATTGAATCGCAATTATAAATTATTTTAAAGTACGATCATCACCTGAATACTTCCACTATGAATTCTTATGAAATACATCGAATCAAAGGAACTACCTGGATAAGCAATTATCGGTGTCACTATTCAGCAATTTGAACGAAAATTCTTTAATCTGGTATATGAAAAATTGAACATCGGTGGTTCAGAGAAATATTTATATCTCTAGCTCACCAATTAAAATGAAAAAAAGAAATCTATTGTTTGCGGTCACAAAGTTCGATTCGGAATCCCGGCTAGAAAAAGGTGCCAAAAAGTAAGATCCACAGGTAAACGATTAAACAGTCAAAAAAGCGGGTTCAGTCTTTAGTAAATAACTTGAAAACCGTTTATATTGAATTCTTCGAACACATTCGTGAAGAGAACGAAGCTTCCAATATAAAAGTTTATATCACCACCGGAACTACATCACTAGTATCAACTATTTCAAATCCGTAGTGCAAATAGGGCCCAGAACAACGCTTGCCAATTCATTACATCACCACGTAAATTTTCGTTACACGTAAAATAATTGTTGTCGACAAGCAAATATCGATTTAAAAAAGTGTCATCCAGATACCTGACGGAAAAATGTGTAGTTGAAAAAGGAAATTAAATCGTTTTTTGATAAAATGAGCGTACTGGTGAATAAAAATTTTTTTTAATTGATATGTGAAATGAGATAATTCTTTAACGAAAGCCATCAGAAATATTTCTTATTGTGAAGACTTTAGTACAAGTACTTAATGTGATGTATTATCATAACAGAAAATTATAAATCGAAAATGGAGACCAAAATGTTGTTGATGTTCCAGCATTCGAAAGTTTATATTATATGGATATACATAATTTTTAGATTTCCGTCGTTACTCATTTGTAAAATATGAATGAATACTTGTTTGGTCTGGAAAACATTCATTCGTCATTTTATTTGTTGAGAAATATGACTTTGCACAAAGAAAAAAAAACCCTAAATTTTCCTTTCGGTTTTTAATTACGCAAATGTTTTTCCACGAAATCAACGATTTTATTTGTAATTGAAATTTTTTATAGAAAAATGTAATATTTATTCGATAGAAAACAAAATACCAAAGTATGTTAACATGTCGTTGAAAAATTTCTTCAACTTTTCACACATCTTTGCATTTTGCTTCTGTTATGTTTCCTAGTTATCTACAGCCTCAGCATCTGATCTCAAAGATGCGACTATAATAATTCAAAACTTTTTCGTAGAGGATTGATTGCTCTTCAAAATGAGTAAATTTGTTACTATGCATATTCATTAGTTATAGGCAATTGTTTATCTCCTCATTTTACATATCGATGGAACTTTAAAAATATGTTCATTACCAATATGCTCATTTTATTAAAAAAATAGATAATATTTTTCCAACGACACATCGTTCCTTCAGGTATCTGGATGACACTATGGTCTTTTCAAATTTTTAAATCGATATTCGCCAGTAGAAAACAATTATTTTCGTGGAATTAAAATGCTTGATACTAGTGTGGGAGTTTCGGAGATGAAAACGTTTCCTCCTTAGATTGAATTGATCTAAGGCTAAGGAGTAGGCAGATTGAGACTTGATCGTTGAGTCAGATGAACTTCTCGAAAATCGTTGTTGACAAGTTAAGAACAGAACTTGGGAATTATTTTTGGGACAGCAGCAAAATCGAAAGTACTCTTATAACAATATATTTCCAATATTTCGACAAATGGTTATTGTCAACATCAGGGAGCTACAAAAATGATACTAATGAGTGAAAAAGAACAAGAAACTTCCGATTTTTCTCGTACTAACATTTTAAGTGAGGATGGTCGCTGAATGAACTTGTCATGTGTCATCTGACTCAATTTTCAACAAGTTCATTCAGCGACCAAGTACGAGAAAAATTGGCAGTTTCTTGTTCTTTTTCACTCATATTATTTTTGTAGCTCCCTGATGTTGACAATAACCATTTGTCGAAATATTGTCCAATAGCGTCCGTGCGTACTTCATGTAACGGATAGTCCTCACGCATAATTGGCCGTTTCCTTGATTTTTTTGGTGTTTCTGATTCTGATGGGGTTCCGCCACGACTTGAACATGGTGAATCAACATTCGATGATGGTCTTCCTCGTTTCTTGGGCAAACTATTCTTGCCCACCTTACACAAATATTCAGCAATAACTTGTTTGAAAGTAAATAATGGCATATAGTCATCACTCTTTTGGCGCCACAAGATCCATGCGTTCACAACGCACATATCCAACAGATGAAAAAATATTTTTTTATACCACTTTCGTGTACGCAACTGAATCCCATATAAGCCTAACAACGAATCCAGCAAATCCACGCCCCCCATATGTTTATTGTAAACGTCTATTGATTTAGGACACGGAATTTCTCGGAATTCATGAGCTTCTCTAAAGAAGCGCCTTTTGGTTGTTTCAGGCGAACAGCCTACATAAGTTGAAAGCATGGTTACTAATTCGTTGTCATACCAACACACACAAGAGAGTTCCACATCGTCCATCACAGCAATTTTCTCTATCATACTTCCACGACCTCGCTTTTTCATATCTTTCAGCGTAGACATTTGACAGCCTGTTACACGGTTCATTCTAGCGGTTCCTAAAGGCAGCAAACCATTCTTTGATAAATAAACTTGTAGTTTGGGACTATTGAACCAATTGTCAAAAAATATTTTGTGATTTGTATGCCTAGGAACCGTAGCAGTTAGTAAGATAACTATATTTCCGCTTGCTCCGATATCAGGTGCTCCGACAGGAAAAGTGTTACTTTGGTGCCCAGCAAATATATCCAAGTCGTAGCTGAATCCTGAAACTCCACTTAGTACCAAATTCTTGAATCCCCATTTTTTGGGTTTTTTAGGATTATACTGTTTCAGACTGTCTCGCTTTGGTAGGTATAATTTGTTCGTCGATAGAAAGATACTCTTCTCTAGGAACGAGTTAAAGCTGTTCACGTATTTTTTCCACAAGAGGTCTTATTTTGAAAAGTTTATCATGGCCGGGTAAACCAGGACGTCAGAAGTTGGTATTGTCATTGAAATGTAGATTTTTTTTTATTTCTTCCCATCTGTTACAAGTCATGGTCTCGTTTACAAGCCTTTGTCCTGAACAAGTATTCCAGTAGAATCTACATGAAGGCGATTTCACAAGTGACATGAATGAGGTTATTCCTAAAAACTGTTCAAGTTCACTTTTTGTAATGTTGGCGGGCTTGTTGACGTTATCTTGAACAGATTTCATATTTGATTCTTCAACTATCAACTCTACTAAGCTATCATTGAACAAAAATTTAAAACAATCACAGGGACTCTCCTATCCCTGCATGCATTCTGGCCAGTCAGTTACACCTGAAAATTTATAATCGTTTTCATTGTAATTTTTCATTTTTTTTCCTTCCAATCTAATTTTTCCTTTTTACGATTAGATTTAGTGGAGGCGTCTTTTTTAATTTTGTCTTGTTGCCTAGTTGCATTTGAGGTGGTTGGAATTTCAGTTTCACTTGCTGAGTCAGCTTCAGATGAATCACTATAATCAGATTCAGGACGTTGATTCGGAGAAGAAGGTTGTAAATATTCACAATCTGGATCACTAGATGCTTCATCATAATCACTCACCCCTCCGTCAATGGGAATATCGTTCACATATTTCGAATTATTGTAAAAGTGCTTGGCATCCATTTCTGGAAAAAGATTTTCCATCAAAATAAATTATGAATTGCATGAAAAGCCATATTATGACTGTCATATAAAATTAATATTTTTAAAGATGACGCATATGAAGCCATATATGGCTGACTTCTAAAGTGTTGTTTTTATATACAAACCTAGATGAATAATTGACAAATATCACCTGGATTATCAAGAAAGAGGATGAACTATTCTGAAAAAATTTTACAGACCTGATTACTTACCGATGAAAAGCTGATGTTTGAAGATGAACTTGTAACTTATTTTGACAGACCATACCCACTGACCACGTTGTGAAAAATCCTTATTCAACCTCTTCGTAACAGAGTTGCCAGATTCGAAAAAATATGTTAAAGTCTACTGAAGATACTTTTCACGTATTGATGTGTACATTTCTGTACCTGAACTTAGATCAGAAGGAAAAAATGTTGCAATATTAAATCCATTTATGGATTCTGATGCGATAAAGGGTTTTAACATTAATATTAAAAGTACAATTTGTGCAATTTGACAAATTAATTTCTTGCACTGCTGTTTTACCATTTTCCATGACTACGGAAGAATGATGCGTAGAAATAATTGAATTTCCAGTCGAAGTTGAGGCCACAATTTCTTCGGATGTTTGTTGTTGGATTGATGTTGTTGGTAATATTCGCTGCACCGTCAGCAGTTTTTGGGCAACCAAATTCTTATTTTCCAAAGAATCCTCGATGTATCCCTCAGCAACGGTAGAAGATCTCCACCCCCCATGACGCTTAATTGTCGTCAAATTTGCGCCAGCATCGGCAAGTAAGGTCGCTGAAGACCGGCGAAAACAGTGTCCCGTATAATGTTTCGGATTTGGAAGTTCCAGAAATCTTGCTATAGCAGCAGGAATTTTTCCAAACGAAATAATTCCAACCAGATTTCTGGTACATTTACCTTTCACGTATTTCAAGAAAAATCGCCTGTGTTCGACATTTGCTGGTCGAAGAGCCACATATTTTCGATAAAGATCCAAATAAATTTTTTCAATAATAGTAAAACTTCGTGAAACATTGGTTTTAGTATCTGGTATTTTAATAATTAATGAAGTACCCATATCTTCCACATCGTCAACAGTCAATTGACAAAGCTCCTCCCTGCGGCAAGCACCAAATATTCCCACAATCACAACTACTTTCATTAGAAGATACTCATCGTCGAATGCAGACTTCAAAAACTGGTCAATTTGGACTCTAGTCAAGATTTTTGATTTCTTTGGCCGGTAACCTTCTGCTTGACGCTTTAAATACGCGATAAGCTTAAAATATTTGGTGATATCTACGTCGCTATTTATACGTAGCATATATTTGATCATCGAATAATTTGACCACAGAGATGATGCCTTCCATACCTCTGCTTTCTCCTCAAAATAGGCCAGAAATACATTTTCAGTATATTTTCCTTTCGCTTCACACCATTTCTGAAACTTATAGGCTATATCGTATTGAACCCTGGATTTTCTCGGCAACAAATCGAAGGTTGCTCTATTGGCCGCCGCCTCTATGTCTTCAAATGGATCATTTTCATTACTTTCTTCCATTTTAAGAAAAATCTACAACCTCAACTGCGTTTTAAATAAAACAAATGTCTGACAGATGCATCAGAACATTCGTAAACAATTAAATCAACAATGGTTGCTGAGGTCCGTAATATACGATGCAATTTAAAATTATCTCCTTTGGATGTATTAATACAGGTTTTTAAAATTTAATTCAAACTGTATAATTACTTTATTTGAACGTTTGTAGAAAAAATATTGTATAATATACGTGTTAAAAGTACCTTTTAAGGCACTCATGTGAATTGCAGAATGAGCGAAGCACATGCGTGCCTTAAAAATGTACTTTTAACACTTATCATAAATAACTATTATGTAATAAGGATCATAAAGACGATCATTATGGTACAAGTCGTGAATGATAACACGGCGTGTGCCATAATGATTGTTTATGATTCGTATTACATACAAAATTTTATCTGATGGCATTTATATCAATACATTCTCGAAAAATTAAAAACTGCATTTTCGACATGTCACAATGACAACTATTTTTAAAGAAGTATTGTGTAGTTTCAAATATTAGTAGGTGAGTGAGCTGTGCTTTGCCATTTCCTTGACAACGTCATCAGGTTGTAACGGCAATATTTATTTATCGCTGTCAAACTCAATAATTATTGTCAGGTAGAATTTAATATAATTTAAAAAATGAGTGATTCTGAAGCTGATAGTTTACCTTCTGATTGGGAAGAAATGTCGAGAAATATAAATACATTTTTGATCAAACCATTACATGTTTTCCTTATAGAATTTCATTATGGTACTTAGTCCCATAATGAGCTTCCTTATGTCATCAAAATTGAGTGACATAACGTTGTCATTATGACATGCCATCAGATAAACGTAAAAATGATTGTATCTCGGCTTGTAATAAATATATTGAAATTTTTTTTTTGAATTGCGCGTCTCGCTAAGACCTGTAGAATCTTGATGAACATCTTGAATAACTTTAATAGTTGAGGCCTAACTTCCATTTGTTTATGTGCTAAAATTTTATATTTTCGAAAAACTTTTTCTTCTTAACTATTTTTTTCAGGTGAATCCTGAATATACATGCTGAAAAGAATCAATTATAATTCTGTACCTTCTCGGCCTTGTGGAATAAGTGCTATATCGAAACGCCGGATGTACGAAAATCGGTCAATATTGCTAAACTATATAACATGACCGCATAAAACTTACCGATATCTGTACAGGCTATTTTTTTTCGGAAAATTGTTGTCCAACAGTGATTTACCGCCAAACTAATGAATCTACGTGATTTTTGCATAGGACTTACATTTTTAGATAAATCTCATTCCAAAGATAATAACATCAAAATAGTGACAAGTCTACTGGCCTACAATCACCATTCACTTAAGTTATATTTCAGCGGGACACCATAGGCACCAACAAAATTTATGCAGTTCTGTAGAGATTATCATCTCAACTGGTATCCGCTCGGTTAGGCACCAAGACGGGAAGTGCGCGACCAAAGCGAAGACTAGATGCATTGCCATGGATTTCCGGTGAAATTGAGCCCATCTCAGATGATCCTTCTCAAGAAATTACTGGACTTGGGTGCTTTACCGATGTACAGGTAGTAAACTCAGCTGTCAGCAGAGTCCTCAACAGCCAATCGAATTCACTCACAGCAAAGTTTCCTAAGAGTAGATTGAAAAACCGACCCTTAGTCCCTAATCTAATGTTTCGGTCAAGTAGTTAGTTTTTAGCTGAGGATTAGTTCGTAATGGATAAATCTGCCATAACTGACATGGAAATTGTAATATAGTTGTCCATGAATGTTTTACCTCGTCGTAGTTGCATTACAGCGCTAACAGAACTTGTTTTCGAACTTTTGTCTTTCGGCAGCTGCTACACAATAGTTTACCCCACTTTTAATGAGGTCACCCCTGTATATATGAAACCAATATGGTTGATCCATTCATACTTAGTCTGGTTACTAACTCGAAGGTGGTCTTTTCATTAATACATATAGAATCAAGTGTGCCTTAGAGGTCATTAACTACCCTATAAAGTATGGTTCCAGATATAGAAGAGCATCTCCGTTAAAATCGTGATATACTGTATACAAAAGGAGGAAATCATAATCTCACACAATCCCAAAAGTATTTACTGCAAAAAAAGTTGAAAAAGTATTTCTCGCAAAGATGTTTGAAGCTTTGTTTCAATAATCTCGTTAGATACTTCATTAGAATTTCCTAGCACGTTGTTAATAATACCCAAACTTATTTTCAAGTCTTGTGAAAACATGTATGTATTTCAAAAATATATAGTGCTACTGCCATTTAACAAAGCATGATTGTTGCAATGATTTTGTCTATTTGACTTCGAAACATGTCAAGAATCTTATTGGGTTGAAAAATAAAATATAGTAATGAATCAGAATAATTGAAATAGATTTTTGATAGAAAACGATTTGATTTTTCCGCCGTTTTTCATCATTTTCTTTCTAATCAAGTTTCTACTCATTGATTAGAGAAGTGCTTCTACCTTTAATATGTTACCTTTATTTCTATCGCATCGGCGGAAATAATTGATAGAAATTGATAGGATCAAACTGTGAAGTCATCCAACATTCGGTTCCAAGAAATTGAAATACATCAGTTTCAATATAATAAGAATGGCGGTCGATAAGTGATGTAGATACTATCAACCTATGAATTCGGTAAGAATAATGCAAATTGAAATAACGCAGCGGTAACAATATTTTTGCAAATCTGCCAGTCATATTCGGGGAAAAGGGTGTATTACTTATGATTTCTCCAAATGAAACTGCTCGAGGATGAAATCACTTCCTTTATATTTCGATTTTTATCAGTTTTTCAGTTTATATGCCTGAGAAAGACATTTCCCAAGTAATACAACGTTAGATAGCGATAATCTGACGAATACCCATGCAAGTTGACTCTTGCAAGCGACATTTTCGATTTAGCAGCAGAAATTAATTCGATCCAAACAGAGTGAGTGACCCTTCGCATACCGGTAACCAAATATTTTATTTTTAACTTTTTTTGTAATTCCCACTTTTCAAACACTACGACTGTGACCAGAAAATAGAGCCATCCTCCGGCAAGAGAACTATGATCCAGGGTGTGCATGTGCTATTTCAACCGTAGGAAGCACCAGATAATCCTACAGTGTTACCGGATCGGTTGGTTCGATCCACAGACTTCACTTACGAAAATTGGTATCTAGGCAATCAACGATTACCACTTGCATAAAGCCAGACAGCAAAATTTCTGCCGTGACTGGAAATCGACCCAAGCGAATCGGCAGAGAGAACTGAAAAGAGTTATTAATAGATGCCTGATTTGCTTGGATACCAACCAACTTCCTCATCAGTGCAAGGACCCTCAGTTTTCTGTCTGAATCGAACAAATTTCCACCGCTAATAAACTTTATTTGAAGTGGGTACGGCGAACTAATCGGTTCCCCATCTCGTGATCAAAGTCCAAACCCAAAAGCACTCATTTAGGGCAGAAAGGGCAAGGAAGGGTGCTTACTGAATAGTCCAGTCAAAATCCTCTTCAACACCCGTCCGGAGAAGCTGATTATTTATATAAAGTCCAGTTCCCCTTTATTAACACCTGGGTGTTTAATGACGTCTCACTTACATAGGAAGAGTTGAAAAATATTGAATTATGGCGTTTTTTGCTAATAAATGGAAAACAGCAAATGTTTCGAGAGAAAGTTTCGATTGGAAGTTACGGAAATTACAATTCATAAAAAAATGTTCAGTGATACATTTGCGTCAATTGAATAATTCAGGTTCCACAGGCTTCCTAGCGCTTTCAAACTATAAATTTTGCATAGCAGAGACAACGCAGCCAAAACGTTGTTTCATGTCCTATCTGTTCTTACAGGTGCCATCACTCTGCAACATTCGACAATTTGAGGCTGAAAAACGCTAGAAAGCCCTGTAATACTCAAACTGTTCACTTCGAATGAATATAGCTATAACTGAACACTTTTTTATATGGCATTCTCTGAACTTCAAATTGGAACTTTTCTCCGAACCCATAATCATTTTCCATATTTGTAATATATGTCTTCTTAATTTTTCAACTATTCCTATGTAAATGAGACTTCCATTCTCTCTCAGATGATAAACAATAAATAACTGGATTAAATAAAAACATCAGATTTTTCGGATCAATGTCTATTTGAAGATTTTGATTGGGCCGTAATGTCTTCGCAAATCTTAAGAATCTCAGTGAATTTTATAACAGGTTCTCCCAAAGCAGGAGCAACTGTACTTGTGTGTGGCATCAGTCTGGAGAACTGCAGCCATAGAAGATCCACGGAGATTTTGATAGCCATACCTGGAGTATTCTATCCAACCGTGGGTACCCTGTAATAATACTTAAGCTTTTCAGCATAGTTATTATCCGATTCCTTCAACTCAAAAAAAAAATCAAGATGTCAAGCAGCTGTAGGAACAACCCACTTGGGAGTTTTATAAATTTTAAAAACCTTTCATTTGGGACTCACAGAAACTAACTATCTCCACCGCGATAGAAAATTGTTTGCACAGATAATCCTTGGAATGCCAACAACCAGTTCTGACTGGATCAACTATTATGGGGGATAGCTAAGCAATAGCGGCGTCCTTTTCGGGTTGTAAAACAGGAATTGTTCTGCTCACCGGAGAAATTTTTCACCTACTCTTCCTTTCACGTAATACCCTGAAAACGATTTGAATCACACACGGACGTATTTCAAACATTCTTAGACTATTTTGAAGTCAACGACAACTGAGTGAGGCCAGCAGAGTTTCAACTCAAGGCAAATAATTCATCTATCTAGTCGTAAGCAGCTGGATTTATAGTCGGGCCGTTCAAAAGATAAAATTCAAGGACGCGTGAACAGTGAATGCCTGCAACTATATATAGCCTGCGCGGCGTAGCCACGCCTTCTAAACTGAAATAAATGAAGAACTGTTTACACTGTACTGTACTCATTCGTGCTTTGTATTCACGTGTGTTACGTTAATTAAATAATATGGATGGAAACACTCTTTCACCTCCAAGAAAAAGATAAAAAAAGACATTTAACTGTAGAGGAAAAAGGTGTACCTAATAATGAACACATAAAAAAGCATCCCAAGAGTTTATAGGAGAACAGGGAAATGCTGTTGAATTCACTGCTGAGGCGACGTTTCTGTTGAACATTCAGAGAGTGCGTGCCGTTAACTTGATCATTCTATCTTTTCAGCGGCTACACTATAGTGTGCAAGGCTCACAAAATGTAATTAACATAAAATTATACAATGCGCTAGTTAGGCGTTACCCCAATCCCCTTCTACGGAGTATTTTCACACAAATTGCCGGGACAAATTTGTATCTAGGCAACCAACAATTGCCCATCGCATCGAACCAATTCTGCCTCGATCGCTGATTCGACCAACAGTGAGAAAGTCAAATTAAATATACGACAGCGTCGTAGAGCGCGCGGCCATCACCGAGACATCATGTAGTTAGTCCCTCTGATTTTGAAATAACTACTTATAGTCCAAGAGACGGAATAGAGGTCGACCTTCACCCATCTGTTTACCGGATTAAACATACTTTTTGAAGAGTTTCATAAATAGACGAATACGCCTAGAATGGCTTGCCTATCAAAATGTGGTCCAGACTATATACAGTAAGATTAAAAAATTTCCATCATACGGAAAACTTTTTGATCAAGTGTAAATCATATCCCATTTTTGACACAATCAAAAAGTTCATTCAGGGTAGTTTACTCTTGATCAAAATTCTAATTTTCCTTCTCCACTGTGCGGAAGTTTAAAATTTTGAAAACTCATATGCAAGTATTGCGCAATACACTAATTTTTATGAGTAGTAAAATTTCCTGACAAATCGACAACAAAATAATTTTTCCCGTGGTGAACATTTTTGAATCTCACTGTATATAGCCTGGACCACATTTAGATAGACAAGCCATTGTAGGCGTATTCTTCTATTCATGAAACCCAATAAAAAGTATGTTTTATCCGGTAAACAGATGAGTGAAGGTCAACCTCTATTCCGTGTCTTGTACTATTACAAATTTTTTTGGTATAACAAATGTAGCATATTCAAGTATAAGTTAAAACACGTGCGATTTTCTGAGCATAACGAATACCTAGTGCTCGAAAATTTTTTAAAGACCAGTTACTCAAAAATATTTTCCTTTTTTTTTCGATGGAACACTTTGAAATGATCTTGGGTTATTACTACAAAAATGGAAATAAGAAGTCATTATGTGAAGTGGTAGAATTCGTGATGAGATATCTGCATACCCTTTCGCTGTCAGTCAAGGAATTGAAAAGAAAACAAAAAGTAATTGCTGTGTCGCTGTGAGAAATTGCATAAATCTGTCAGTTTGCTACGACTGGGAGAGTTTTCTTTCATTGTCAATATCAAATAAAAATAGTTCTATATACTTCGTTTCTCGGGTTGTTCATGTCGCCATGATAATTAGAAAACACGCGCATTTTCAAAGTTTGATTCAAACTAACTGAGGAGTACATTAAAAAAGGATAAAGGGTACCAATGCAAAAACGTCTGTTTGAGATATGCGTACTTTCCATCTTCCTGAACATGTGATTGAGAAGCGGAGGTGGGAATTTCCACACTGTTTTCTGCGCATTTATCCTGAGGAATCATTTTTTTATACAAGATTCAATTGCCTTTCGCCAACAAAAAACGGAAATTTGCAGCACAAATTTGAGTTATTCATATTTTAGAATGAGGGATGATTGATAAAATGATATTCAAATTCGGCCTTGTATCATATCAGTTCTGATTCAGACTTATATTTTCCATATTTACACCAACGTTCTGTTGGACAAATTGTATCTGTGAAAAATTTCGCTCATTATTTTGTGAGTGGAACGCTTTGGCGGGTGCAATAATTATACTGGAGAAGTTGCCTAAGTAAATGCTGATACTAGGAATGCTTCTCTGTTGTGAACGTCAACGGAGAACATTTTGAATATTTATTGTAATAGTTGGTTTCGATTGGTTAGGTCCTATTATAAAACAACAAATGGGTCGAAATAAAACGATAACGGTTTACAAAACGATAAAACGAACTGAAATTGTAGAATTGATGAAATAAAACTACAGTTTCTATTCCATGTACTATTCCTACTAACATTGGTTTGAAAAACCGCGACACATTTCGCTATACAAGAGCTTCCTCAGGCAGGATGAAACTGTTTTGAATGCGGATTCTCATCAAGTATCGGCCAGTTCGATTCACTATTCAAAACAAAATACTTGAAAAAAAACTCGTGCCTTTAAGATCTTTTTTGAATTTAAGTATTATGAAAAAGTCGTCTCGAGAAGTTTCTTCATCAGCTCAAACAACTTGCCTAACCTTTTCAGTTCTTGTTTTAACTCATTTTCTTGATCTTTATGATTTTCACAATTTCAAGTTGCTCATTCATGTTTTGTCAAGCTTTATCATTTCATTTCGACCATAGTTTTTTTTTGCAAAATATCAGGGGTTTAGGTATTTTGAAAAATTGATCTGTTAGAAATTATTGAAGCAAATTTAATTTTTTTTGTAGAGCTAGAAAAAACACACGAGTCATGAGCTTTTACTCAATACCCCAATCATATTTATTGAAAAGGGCTGCCGCTCGTCAGAGGTGAAATCGAAGATGAATTATTTAGAACTTCATACCAATCAAAAATGGAACTTTCGCTGTCATTTGCCTAAAAAACTGACAACGAATTAGATAAGGAGGATAAAACTGAACGAACTCAGAGTGAGCCATGGAGTGAGCGATAAAAAAATTAGCCCCAGAGTACCAATATGTGATTTTGAAATTATGAAAATAATGAACCGAACCTATCCTCTACTCATTTTCATTCGATTTGTTGCCAATTGAGGAAAATGTTTTCAGTTGAAAAACTAAAAAGCAAACCAGGACAAAAAAACAAATCTGTACTTTGTCCGTCAGAAAAAAGCAACATTTCACTTTAGGCGACTAGATATATAAATATGGCACGAATAACAAGGTTTTCAATTCCCGAGTTATTGAAATATTTTCTCAACGAAAATTGACGTCATACCTCGCGTCATACTCAATTATGTGCAATGATAAAAATTAGCATTTCTAAATACACAATTTTAACGTCAAGTCTCACTGGAAAAATACTCATATAGCTCGACAATCAAAACCCAGAGTGAGCAACTCACGCAAACTGTCATCCTGAAAACGTTAATTGAAATATACGTATTTTGGCTCAGTGATCAGCTACCTGGGGTCCAATTTTGTTATTTGGTGAGCTTTGAAGTCCAAACACGGCGATCTCAAATATTTCAGAAGATAATTCCATAATTATTTTAATTTTAATTCCAGTTGTTTTTTTAAGGACATTTTTTTTGTCAACTAATGTTTGATTCGCTCGAAGTTTTTAACTTCTGAGGTGATAAGTTAATTTCAAAATTCAATTCATATTCAAGTGGAAATTATTTCTTGAATCCAGTATTGCAGTTCCTAAAACATTATTATTTGAAAAGCAGATATATGGCAATCCCCAAGAGACTAGATACTTCAATTATTTGCTTTTGGTATGCAGGAGATAACCAAGAAAATATGAACAATTCAATGTTTCATTACTTAAAAACGCATTCC
Organism: Zygogramma bicolorata; assembly: GCA_032362365.1. Classification (NCBI taxonomy): domain Eukaryota; kingdom Metazoa; phylum Arthropoda; class Insecta; order Coleoptera; family Chrysomelidae; genus Zygogramma; species Zygogramma bicolorata. Next base: position 231,030 of record JAVJAQ010003155.1, on the reverse strand, counting down.
AAAACAGTCCTGACTGGTAGTTCGAGAGGTCAACATCTACAACTTTGGAGTTAAAATTTTTGGTTGAAGTCATGAGGAAGGGAATTCCCTTGTAAAATTTTGAGAAAAATTCCCATAAATATATAGGTATTCGAAACTCCTTTGATTCAAAGACACGAAATGGAAATGTAGTTATCTTTTCTAGAATCTGAACCTATTGAATAAAATAAGAATGATAACCGTATAGGAGGGCTTAGTGATTGCACAATGCATATTTTAGTGGATGATGCATAACTTAAATTGAGGAAAATCACATCTACCAGCTGAAAAAACACAACTTCTGATATTTTATTATTGCTTTAAAATATTGAATGCAAATTATTTACGAGACCGAAGTGATTTTTTCAATTAGGAGATGTAATTTCCCGTTCTTTGAGTTATGCATTAAATTATTATGCACTATGTGTTCAGTAACCCCACCTTCAATGTCTAATCCTAATCCTCCATTTTCCTTCGGTGATTCGTGAAATGTCGAGGATGAATGATAAGGTGCTCAGAGATCACGCTGCAAAATGAATATGTTCATCACGCAGATAACCGATCTCAAATTTCGATATACGTTTATGAATAGGCAAAAACATTGATAACAGGATCCACTAGGCCGCACCTACTTGGCAGCCAGGTGTGAACAGGTAATACTTTGTTGTACGTTTACGCTCATGACGTATATTCATGTTTTCCAATTTCAAGATTTTTTTTAAATATGGTGATGTACCGCTGCCTGTGAAAAAGTGGCCGTAATTGAGTGTTGCTAGCCGTTTAAATCGCTAGGTATTCAAGACAAAGTGAAAGAGTTTTTATCTTGCTCGAGAAAGCTATTGTATAGCAAAATATACGGTGCGGTTTTGTGAACCCATTGTCATTGAGAATCTGAATAGGAAATTGTGATATTTTTGTGAAAGAGAGTTATCGTGCAAAGCCACTAGTTAGACGAGGATAGCGAGTGCCAGCTGTGCGAGTTTTTAAAGCCATTGCTCATGCGTCGATAAAAAGAGTTCTCCAACAACGTCGCAAACAGTATATGATTTGAAAGATACTCCATAATAATTAAAAAATCAAATATTCGGAAAAAAGAACAAAGATACATAACGTTTATTTCAAAATGAAAAATGTTTCTTTTGAAGATGTTTAAATTGAAAAAGAGAATTTATTAAAAACATAATTTAGGTTTCGGAGTTCTAATCATAATCATTAAATATTAATGAAAAACAACAGCGTACTTGAAATGAAGAAATAAAAAAGGAGAATTGAAAAAATTAATATAACCCATATTATATTTTCATATTATTCAGTCAAATTCCGATTCCTTGTTGCTTTCACTGTATGATAGTGAAAGCAACGAGTACGAGTACACTAGTTCTCTCCAAAGGAGAGGCGTTGCGAGATAACTCTCTATCACTCTATCTTCAATACCTAGCGGTTTTAACGGCTAGCAACCCTCATTTGCGGCCACTTTTTCACAGGCAGCGGTATATCATCATATTAAAAAAATAAAATCTTCAATTTGATATAGAAATTATGATTATATGTCATGAACGTAAAAATACAACAAAGCATTACCTATTTACACCTGGCTGCAAAGTAGTTGCGGCCGAGTGGGCATCAGTACTCATGGCTTTTCAAATATTCTAGATCAATGCTTTCCAAAGTTGTCTGGACTCCGACCGATCTAAAACAAATTACAAATCTCGGGACCCACCTCTAGGAAATATAACCGTTACCGATATAAATAGAAGGATTTTTTGAATAAGAAACAAACTCAATCAATCAATGGGAAGGATGAAATTGTTTGCTATGTTTAGCCATTACATTTTTAACATCAAATTCAACTCGAGTTACTTTCAATATCAGTGAGTTTGATATGTCGCCAGCCAGCCAACCGGCCGGTTGGTGCGTCATTCGACAGACAGGGCCCACTTCTAGATGCATTGTTAGGATATGAATGATATTTCACTTAATAAAGTCATTTAAATTTTTTGTGGAGAATTAATTAACGTCATTTCAATTAAAATAAATTGCGGGCATTTTTTGACGGGAACCCTGTTATAAATCTATTTGTCAATTCATAATATGGACAAAGTGATTTTGCAGCAGGATCTCAGACTAACAAAGTTGGATTAGTCTATTTTTCTACTCAAGGGCGCCCCGGATCGGAGGCATCTGGCCTACCCCTTTTATTTTTTTCAAGGGTGTAGTTAATTACTTCCTTGTGCGAGCAAATGATATTTAGGATTGTTTTTTTATTATGGAAATCTATTTTTTTGTATTAATATTGAAATCAATTTATTTGCAGCTATATTAGTGCGCATACTGAAAGTTTACTGAAATTTAAAAAAATTAGGAGGCTTAGAACTATTTTCAATGATTTCTCAAATAAAACCAATAATATTAGGTAGAAGTGGGCTCATAAATTCATAATAAAATTGGCCAAATTTTGACTTGCGACTTCAGTTACAACGAAAAACACAACTGAAGTTCAACTCCGACTGTAAACTGTATGAAGTTTGTTTCAATGAATGAAAGGTATCTTTCACCCTGAAGGATAGAAGGGGGCGCTGCCCCCCTTGTCCAAAGTTATGGGCACCCATGCTCCTACTGAAAAACAACACAGTCACACTTGTTCACATGAAAATAGATAGCATACAGATGAATTCCAAATATCAGGTTGATCCCTCCCAGACATGTATGTTTTATGCTTTAATGATATTGTGGAGAATTGTGAATTATGACCTTCCGGAAAAAATGAGAGCGTCGCGTTTGGCTTAGGATTCATGTTCAATGGTTCAAAATAGGATAAGTTATATTTTTTCAAAATCAAATGGTGTATGCCAAACGAATATTCACCGAAATCAGTGTGAACGGAACTACCGTCTTTGAATTATTTGCAATAAAATCAAACTTGCTTGTGTTACACATTTCTATTGGAGTTTGATAATATCAAAACTTCCATCAACTATTAAACATACAACCAGTTGTTCACTCGCAGATTTACTATTAACGAAGTACTTCCAAACTCCAAACCAAATGTAACCTTGTAACCATATTGAATGACAGTCACTGTGGCAGACAATGGCGTTGTTTTTATTCCTATTTATTTCCTGTATTTTGCACTCAATGGATATAAGAGAAAATATAACGTGAACCACTACTTCAAAAAAAGGATTTTCGAGTTATAGATTTCGGCAAAATATTTGATAGTTAAATAAAGCCACAGTGACACCAGTGATATTCTTCATTTGAAGAGGCCATGATTGTAGACGTTAGGATTTCCTAATCGGTTCGCACTTAAACAGGAGAAATTTGCAAACTTACCTAGAACGAGACGAAAACTTTTCATATACGAATGATAGAAGTTTCAATACTAATCTGGAGGAAATAATTGACCAAAAACTATACAATAATCTGCAAATTACGCCATAGTTTCATTTTTCATTTCTTGAAATTATAAAATGGCGGACAGCGCATCACACATATGTCAAATGTCAGAGTTGTACCAGAGTCCAGAGTTGCCAATGTTGCCACGAACTGTGATTTTAGAGTAGTTCGGATACTCAGCGCATTCACCAGACATGCCCTTGGGTCTATTTCTTGAGTCATGCGGATTAATTTTCATTCGAATAGAGTGACGTAGAGCGATATTGGGATTTCAAGATAAGCGAAACGCTATCTGGTGGCAGTTGTCTATTGACAGTTGTCTATGAAGGTCAAACATTGAAGTAATATACATGATATCAAATGTTTCCTGTTTGTTTACTTTTACAAACATCAAATTTTTATATTCGAATTCGTGAATTCACATCTTTTTCAAAAATATCCACATGACCCCTTACCATCCGAAATCGAATCGGCCGACTGAGCGCACTGTTCGCACCTTCAAAGAACGAATGGGAGCCAGTGACCAATTAAATTCAGACCAATCAAAAAGCTATCTGATCGTCGTACGATTGAATTTCGGATCTGTCTGAATCCAGCCTAAATCAGTCACAAAGACTTGCAAGTTTTCTATTTTCCTACAGAAATACCGTAAGAAGATCAACAAACAGAACACCAGTCAATTAATGTTCGGTTGGCATTTAATATCACGATTTCACCTCCTTAAACCAGATGTTACTAAAAATATGGAGTTAGAACAAATCATTCAAAAACGAAACCATGACTATTCAGTTGCTCCACTGCATGATTCCACGGAGGGAGATGGTGTATGGATAAATAGGCCAATAGAAAAGGGTTCCGAGCCAGGAAAAGTTGTTAGGCAGTCCGGGCGGCCATTGTCATATCTCGTAAATGTTGATGGTATTCTACGCCGCAAACATTTCGACCAAATGCGGGGAAGAATCTCAGATGTAGCATCTAATCTAGATGTAAACCAATCGGATAAACAATGTGCTTCCGACGAATTAGGAAGCCACTCTGAACCCTGATACTGAACTAAACAAAGGTATCCAAAACGAACCAAACAAAGGTATCCGAAACGCAAAACAAAAAAAACAAAGCGGCCGGTTCGAACAAAAAATTCAAGCTGAGGATGTTGAAGAGGAAGTCGATATAGAAGAGCCCCCAAATCAGGCACCCCGAAAAAATCCTTCAAGAAACAGAGAAGACTCCCTGCTCGTTTCAGGATATGAGCTCATCATTCGTGGGGGAGAAATGTGGTGTCACTGAGTGAGTCTGGCAACACTGACAGCTAAGTGACATTCCCAAGTAACACACGGGCAGCTCTTATTTCGCCTAAAGCTTTATAAACGATATATTCTTGCAACTTATCAAGCTAAATGACTACATTGATGCTTTGTTCGACACTAAATTGCTAATAAAGATATTTGGTGGAATAAAATAGCTGATTAAACGTTCTTAGCGCTTAAATATGAATATGCTTTATTAAAGCATCTTATATATCTTGTTCATTACTTTATAAAAGGTTCAGTGAGATGCATTGCACAGAAACAAATTATGCACCTTCATAAGTGTTGTTTAAGCTTTCATATAACCATCACGCAACTGTTTCACAACATCGGTAATTCTCTATAGAGGCTATAAAATATTGAGTTTTAACTACTTTATAAGCAAAATTTACACAGAAACAAATTATGCACCTTCATAAGTGTTGTTTAAGCATTCATATAACCATTACCCAACTGTTTCACAATATCGGTAATTCTCTATAGAGGCTATAAAATATTGAGTTTTAACTACTTTAAAAGCAAAATTCCACAGCTTTTTGCAATTTTAAGCCCAATACCATCCAAGCCAGACCTTATATAGTAAGCGTATTAAGGTTTTATGCTTGTGAATGAGGCATCATTCATACAGCATTAATACAACAAAAGGTATATTTTGACACTAAACGTCAGAGTTCCATAACCTCTAAAATTGTACTACTGAATTTGTTCATATTAATAATTCATTGTGCAAATTGTGTTACTCTAAAATATGGATACGAACTGGAAGAAAGTGAAGCGAAGTGGGAATTTCAGAAGGAAAGTAAATTTGAAACTTCGAAACATTATGAAAGAATTACCCCCGCAATCCACGAATAAATCAATAATTGAAGAGAGCATCAATTATGAGGGAGAAATTCCAATGAAATTAACCGATAAGAAATCTGAGGAAGTAATATCAAACGGAGAAATTGAGGAAGTAGGTAGTTCATGACTGGGACATCCAAATGAAGGGATTTTATTTTAAATTATTATACACGAAAGCATTTGCTTGAAAGCAAAATTTTGAAAATCATGGAAATGCACGCATTTTGGTCGATTAAACTTGGTGAAGGAGGGATATATGTTTAGATTCTTTCCAGAAAACATGTACACTCAGGAAACATCAAAATCGAACACAGGAACAATATAGTACCAGAGATAGTACCTGAAAAGTGATCCAAACGCCCGGTTTATTTCGAACATTTTAATCGGTTAAAAGGTCTAGTGCATTTAATCGCTGTAAAACTCTGTAAAAGCAGTCTAGCCTTCAACTGTTTCATCGTTTATTCGCATTGAGGGAAATAATCACAAAAATTGGTGCTTACTTCGCGGGTGAAAAATACAGATTTGTTTTGTTTTGTATGTGGTATTTATAGGTTATGTTCTGTCTGATGGCTAGGCAACTGGAGTAACATCAAACAACTCCTGTCAAATAGCTACTTATACAGCACTAATACAGCAACGAAAGAGTCGCAGAGATAGAGAGAGCTTCTATTTGTCGAATTCATTAACGTTCGAATGGCGACTCGGACGGCGAATATGCGAATCAGTCGATCTAATAATTTCAACTACAGCTTTCTTCTATACATAGAAATAGGCAAGCGCCAAAAATATGTGTAAAAATGTGGTGGCGAAGTGAATTCGATTTGAGATGCCAGAAAGGCCCGTTAGAGGTCAGTCATTTGTACCCTTTTCAAAGATTGCTGTTTTGATACTTTATCCTCGTTTTATAACTGAGCTTAATCGAGAAATGTCTAGGTAACACTTTTCAGCCGAAACGCTGTTTAAAAGCTTTTGTGGACACCTTCTGTGAATTCATTCGGGCCACCATGTTGAAACCTCAAAAAAAATCGTGATAGAGCGGCCATTGTTACCATTTCAAATGTTTGGGGTGTATTTGATAACTTTTTCTGAATAAAAAAAGATATTTTGTTGAAACATCACTCATGAGGCATTGTAATAGCGTAAGTGCATCATTTCAAGCCCATTTTATGAAAAAAATTATAATAATTTTTTGAAATTATTATTTTTCAATTAAGGAAATGTAGATATTTTGAAAGCGCGTTGAATTATTTCGAAGTAGAAGAGCATGTTTCAACAGAAACCTTTTCGGTAATACTTCGGTCGCTATGAGCACCTTTTTTTCGAAAAAATTTTTTGTGGAACTTACGTAACTCGGTCTCCTCTACAATAAATGTAAATGAAATAATCGGCGGTCTCTTATATTTTCGGAGATACAGGGCTTTTTTGGTGTAAAACTTCCCAATTTTCCACATCAAATTTCTGTTGTTTGAACACACAAAATTCCTCCTTCTTCTGATCAAACACCACACACTCTCTTATTTACTCGTTTTTAACATTTTCAAGCATAAAAAACAATTAGTTTTCCAAAAAATGCAATTAATTTCAAACCATAACCAATTTGTTGTGATGTCATAGTGCAATGACAGTCGAAAGTGATGTATTTGCAGTGTTGCCGCTCTCATTGTTATTGCCTAGAACTGAATGCGTTAATGTTGACTTTTGGAGAAAGTTGAATTTTTTGAGAAAATAATGTTTTTTTCTGCTTAAAAATGTTGACAACGAGTGAATAAGAGAGTGACTAACGTCTGATCAGAAGAAGGAGGAATTTTGTGTGTTCAAACAACAGAAATTTGATGTGGAAAATTGGGAAGTTTTACACCAAAAAAGCCCTGTATCTCCGAAAATATAAGAGACCGCCGATTATTTCATTTACATTTATTGTAGAGGAGACCGAGTTACGTAAGTTCCACAAAAAATTTTTTCGAAAAAAAGGTGCTCATAGCGACCGAAGTATTACCAAATTTTCTTCCCATGATAAATTTGGTTCAACATGGACGGCAGCAAGTACATAATAAGTTAGCAAATAACTTCCAGTGAGTTTTATATGTACGCCATAACAATATCATACCCGATCGTTTGATAATTCAATCTCTCTTTACAACACATCTAACAACACCATAATAGCGCAAAAAGTATTCATAAATGTAATTGTTGGAAGCTATCATCCAGTAATTTTCATCTGTCACAAAAATGTCCAACTCTTTAAATGTTTATATAGCCTTTCAAACTCAAATATACCTCTGTTTTCAATCAACTGAGAAGATACTATATTGAGTCAATTGCGAACACCTTAATACGGTTACTTCACAACTGCAACTCCTAACCCATTCATAAAACAACTTTATAAATGCTTACTGACAGGCGGTATACGGCAGCTGCTAAGAAGTTTTGTAATGTGATTTATAAGAACTGATAGAACAAAGCGGAGAGGTTTTCATATTACTACATAAGCATCAATATACCCCTTACAAATCTTGTCGAGGCTGTATAACTTGTGCCTATTTTGGATGTATAGGTACTTCTTTGATGCTGAAACAGTGTTGTCAACTCTAATTTACACAGTATTAAAGTTATATTAGATTGCTGTATAACTATTGTTAGAGTTTTTAAAAAGTAATTTGTGCTACTTGGGTTTGGCTGCGCAATAAGTCATAAGTCAGTCGATCGTCGATTTGACACTTTGATCCGAACAGGACTAGACGACTCGTTTATTAGTTGTAATCAGTTTATGAATAGAGTTTCACTTGTGTAATTTGTGTCTGTTATACCCACCCACCATACTACACTTTCTGTAGAGACCGATTACCTTAACCAAACTGATAACTGAGCCCAGTCAAGACTTGAATAAATTCACTGGAGTTTGGTGAATTGATGGTGTGAAGACTTTGGAAACAATTGTATGGACTTGTATGTATCCTTTGAATATATTCCTTTTGAAATCGAATTCCAACGGCTTTTCACCTTACGGCCAATAGTATAAATATATCCAGTGAAGGCTTGAATAAATTCACTGGAGTTTAGTGGTATGAAGACTGGAAACAATAGGGTGGACTTGCATGGTATCCTCCAGAGTATTCCTTTCGAAATCGAATTCCAACGACTTTTCACCTCACAGTGTGAATATACTGAATGTTGTCTGAAATGCAATTTTTCTGATAGGTACATGGATCAATGAAAACTATTCTCAGAAAATTCATCAATATTCCGAATGAAATTGAAATATATTTTTCTCTTTCTTCATGAGTCAATGAACAATACCTCCTTGTTCTACCATTTAACCTCAACCTTCATAGCAAGTCTCTGATAGCAACGAAATCAGAAAAAGTAGACAAACAACGACTGACCTTGGATAGACAACTTTATTACCAAAATCGCCACCATGGCGCTGGCAACTTAATATGAAATCCCAATAGACCAGAATTGGTGAAAAGCAACACAACTGGGAGCATGTCGTTGCAGCCACATTTCTTTCTACCCACAGTCTCTGAACATACCCGTATGATTTCACTTTTGCAAAATTCATCTTTCTTTTCGATAGGTCCACAATTAATGCGTTGGGTTGGGTCCGTTTTGGTTAGGTTGGTTCAATAAAAAATTGCAGAATATTCAGTGTATTTTGCAATAGGCATAATTCGGGTATGTTCACAGACTGTAGGTAGAAAGAAATGTGGGTAGAACGCAACGCACCTACACAACACAAAGTCGTACTCGGATTCATCTCGAGAATACAGGGCCTAGTTTCCCAGTTTACTTGAATCCACCAAGAACTTGGGACCATCGAGCATATATTCCAGATTCCAGATCATATATAGATTTATGGGTTCTATAATGAATAGACTGTATATTTTCATATAAGAGTATCCGAAAAAACTAACGAACTTACTGGAATAGTTCAATCGTTAATAGAGAGTTGAAGTACTGCCATGAACGTAAACGTACAAATTGACAGCTAAGCATGCGTAGTTTTGCCTTGTTTACGTTAACGTCGAGAACTTGTTTACGGGCCTACGTTATCTTGTGTACGTACGTAATCCGAAGAATTTACGAATCACACCAATGAGTTGCGAATGATTAAATTTTGAAACTTCATTAGGTGAGGGAGGTATATATAGCCATAATCCCTATCAAGATCAGAAGAGATGTACTCTAATTCAGATCAACATGATCCAAATTACAGGAGAAAGTGCCAGCATTATAACTCTCGAAGAGATGATTCAAAATTTGGTGAAGAAACATTCAGCTCAGACTGAATAATTAATGATTGAGAATGCAGTTTCCTGAATATTCTTAATTTAAGTATCTACTGTTTCCATCAGTAGGAATCATCTTTCATTATCTTGAAAAATGAATTCACTATGAATAGAATAATATTTACTGGTATTTGATTATGATTTCCGGAAACTATACAAAAACCCAATTACATTGTTTGACTGATAGCCGATTGTAGATTTTCAATTGAAAAATATTCAAGAATGAGACCAATAACGCAATTATGGTGCAAATCAAAATTTTTCAATAGACTATATTTCTCTAAGATATTTCAGAAAACTTTATGGTGTATATTCATATTCTTCTATAACAGTTGTCGTTTATTTTCAGTAACCATTGCAATATTCAATATTGAAAGTTGATCAAGATTCACCAGAATAGACCTGAATATAATGTTATGGATAATCCACAATTAAAGTAGAACGGGATTACCTGAATTGTTCATCTCAGTGGAGTTCTATTTCATAACTACTCTACTACTATTCAATCCATAGTATAGTACCTTGAAGCTTGGAAGGAATCACCTTCCAAACTCAAGTGTTTTCATTGAATAAAATCATATAATAATAATTTTATTCGTAACGAAACAATATTTTGTTCAATGAAAAATAAAAACATCCTAATTCTAATAACGGTAATAATCTCAGACTTTTTGTTTCGAATAACATTTTTGTTCAGTAGTCAATACGCTCAAAATATCGGAATCCGCGCAAAATCCTCACAAACGTCCTATAAATCCACGGTCATTTCGCAGCAATGAAAATGCTCACAAATGAAGTAATTAGTGGTGATAACTCACAAAACGGCAGCACTAGTTAACGTCTAACAGTAACGTCATGTATGTTAGCGACTTCAACTCAATTCATGAAAACCCGTAAAGGTTATATTTCATAACGTTAACGTCTACGTTGAGGTCTACGTATTGCAATCACTTCAACTCTCTATTATATGAAGTGGCTCTTCCAGATATATCCAATGACCTAGAACTGCTGCACGGCACGGCATTATTCACACTTTTTTGTGGTCCAGTCCAAGTGAATAGACAACTTTAGTTCCAAAATCATCACCATGGCGCTGGCATCCCAATTTGGAATCCCAATACCATCTAGCAACCATCCAGGGGCCCTATTTTTGAACCACACGTTCGATTAAAGTATACGTTGTTGCTGGGCAGAGACCAATCAGATCTGTCGTAGCTTAGCAACAGCGTATACACAGAACTACGAATGATTCAAGAATACGGCCCCTGAAGTTATACCGTAGCAGAACAACTTTCCAATCAGATGATTTCCACCAAAAATAATGTACCAATCAGAACATCGTTGGTATGGAGCATTGCATTTGACAGAATCCATTTTCTTCATATATCGAAAAAACTTTCGGATGAATTCCTCCTGCCAAATGAAAATTCAAATTTGGACCAATCAGAAAGCTGTCGGATCGTCGGTTTTCGGATCTGTCTGAATCCACCTTCAATGCCGTATTCCGTATTGTTTATTTACGTATTTTGCTCCATTTTTGCCAACCTTCAGGTACCCTCATACACACCCATTCTATGTCGTAACCAACGTTGGTATATATGAACGTTGGTCGTAACCCCTCCTTTATACGAACGCTGCTGCTGACCAGTGTTGCCAGATTGAGCGATATATCGCCTATTCAGCGAGGTGCGGTATAACTAGAATGCATTTCAAATATGGCGGATGGACAAATCATGCATAACCTGCAACACTGTAAATGTCCTCTTCACAGAGTAGCGGCGCAAAATATAACGTGCGTAACTTGGGGATGGGCAATGGGTTGGTTTTATGAAACTGGAAATTTCAGTTTCAAATGGAACATCAGAACAGTAAAAATATCGTTTTATTCATAGACGTTTTATAATAAAAAAATCCTTGAATAGAAGAAACGAAATGAGATCTTGATTCACACCAAAAAGTTATTCCTATATCCTACTACTACAATGAAAGTTATATTGAAAACATGTTTTTTCAATGTTGAAGGACGCCAGACCGGGTCCAGACCACTTTCCTCAAATCTAATGGTATAAGTTTCAGTATGGATTGAATCGAATTGAAAAATGAACATGTTCAGTGAAGATTTTGATTTTGTAATGCTGTGGTTGAGGCCACTCCAAATGTAGATCACTTCCTAATCTACGAAACCACTTTCTGAAAGCCGCAATCTGAAAACGTTTTCTTTATTCTAGAGACACTTTCAACAGGTTTTTCTAGAACTCATTTATGGAAAGTAACGTTTTCTTTTTTCTTCCCCTTTCTCCAGGAATTACCACAATCCTTAACAAAACATTTCATCGTATCGAACGGGTAATGTACACAATATTACCAATATACCTATAACTCTTGTCTAGGCACAATATAATCGATGAGTAAATATCCAATATTTATATTTACAATGGTCACAGCGTCCAATATCCAAATCAGAAAGAAATAAAACTGACAACGCCGCTCTATTTACAAACAAACTAGTAATTTTAACAGACATACGTCCTAGATTTCTCTCATTTCACTCATTTCCTCTTGAGATCACAAGGAATGATGTATGTGTTTACTTGGTGCAAGTGGTCCCCTTTGCGAATGCCCATGATTTGTCAAGTTTACGTTAGTCGACGATACATGAAACGCACTCTAGTTATAATTATGAGTTATGTGGGTGCGGTGCTTTGCACCCATATTTCGTAACACCCACAATGAGTTTTACCCACATATCGATACACCTACATTAATTACTACCTCTCGACTTGGAAATCTAGTACTGCCCTATGGTAATGTACATTGTACGATTACCGATCGAAATTTTCTTTTCAGCATCTCTCGAATTCGAGTCATTAATAAAGAAAGGACGACCGTGTAGTTCATCATCATCATGTAGTAGTTCATCAGTACGAAATTCAATTCAATGGATTTTACTAAAATATAAAGTTTATAGGAATCCTAATAAAAAAATGTAAATGACATAAATAATTTTCATCATTTCACTGATATGAAAATATATAAACCACAAAAAGTATATATACAAATGAAGAAAAATCTCCCATCGACATTTGCCATATTGACAGATAAATATTTGAATGAATGATTTTTCTGTCAATAAATATATATATATATATATACAAAGCAATGATATTTATGTTTGGGCTACTTGGAATTATGAATGAGGCATGGGAAGAATCTCTACCGATGAGGGCGCTGATGTCTGTTCAAAAATGTCGGCAACAAACCGTAATCAGCTGATCGTAATCTGTCAAAAAACATATGTTGACTATTGTTTACGTTGTATTTTGTATTGTACTTTGTGTTTTTCGAATTTTGGCAAAGTTCTGTGTGAGACAATTGTGTAGACTAATCAGTGTATGAATGTGTTAAGAGAAATGTACCATAATTTCACATTTTTGTTTTACGTAATGAAATAGTTCAAATATTTTCCAATAGAGGCGTATCTGGATGATGAACTTCCCAATAGCTCTTGGCGAATCTGGCAACCCTGCTGCTGATTATTTTGCGGTATTGACAGTGACAGTAGTGACTAGTGACGGGCGTTGACAGAACAGAGTGACAAGTGACAGGTCAATAACAAAAAAATATTCAAAAATCCCATTTATCAGCAATTTTTGTATGGCTAGGTGAACATTTTTCCCGTTTGGTGCAGTTATTTGAAATAACCTCTTGTCTTCTTTTTCAGAGAAACAATAATAATTTTTTTATACGATACTGTGATAGGACAAAAGGAGGAAAATGATCCTGCATCTGCTCTTATATATTTCCATCCTACTTGGGTTTCGGTCGAACAAAAGACTGCTCTTTGTGGTCAAATAATCGGTACAGCTCAATGTGTTAAAAATTTATTCTCCAAACCAGAAGTAGTTTCACTTCGAAATGGCAACTTTTTTATTACCGAAAAAGGACGATTTTTATTCGTAAGTACTGGTTACATTCGGTCTTTAATCATTAGATTGGATCAAGATTTCAAATTATTAGGCCCACAAGAAATGTTCGTATCATAATTAATCCTGAGAACTTTTCAAGAAACGTTTCAGCTTTCAAATTTGCTATAATTGTTGATTGTGTTAATTGAGCCCACATAAATTCACACATCAACTAACTAAAAACTGACACTTCTGAAACTTGAGGGTGGATACTGTACGACCTGATTAAGAGTCTGTTCAAATAATCGGTGCTTAGGCTGTTCTCTCACTCTAGCAAATGACAGGAGATGGTGTCTATTCTCAGCACCGACTATTTTAATGGACTCTCAATCAGGTCGTGAAGTACCCACCCTAGTGTTATTATGGTATATTAAATAAGAATTATTTAAGTGACCAATTTGGATTTTTTTGCTTTGAAAATGTATCTTATTAATTTCAGGTAGTAGGTACAGATAGGAATGTGGCAAGCTCACACCTAGAGTTCAAGGCTAAAACGTTGTACTCTCTATTGGAATTCCTCCATGAAGATTTTGAAATACTTGCGAATAATCATATAAATGGAACCCTTACGTCCAAACTTTCTATCATTTTTGATGCATACATAAAAATGTTAGTATATGCCGGAAGTATTTTTTCTCAGAATTCTTCTTTGATGCTAACAAAGGTAAAGATTTTTTGGTAAAAGTTCATTTATTGCACACTAACTATTTTTGATCCACTTCTTAGTTCTACTGAATATAAAAAGGTACATTTAACATTCTCTTTCACAAAACATTATGATGGGAAATTGTCTTAGTCACCAGGTCTATACACAGCTCAATTTCATCCTTTTCATTACTTTTTGTTGTTGCAAATATAGGTATTCACTTGAAAACTTTTTGAAATTTTTTGTCATACAAAGGTTCGTAAATCAGCTGTTCCTTGCAGATCATGCCAATCAAAGATGGTAAAAGACATGTAGACAGATTTATTAACCTCCATTACAGTTTTGAGAACAGCAAATAACTTATTAGACTTATCAAGAGCAACAGTCAATAGTCGTACAAATTCGGAAGCTATGAGAGTAGCACCTCGTGTATTATAGTTATGAATATCAATGTGGACCTCAAATAAAGTATTCCGTTCATGAATCCATAATAACCATTTCATTATATATATATATATATATATATATATCATGATTTTGAGCAACTTAAAGTTAACGCTAAGATTGAAATACGGGGCTTATGTGCTGAACAGCAACACTGCGACCTTTGCAGTTCTATTATGGGTGCCCTCATGTATGCTAGAGTTCCTTGTCTAGATCCGTCCTTGTAACTAGACTCCATAGGCCAGACCTCAAGTTCTCCATATATTGAGAGGATTATGGTTTTTCCTCCCCCAATGTTGCAAACCTTAGCCTTGACAGACCTTTCATTTTTCCATATATCAAATGGATTAGGCTGAAATATGCATTCATACATGTTTCATGATTCGCAAATGGTCGCAAATTCCTTAGAAGAAAAGGATTCTTCGATATTTTGTTTGATGTGAACTGTATGTGTTATTAGGCTCACAACAATTTTGTATCTGAGTATACAATACAATAATGTTTATTTTCATAAAAAAGATTCACAAGAATTTGAAAGTGAAATGAAAATGAACGTGACGATCACTGAATTTCAGAGAGTTTGTGTGTGAAATTCGTAAAACACATGGTGAAACCTGTAAAAATATATATAAAACAAAATTCTGTGAAACAGTAAAAATATTAAGAATATTGAAATAGTAAAAATATTGAAACTATATACACATCCAATAAAGTAAAAAACTCAAATATAAAAAAATATGTATAAACTAATAAATATAAAATATTTTATGTATGTGTTAGGCCCACACAAATTTTGTATCTGAGTATAAACCTAAAAGTTTTACCGCTCGTCTGTGTACCATGGAACACATACAGTTTTTTTTTCATTCATCTTAATTATACATAATATGGATTCATATATGGGTCAAAGATTCGTCAGAAATATAAAAACCTCAAGGTGTATAAATGATTTGGGAGATTGGATCAATAATTGGGTTCGAATATTCCCTAGGATCAGGTTATAGGAAAAAAAATTGACTCCTGTCATATCTGATACAATAACACTGAAATTGACCCGATCGCTGCTTTCACAATTTTTTTTTCGCAAACTATGAGTGGTAACGGCGCTTTAATTTCTTGCTAGTAATATTTGCCACTGGGCAGTTTCGACGCAGTAATAATATGGAGAAGGGGTGATACATATTTGTCCTTTGTATTGTGTTGTGATCAAGCGATGAGTTTTTTGGTAAAAACGCGCGACGAGTGCAAGTAATAGTCTACAGCCTGTCTGGTAATCTCCAGTGCCTTCGGCACCACACGGTTTTCCTTCCATTTATTAGACCTCCCCCTCTTCACATCTTTTTGTAGAGAGACCCCAGATGGAAAAAATACAGAATTGTGCACACTGCCAATTGCACAAAACAGTGGAGCACAGCGGGAATGACCTTCGACACAATAATAATAATATTCATTGCCATAATAAAAAATTCAATGAAACGAACACCACAAGAGGAGGAGGGGTAGCTATAGCTTTCCAAAATAATTTGAAGTGCAAATCCATGGATTTATCATCTATTACTTCTGAAACACCATGTATCGATATGGTTGGTGAAAAATTGATTGGAAGTTTCAGCCTTCTAATTTTAGTTATTTAAATTCCACCAACAATATCTTCAAACGAATTTGAAGAATTTTTCAACAATCTTAGTGTATTAGATTCCATCCATGATGAAAATGTCTTGATGGAGATTTCAATCTTCCTCACTCCAATGATGACACAAACGATTATAAAAGCAAGGTTTTGAGAAGCTTCATGGAAATGTTTGAGTTGAAACAACACAACGAGATCAGAAACATTAACAACCGAACGTTGGATCTTGTTTTAGCAAAATTCAATTTTATTGTTGAGAAAGATTCAGAACCTCTTGTGAAAGAGGATAATCATCATCCCTCCCTCATATTCGAGTTCAGAACCTCACATAATCAATTCAATAATTTTTCCAACACTAGAGATATTTCAAAATGTTTCAACTTCTGGAAAGCTGATTATCCAACGATGTACCAACGTGTAGCCGAAATCGACTGGTCTCATTTGATAGAACAAACAAATGTTAATTCTGCTTGTAACTGTTTGAATGATGCACTATATGATATTTTTAATCCACCCGTAACCGTAGGTACCCGCCCTGGTTCACACCGCTCATAATAAAGAATATACATGAGAAAGAACGAGCTCGTAAAAACTTTAAAAAATACAAAACTACTTCTTATCGCGAAAAATTCATTTCATTAAGATCGCAAGTGAAAATACAAATAGACAATGCCTATAAAAACTTCGTAAGTGATACTGAGAACAAAATAAATGAAGAGCCATGAAAGATAGCCGTAATATTTATACTAGACCTCAGGAAATAGTTTATGCATTTGCAAACTACTTCAAGAGCGTTCATGTTATATCCGATGTGAACCTTTGTAATGAACTCCATTGCATTCACAATAATTGGCCAAACATAAATATCGAGATGGTTAACGAAAGAGATGTGAAGGAAGCAGCAAGGAAATTAAAAAACAAACTTATTGTAGGTCCAGATCAAATACCCAGTTTTTTAGTGAAAGATTGTATCAGCCCATTACTAACTCCTTTGCTTCACATCTTCAATCTGATTTTGAAAACGGGAAATTTCCCTGACTTATGGAAAATGGCTCGAGTTTGTCCCATTTTGAAAAAGGGTGATATTACTATTATTGAAAATTATAGACCGATTTCAGTATTGTGTAACTTTTCTAAGCTATTTGAAATTATTTTATACAGAATCCTCTACCACTCTGTTAAAAACATTATCTCCTACGATCACCATGGCTTTGTAGAGAAAAGGTCTTGCGTAACCAACCTTTCATGTTTCTCACAATTTGTGTCTGATGCTCTGGATATGCGTCAGCAAGTTGACGTCATCTATAAGGACTTGCAAAAAGCCTTTGACCAAATTTATTTCTATATACTTCTCAAGCGAGTATCATCTTTCGGCTTCTCCGAAAACTTGATAGAGCAGCACCAATTATTTGTTCGATATGAAACAATTTGTAGAATACGAAACCTATAAGTCACCTCTATACACTCCCAGTTCCGGAGTACCGCAAGGTTCAAATCTAGGACCACTTCTGTTCCTACTATTCATTGATGATCTCGCTAAGAATATGAGCTGCTCAAAGCTATTCTATGCCGATGACCTGAAAATATTCAGAGTCATCAATAACTGTGAGGATTGTCAAAACTTACAGACTTCAATAAATCTAGTATTTGATTGATGCTCAAAAAATCATCTAAAACTAAACATATCAAAATGTCATGTTTTATCATTCACTAGAAAACAAAAAAAATATTGAGTTTCGCTATGAAATAAAAGGAAACGTTATTGACAGGATCAACGAAATGAGGGATCTCGGAATTTCTTTCGACCAAAAGTTCACTTTTATCCCACACATAAATCAAGTTGTCTCTTCATCTAATATAATGTTGGGTTTCATAATGAGGAACACCAGGGACTTCAATAACATTGGTGCAATTCTCACACTTTTTTACGCGTATGTGTGGTCTAAACTTGAATATGGGGCATTGATATCCATAGCTGGGCACCGTTAATCATCTAATTAACTTCGTTAATCGTTAATCCGCTACAAAAAAAGTTAGCTTCGTTAAACGTTAAAGCGTTATATTTCGGAAGAATTAACTCAAGTTAACGTTAATCGTTAATCCGTTAATATGTGTAAAATTGCATCTTTATTTCGTTGCGTTAGTGAACTTATGAAACAAAAACCTGTTGGTTTTTGATGTTAAGAGGTTAGGAACAAAACAAAATACTTGTATAATTCAGATGTGTAATTTAATCGTCGGGCATAAGGTGCATATTACCCTTCATGGACATTAACAAGTTGAAGTTGTCGTCTGAAAGCGAGGCTCGTTTTGGTGTTAAAATGTCTTTACCTGTGGAAAAAAGACGTTCAATTGCAGCGCTTGGGGGTATATCACTATTGTATTTGATGAATAGGTTTATGAATATCTGTTCCCCGAGAAACACAGCAAACCTAACCGCTGTTGTCATATGTCAAAAGTATTTTTCATCATACTTTTGAACATGAATGCCTCTGTTATGGTAGTTCCTTACACCATAGGTAGTTATCTGTCTGTTTTGAACTTGAAACTAACATGTGTCCTGAAATTGGGCACTGATTACAAGTTTTTCAGGAAACCGCTATCAAAAAATCGGTAAGTAGTGGTTACTATCGGACCATACCCTAAGCACCTGCGCTGAGTAATAAAATGATCAAACGTCAAATGAAAGAAATCTCCTCGCAGTTTTCTTTCTCACTCGCACGCCTCTGCAAAATATATCTCGTTTTGTTATTGTTTCACTCGCTGCCACGCGTTAACCGTCACTTGACGATGCCGTTCGGAAACTATTCGGCATTGGATTAACGATTAACAGACATAACGGCCATATTAACGGAAGTTAATGTATCCGTTAACCTTTTTAAAAGTTAACTTAAAAGTTAATCCGTTAATCAAAATGTTATCTTCGTTAATTGACGATTAACGGATTAACGAGTTAATGCCCAGCTATGTTGATATGGTATCCCATTTATGACTGCCACACACATCAAGTTGAAACTGTGCAGCGAAAATTTCTCAAATTCCTGTTATTTAAAGTAACGGGGACTTATCCGCAACGGGGAATTGACTATTCTGTGCTTCTTGATAGTTTCGATTCAATTTCGTTGAATACCCGTAGGGTTTTTGTTACTATCTCTTTTCTTTATAATTTGATGACAATAATATTCTTTGTTCCTCACTCTTACAAAAAATTAACATCTCATACCCCGTTTGAACTCCAGATATGAGATGACATTTTATTGTGATGCTTCTCGAACTAATGTTATGCGTAGATCACCGGTGTCTTTGATGTGTTGGAATTTCAATCTCATTTGTGATTTGTGTGACCTAAATAACAGTTCCCTCGAACATATTTTTCCTGTATAATTGATAGAACACTAAATGAATGATTGTTATTTAGATAATCTGATTTAATATTTAATTTGTTTTTTGTTATTTTAAGAATTTTCACTATTCCTGTAATTGGGTGCATACCAGTTGGAAATAAAGATCTATCTATCTATAATATCTGATTGAAACTTACATGTTTGAAATACATTGCATTTACAAATCCAATGCCCACTAGAGGTCTTCTCGTTTTTTATCGGGCCCGGTCAACTTCATATGGTTATAAATAGGTTTACATTTATATATCTATACATGACAAGGAAATGGGATGTGAACAGTACCTGGGAATAATTCATGTTTTACGATCTTATTGTTTTGTGAACAGAGTCAAATATACCTCTTTTCCGTTTAGGCATTGGCTTCATTTTATAAGCGTCAAAATATATTGGTAGGCTGAATGCGCCTTGGAGGAAGCAAAGGCCAATAACATAGAGAGAGAGATTATATAGTTCGAAACAAAGTGCTGTGCGTTAAAAAAACTTTAACCGATTTTTTTATATCAGAAGACCATTTCTGAGTTGTGTTTTAGGGGTCAAGTAATGTATTTATGGATGCTTTTCATGTCTTGGATTCATGTCAAGAATTGATTGGTGTTCTGGGTGGATCGCTAATGTACCATAACAAGTGAGTCTTTTCAATTTTACAATCATTTAGTTTTTTTAAGTAATTCTGAATCATCCCCGAGAACTAAATGATTTAATATTTAATTTTGTAATTCCAGTTTTTCAGTGAATTGAATGATTTCTAGTTCACCTGTCTTCTATCTGAGCTCGAAAAAAATTGACTGTTAAGCTAATTTGATAAAGGTTAATTGGTAGATTTTCAAAACCAATGAAATCATTGATTTTTCAAAGCAGCTTTTCCAGGTTATCAAGGAAATCAATTCGATATTGGAATTGTGATAAATACTAAGAATACTAAACACTGACATATGAAAATCGCCCCATATGAAGTTTTCTTTCGAAATAGTTGTTATTGAAATTTGACTTTGCAGATGATTTATGCTGAAATAATAAGTGAAACGTGCGCTCCATTTCAATTAGCCCGTGCCATTCCGTGTTTCCGTTTTGAGTTCAATGTTATAGTTTCAAATGAATTTACGAAGAATCTTCGTTTCTTCCCACAGTGTGACGTCTAAATGACGTAATTGGATATAAACATTGTGAAAATGTCAAATTACGTCATTTTGACGTCAACGTCTACATATTTCAATTCCTATGAGCTCTAAAATTTATCCACAGATGGCATCATTTTTTTTAACGGAAAAAATAGTGTGGCTTTCTCAGCGTGTGGAGCAAGTAGCTATGGCGTCATACAGATGGCAGCTGGAAGTTTCAGATTTCGTTGAGCAAGCGGTCTAAGCTGCTGCTCACCTTGTGACATAGTTGCACTGGCGGATACAAGAGGGGCATGGGGGCCATGCTTTACCCCGGCGACTTCTTGGTCTTGCTGGCATTGACTCACTCGCATTTGCATCTATGAGTTCCCTCAACCAAAAATCTCGAAAGCTTTCGATTTATATTTATAGTAGTGATATAATGATGTACCAGAGGCAACACTTCCGAGAGATTTTTTATATTTGAAAGATGTATCTAAGCACAATCCAAAGAGGAAATCGCAATATGTAAGTTGAGATAAGAAAAGAGTATCGCAGTCAAAATTTTTCCTAAATTCACATTAAGAAGGAATCAATTAGAATGAAGTGTTTTCAACGCAACACAGAAGTTTTTTTGGGAGCAGTTGTAACATGAGTTTTGAAGCTTAGAACATCATCATATGTCATTATTGGGTTTGCTTCTGTATAGTATAGTAATTATTCTGTGGTTATTATTTGTGGTAAGAGCTAAGAGCTCTTACTGCAAATAACCTCAAGATCATGATTCAGACAGTCTTGTGCCTGACGAATATCATTAGAGGAGGAACTAATCTTTGATTGTGTCATGTGTGTACGCCAACACATTACATCGAGTAATTAATTTGATGATATCGGCTGTATAAATAATAAAAAGCAGAGGAGCTAGAATACTTCCTTGTGGCACTCCACTGTTTATTTCGATATAATTAGAATATTTATAATATGAAATTATTTTTTGCATTCTTCCTGAGAAATATGCTCTCATCAAAATCAAAGAATCATTGGAAAAGCCATAATATTTCACTTTACCAAGAAGTAGGTTGTGATTAATAGTATCGAATGCCTTGGAAAAAATGGAAAAGAGTCATTAACGTTATATTTTTCTTACCCAGTTCGGTAAATATATTTTCCAAGGCATTCACAAGGTTTTTTTGAAATCCAGTTTGAGATACAGGAATTATACCTAGTTCGTGTGCAAAACTAATAATTTGCGAGAGTTCTTCCAATATTTTTGACAAGCATGGTAATATAATTACTGTTACGAAACCTCCTAGCGCCGTCCCTGTCGCTCGTAAACGCAATATAATATGAGAGGTCGAAGAAGGAACGTGATCTTCTTGGAAATTCCGAGTCGCGTAGAAAATTCGATACACATCATCGAGACCTATCTGGAAAATTATCCATATGCGTACGCAAGTATAAATAAGGAAGCGATTCACCGCCAAGGCAGAGTTTATCAAAGAGTTTTAGTACAGATCGTTGGATAGTTAAGCTGTGCAGTTGAAGTGATTGTATTATATTGTGGTAAAGAGTAAAAGTAGTTTAGTGTTATTTGGGGTTTAATAAACGAACCCAAGGAAATATCGTAACAGTGGTGTCAGCAGTAGGAATTTTGCTGATAAATAAAAACAATTTATGGTGAATACGAGAAGTACATCTTACGATACGATGGAGGACATGATGAAATTTATCCAAAACAATTTTGCGGATTTGGAAAGACGACGACAGGAAGAAGAAAAGCGACGGCAGGAGAAAAAACAAGAAGAGGAAAAGTGACGGCAAGAGGAAAAAGTAGCAGAGGAAAAGCAACGGCAGGAGAAAAAACTAGAACGGGAAGAAGTGTTCTAGAAAATTCTCGAAAATGAAAAGAAAGAAAGAGAAAAAGAACGAGAAAATGAAAAGAAAGAACGAGAAATAGAACGGGAAGATCTCCAAAAAATTCAAGAAAAGCAAAAGAATGAATAAGAAAAAATAGAAAAACAACGGAAAGTAGACTTCCAGAAGATTCTAAAACATCAAGAAAAGTTCTTTGAGCATGTGATACATAAAACTGAAGTACGAATGGAAGAACTGAAAGAAGACTTGAAACGAGAGCTGAAGGAAGACGTGAAGAAAATCGACGATCAATTCAATAAGAAAGTGGATACAGTGCGAGAGGAGTTTTTTTCATATGCAGATTCACAGCTACTGAAGAAGTAATTAGCTCACAGTCTGGGTTCGAAAATAAGTCACAATTGGTACGGCAAAATAAAACAAATTCATTCTTACATATTCAAAATATCACAAACAGATAATACACAACTCAAAATAATGTATTTTTATTATGGAATCCATCAAAGCTTATAAAGACGTTTATGTCGAGTTTTAAGTCAGTATATGTATATATTATGTTTTTGTTAATTGACAAATTTTGAAGAATGACATCGTTTTTTTGAAATTTTATAAGTGGTATATGATCAACCCCCTTTCCATCTTTCGGAATATATTTAATCCTCTGCTTCAGTTCATTCAAATTCATTTTTGCTGCATATTACTTCTAGGATCATGACTTATGTGTGGTTCATAGGCCAAACATTTACTTCATCTTTTCCTTCTACTTCAAAAACGTTCTTAAAATGCTAATATCAATAGGAGTGTTCATACACGAAACGTTTAAAGTAAGAGCGTCATGTATGAACGCTTCTATTGATTAGCATTGTGACTATTTTCAAAGGAAAAAGTAAAAGTTTGGTCCTATAAACCAGGCATTAGTTTCTCACAAACTGTAGTGGCCTCAAATACTCTGAAGTAAGAAATGTTTTGAACCATTTTATTTTCAAACCACTGTATTTCGTATTTGCGATATCACTGAACGAGGACAGAAAAGAGATCGAATGTCAATCAAAGATCGGTTTGCACTTTAATTTTCCGATGTTCTATGATGAAGACGTTCTCTACCTTTTACTCAGAAGTGGAATGTATGTTTTTGATTGAGGTTTAGAGTGATTGGAGTAGTAGAGAGTTTTGAGTCACATGCATCCTTTCGTTAGTAAGTTGCAGAGGTACGGTTTCAACTACCGAATTCTTGCCAAAACGCTCTGTACCGAAATATGATGCAGCTTAAACGGGAGGAATCAAATGACATTAGGTAGAGTGAATATTCTCAATAGAATCTCTAGGATGAATAAATTAACATTATTAAATATAAAACCAACCAATTATAAATAAAACTAAATAATGAATTTTAGGGCGTTATCGTTGTTATCAATAAGCACAAAGGACGAATTTAGAAAGTGTGTTTATTTGCAGACAGGTACATGAACGTATTATTCAGACTAGATTCCATATATAGGTCTAGTAGGTACATATTTGTCAAAATCATTGAATTTTATTCATGTTTCATCCGAATCGGTAGAACGTTCCAAAAAATTATAAAATTCGAAATGACAGAAAAGGGGAAGAAATTTGGTGGAGAGTTCTGAAGTTGAAAACTGATCAACTTTATTCCAGGTCATCCTCCAAAGTTTTTGGAAAAAAGTTTTTCAAGATCTGTTTGTAAGATTTTCCAGGATCACAATAGCAGATGACTACCAAAGTATTCCTCTTTTTACTCTTTGTTGAGCAAAATCCATCTGATAGGTTAATTTTCAATTATGTCATTTTTGAAGAAAACTTCCAAATCGTGCAAATTTTATGTGTCATTGTATATGGTATTATGTTAGCTTGCAATATTACACAGTATTCCTAATTAGAGTTGTCAGTATTTTCTTTCAAATAGGATTATTTTAATTATATTCAAATAATCGTGAATTAGAAAAAATTTCCACTATTCATTTCGGTTGGTTTGTTTGATCCACAAAAATCGCATAATTCTGTGGTTCGACCCCCAATTACACTAGCCCTAACTGGCAGGAGTGAAATCGGACATCGCTGGCATTCCTTACAGTAAGGAAAGGAAATCTTGACTTTTTCTTTCAGAAATTTTGTCTGGAACACAGAATAATTAAACTACTATACAAAAGCGAATAGGTAACCTAACACAATTGTTCCAAAACCTTGATCGAACTTTGGCACTTTCATCAACACTGAGAAATCTGACATTATATACCAACAATAGAAAACTACAATTATTCTGTTACATACCAGAACCACAGATCGAATTTGTATATGCACCTCCAATTGAGAACATTTGTTCTCTGATATTCTCATCAACGAATATTCTTTACAGGGTTGTTGCTACTCACCTAAGCAGTGATCTAACGAACCGACTCATTCTTATAGACCCTTACAGAAATAAATGTTCCGCAGAAGCAGCTGAGACAATATTCAATATACCCCTCGGGCTTCAACTCTTACAAGTTTACATATCTGAGGAAGAATATACGAAATTGGTCGAATCTTCTGAAAAAGCTAGAAACACTTTTCGTCAATTGAGCATCGACAACAGGAAGGTATGTAACATGAAGGTAAATAGTCTTTGTAGATATTGGGCTGATTTATTTTCAAACTATACAAATTTTTACTACACTCATTTTTCAATGATTCATTTCAATTTCGTTACAAATTTGGCGGGGTTGGTAAGGGCCGACCGATCTTAAGACCCGACCGATCTTAAGACCCGACCGATCTCAAGACCCGACCGATCTCAAGACCCGACCGATCTCAAGACCCGACCGATCTCAAGACCCGACCGATCTCAAGACCCGACCGATCTCAAGACCTGACCGATATTATCGCCTGACCGATATTAATGCCCGCAGATCAATCGCAATGTCGTTTGAAGATAGATATATTTGGTGGTTACTATCTAGTGAAAATGTGAAATATTCTACTAAAACAAAGGGGTGCATTGTGAAATTGGGTTATTTTGTAGTTGTCTGTTATTTATCTTCCAAATTCAACAAAATGAATCAATTAGGGTAATTGATCTCTACTATAGGTGAAACAGATAACAGTTCAGCCGGATACCGTTTATTCGAAAATCTACAAAATGTTTCATCTGAAGTTAGTGCCTAATCGAAATATTTTATTACAATAGGTACCCGTTTGTTAGAACTTCTTGTAGATATGAATTACCCTAACACCAAGCTGGAGTAAGTATATTAGTTTGCCAAGTACAACTATTGTATACAAAGCCATTGGTGCAAGGAAAGTACAGATAGTAGTAGTTTTATTTTTACTCAATATATACATTCGTCATGTACCAATATTTCTGAGTTTTTGTTATGGATTGAAAGTTATGTTGTGATTTTTGAAAATATTCAAAGATTATGTATTAGCTAAACACCAGTATGCTATTCTCTTCATTGTGGACTGTGATTTACTCATAATATTATCTACCGACTTGCAAATGATTAGCATGCTGGAGTCATCAGCAAATATGGAAAAAGTAATGTCTAGAAAGTTGCACACTATATCATTAATATATATTGAGAATAATGTTGGTCCAAGAATAGAACCCTGGGGAACACCCGATTTCATAAGTCACTTTTCTGACCGATAATAGTCAGTTTTATTTTGTGCTTCGCTCTCTATTCTGACCATAATTTCTCGATTATATAAATAGTTCTCGAGCCACTGTTTACCTATTTACCTGTTTACCTTTGATACTGAAGTACTCTAACTTGCTCTACTCAGACAAAAGCTTTCGAGAGGTCACAGAAAATTCCAAGTGGACACTCCTTCGACTCCATCACGCAATGCAACCTATCCATGAACGACAAGGACGCATCTGTTGTAGTAAGATTTTGTCAAAACCCGAATTGACAATTTGTTAGCATGCTCTTGTTGGTGAGATATTTTTTCAGTTGTTGATTTACTAGCCACTCAAGTGATTTGCTGAAATTCGGAAGTAGTGAATAGCATATAGACAAGTTGAATAAGTATGAGGGAACTTTTAAGAAAGTTAATTTTTTGTTTCATTTCAGTCATCGGTATTATTGAAGTGACTCTTTTTTTCCGTCAGTGTCATTTCCATATTTACATTTCGCTACCTTAATAATCGTTTTGCGTACTTTTTGGTAGTTATCAATGTATTGCAGCATATTTCGGTTATTGGTTCTGTATTTCACTTGAAGCAGGGATCTCTTGTTATTACAGGACTCTCTTATTCCCTTCGTAATCCATTTATTAGTTGAGTTCACACTATTCAGTTTCGTTTTCGGGTAAGGTTGAGAAAAGTAAGGTCCGATTCTTCAAAGGCAGTATTGATATCATTTATTTTATATAGAGGATTCAGTCGATGTTGCTCAGTAAACACGTGTACTTTCCATTGTTTTCATAATGGAATATCCAAATTTGTATACTATTTTTTTTTGGATTGTTCTATTTGGTGAAGTTTTAATATTTGTGCGAAATGATCTAATAGTCTGATGTCTTCAACATGAGATGAGTACTCATGGTTAGATTGCAGTAGGATATTATCGATTACGGTTGAGGAATATCTTGTGATTCTGATAGGGTCTTTCATAGTTATATTCAGTTGGAACATTTTTAATAATGAATGGAGATCGCTAAGATTTTGACTAGCTTCATCGAAATCGATATTGAAATCTCCACAAACTATGAATGTATAGTTTTTTATTTCTGTACACGGCAACGATTAATATTTTCTATTTAGGACTTACAGGCTCCTGTGAACTCTATCTCTTTTTCCACTGGCGAAACTGTTAATCTATCATTCTCAAATACAAAATTAAAGAATTATCTGGCATGAACTATAACACAACCGTTTATGAACTTGTTTCGGGAAACTTGGGATATTATGTCATATCCGATCACTTACTAATGATTCAACACTTCACTTTCAGACAGCCAATATTCTGTAAAACAACAAATATCCATATGCTTTCGCATTTTCCTACGCATTCGATCAAGTACACATTCAGTTCATTTAGCTTGTTTCTGTGTGACTGTATTTAGATGCATCAGGGTGAGTGGTGAGGTGTTGGAATTAGCCGGTACTGAAGACAGATCCCAAGTTTTGCTCACAGTCCTCAGTAAATAATGTTTTTGGGAGTTCCTTAATCCAGAAGTGTCTGAAGTGATTTCATTACTCTCTGTCGGTAATGCACTTACTTGTGAAAACTCGACGCGTGTTGAGATTTCATCTTATGACATTTCATCTAGGCATCCCATCTGCTGAATAATTATCAGAGATTGCATAGGGGGTGTCTTTGAATACAATCTCCTTTTTCTTATGGAGTTCAGTTGCATTAGAACTGGTCTTGCCCCTGTTTCTTTCTTCTTTCCTAGTCTACATGTATCACGGATATGAGTCATATTTAGGATAACTTTCATCTGTGAATTGACCAGTGATATTATGTCTCCTTCCTCCTTCGCTGGATTAACGCTCAGCGGTTTCAGAAATTCCGTAGAATATAAGATGAGAGAAATAGCCGCTGTTTTTTCTCCATGAACAATACCTTATCCTCGAGTTTACCGACCTTATTTTTAAGTTCAAAGTTTGTTTAATTTCTTGTATATCCGTTTTTATTTCTGTGCATGTATTTATTGGGAGGTCTAGTTTTTGTTCCATAGTCATATTGATGTTTAGAATGTGCACACCAAAATATCATTTTTCTCCTGGTTTCAACACAATATTTTGTAATCACAGGTAAATCACAAAAAAGTCCACAATTCTTTTGTTAGCTACTCGATTTTTAGGGGGTAACCTGTTTCCATACCACCGCTGTTTAATTTATTTCAGGAGTGATTGGGTGTATGTTTGTTCCCTACAGACGACACTACTGATATTATTTGCACTCAATGAGTGCAAATCTCTAACAAGGCTAGCATCTTCAGAAAATTGATACACATGATTAATTGATATAGTATCAATTTTCTTCTCCTTAACATGCTAACCTTGTTAGCGAAACGCGCGTCTAGTGAATGCAAATAATATCAGTTTGGTGTTAAGTTCATTGATCTCAACAAAAGTTTCAACTATTACACCCAATTCCAATCTCTCATCGTTTGTTAGTTGGTTACCACCAATCAAGATGAACTTGGCCTGAAAGTAATTCACCGTTAATATGTTTGGAAACAAAAACGAAATTTTTCTCTTGCCAACTGAATGAAAACGAATAGTTTTCAAACGATCATTTTAACTACCGGTTTCTTATTTGTTTCAGGACATGAAAAAGTGCGATAGGGATATTAAAGATACATTCCTGCTCAATGCCATGAAAAGAGACCAATCTTTGATATTTACTGCTGTGCCAGAGGATTCGTCAGTAACCTCTGAACTTCCATACATTCCAACAACAAAGAAAAGTCGACCAAAGTTTCTCAATCTCAAAAATGTGTTTGGAGGAAATACAACAGAATCGAAACCCAAAGGTGCTGCAAGTACACCTCTGTGTGGTCAAACGAGTGTTTGTTCAACTCCTTTGAAGGATATTAGAAAATTCGTTCATCAGAACCCGTTGAAAATTTGTAATAATGAAGTTGAAAGTACAAAAAGTGTATGGCACAAAGAACTGAAAAAGTTTGAAGACTTTGACAGGAATACGCTCTGCTTGAATGTGACCTCAAATTTGGACGAGCGAAAAAAATATTCCAGTTTTTCTAACATGAGCGAAATTTATAACAGTATTTTTGATAAAAAGAGCATTGAAGACTCACATATCCTCCCAAAACAGAGCATCTCTAATCGTTCCTTCAGAACTATTACTGATCCTACCTTTCCAGTATTCAGGCGAGACGGCACTATAGTATCAAGGCTATATTATGAAGAAAGAATAGTTGGTAATTCAAATGTATTACCGAATAGTTCGAAAATTCAAAATACCCATATCAATGAAGAACATTTGAAAAAATTGAACTCAGCTTCAAGGTCAACTACTGCTTCAAATGGTGTAGAAGTATCAAAAAAAAGCAATGCTTCAATAGAGCACTTTGAACATGGAGCAGAAAGCGCCTTACCTTCATTGAATAAAGGGTTTGAAACGTCTGAGAAAATTTCCACCTATTGTCATTACGCTTCTGGAATCCCACAAACGCCACTTATGTCCAAACTTTCTATGGTACCTTCTGAGGAAAACATTGAAAGTTCTTCTAATGCAACACATTGCCAAAAAAAATCAACTATTGTTCTTCCACACTTCAATAACCAAGCTTACAAAGCGAAAGGAGAAATTACAAACAGTAGGTGTGGAAGAAAATCGAGTTTACAAAAATGCATTTTGTTTGTATGCGGTCAACGGAATATAGTTCTAACAGTACTACTCAAGGAAGAAGCTATCACAGAGAAGAGCACCATAAAAAAATTGGTATGTTATTTGAATATTTTACCTTGCTGTTCAAAAATCTTTGCGGCACGCCATTTCATCTTTATTTCTAGACCCTAGTTGCACACAGTTTTTAGCGCAATTTTGTGATTCCGAATTCTTCAATTGATAACAAATCAACTTCTCATTCTTGCCTCGAGCGAAAAACTGACTCGCTCCATGTGTTTGTATGTGAGTGTGACTCCAGAGCATAAGAGGGAGTAGGTGGTTCAGTAGTTCAGCAACTGTGCAACTTGCAAAAGGAAATATCACTGGTGGTCTCTTATAGTGATCACTGTGCTTCATTCATCTGAATTCGAGTGGTCCAAAATCATGGACCTGTATGCCGCAAAGAGTTGAAAGTATCCATAAAGTTAATCTGACACATAAACTCTGAGATTGAAATAGGGATTCCACAGGGCAGTATTTTGGGTCCACTCCTGTTCTCCTGATCATGGGAGGTGCTAAATTTCATTTGTTTGCGGATGATACTATAATATAGCTATCAGACAAGTCAATTGTAAATCTTGTAGATAATATTAATTGTGTATTGAAAAATGTTGGAGACTATATGGAAATCAATGAATTTAAATTGAATGTATCTAAAACTAAGGGAATGATTATTGGAAAAAGGGCATATAAAGAGCTGTATTATAGTAATCGCCTGCAAATTGAATTGAATGATGAAGTCATTGAGTTGGTTAATGAAATAAAGTACTTGGGGGTTATGATTGACAGTGATCTGAAATTTCATGTCTTTGTTGATTATATATGCAAAAAAATTGGTAAAAAAATAGGGGTTCTTGGAAGGGCTGGTGGATATTTGACACCAATAACACGTAAATTAGTGTGTAATACTGCCACACTTTAATTACTGCAGTACTATTTTGTACATTACAAACCAAGGGGATATAAATAGGTTGCAGAAATTACAAAATAGAGCAATGAGATTGATAATGGGTTGTGATAGGTACACAAGTACTAATGTTATGCTAGCCAGTTTAAATTGGATGAATGTTAAAGATTTTTAGAGTTCAATGCATTGGTTTTCATTCATAAAATCAGAAAAGGCCTGACACCAAAATATTTACAAAATATTCAAGAGGAAGAGATAATTTTGTACTGCAAAGAGTTAGATCAGCCGCAGGTCAGAACTCTATATTTTTCAAAGGGATAAGTAAATATAATGGACTGGATCAGAATATTAAAGACACGGAAAGCATAATTTCCTTCAAGCGTTTATTGAAAACAACATATATATAATATTGTTAGGTTGGATGGTGGTGACAATGTTTCAAAATGTAATGTAAAATTCTATGTACAAATTAGCTATGGGGCTAAATAAAGGTGTTTGATTTGAGATTGTTGATGAAAGCAGACATACATTGTCAGCAAGACCTGCAAATTAGCAGCTGAGTTATCTGGACGCCCACCTAGTTTCATTTTGTATTACGAAAGACAGATCATTTTTTCATGTGATTGAATTTGTGTCATTTAGATTGTAATATTTTTTCAGTGGGATATTTGTACGGATCGTTTGAGTAAGTTGGAGAATGATCTCAGATTCAGTATGGAATCATCTAATAATACTGAGAGTGAGCCATACACTTACCTCCAGCTCGATTCTGAATGGCATTCACTCAGGCGTTGTGGCCCATGGAATGGAAGTGATTTAGAGTCATTACATTACTTACACGATGACTTCCACTGTTATGACAACTTGACAGAAATTCTGATGAGGTCAGTATTTTTCATTTTGATATTCTTATCAATTCATTTTTTTATCAAATTCATCAAGATGCTCAAAGAGTAGTTATCAAGGAAGGTTCTGTAACAAAGTTTCATTCAATAAAAAGTTACATCTCAACTTCAGCCCCAACCCCACCATGAACCCGCCAGTATCCAAGACTGTTGAAGTTGTAAGCATGACGAATTGACACATAAAAAGCAGTTACTGTTTAGTTGTGTATGTTGAAATTATTATTCTCGCTTTGTACTACCAATTTATTCTTAAAGAATTTCAATTACTTGAAGGTCAGTATCATGCCAGTTGTCATTTGGTTATTTTTTTTAACAGAAAAGTAGTTATCTATTCATTCCTCAATTCATTTTTCAACACATTCACGGTTAAACCACTATATTTTGCATTATTTATTTACTTTAAACGTCAGCCTACCTGCAGGAAATGAATGTTGAAGCTGTAAAATAATCATCAAAATTCGAATGATCTATGACACAAGTGAAGCGTAAGTTGTTGAAAAATTCGGATTTGAAGTAAGTAAAGAGATTTTCGTTCTGATGATACGGTTCTGATTGCCAACTCGAGAGACTCATCGGTTACATTGGTGAAAATAGTGATACATTTTTATGCTCAAACTAATCTCACCATCAATCCAGATAAATTGGAAGCTATCATAATAGAAGAAGGGACGCTCAGAGAGGCATCTTAACAAATATCTGGATTAAAGAAATCAGAAAACTAAAATATCTTGGAATGACGATTGAGAATCAACTGGTATTTGATGAATCAATAATTACAAATAGGAACCTCAATAAAAGTGTCACTTAATTGACAACAAGTCCCCTTCTGAATCCCGATCAGAAACCTCAGTATATCTGACCTTCTCACATATCCTCTTTAATTTAAGTTGCTCCTCTCACAAAACTCTCAAAAACCTTCTTGAAAGACGTGGATGAACTGGTGAGAAATGCTGTGAAAGAAATAATAAATCTTCCTGGTGACATGCCAAACTCTTTAATGTACGCTTTAAGAAAATTTGGAGGTCTTGAAATTGTATGTGCAACTTGGAAAGCTTTTTAACAACATAGTATTTGCTGTGCTCTTCTGAGAAGTGATAACTCACATCTCCCAAGGGCTCGTGATCCGATAAATGAAATTGATACATACACGTTTGAAGAAAATGAATCTTAGGGAGAGCCATAAAGATAAACTATGCGATAGAGTATCGCATGAAAAAAAAACATAACTTATTTTCGAAGTCTTTTACGAGAGCGGGAAGTTGAGAATTGGAGTCATCTGAAATCTAAAGGTAGGGGAGTCTGTCTTTATAAGCAATATCCCCAAGGAAATCACTGGATTCATAGAAGAGAAGGTTCAGCATCAACGGAATTGGCATTACCTGAAAGGAGTTCATGAAGAGGTCAGTTGTGTTCCAATTGATGGTTCAAGTCGCAGAGTCGACATAATTGCTTTGGACCATAAAACTAAAAAAAATGGTTTTATATTCGACACTCTCATCCGTTTCGAAATTGATAAAACCCAGTCACAAGACGTTGACAGAGAGAATAGAGAATACTATGAACCAACCATTCCCTACTTAAAAAAAAATAGGGAATGACAATATCACAGTAATTGAACTTATCATTGATTGGTACTCGAGGAACATAACCACAATTGTTTGTAACATTTTCAGATTTTCAAAATAACTATTTAGACAACATAACCATTGCAGTGGCAATAAATAATCCTCTTTTATATAGCATTTACTAATTTTTATTCAATTTTCTTGATATATATATCTTTTATTTTTCAACTCATGCATTATTTGTTCAATAGGATCCTGTGTCCCAGTGACGAACTGTTTATTGTCAATCAGGACATCAATTCATGAAATGAATTGCTCAGGCAGATAACCAGTTATTTATTTTCTTTTGATAGTTTATTTCATTTTCCCGCTCACAAAAATACAGCGGGAGAGAAATGATCTAAGGAATAGTTTGAAGATCCAAAGATGATTTTTTTGAGAATAAATAGTAAGAATAATTTTAGAAACCATCTTCCAAGATATGAACGGATGAATCAACCAAAGGTTTATTTAAAAATATTGCGAAGGGACTCATTATTGTCTATGCAGGAGATGACATGGGTAACAAAATCAGGAGATTATCATTCAGAAATGAATTCTGTCTTTCTTGTTTGGAATTTTCATGACGCCTTTTTCATGATAAGGCCAGTTTATACCGTGCGTTGACTATAGTGATGATCAAAAGTATTAGGGCAATCATTCTTTGTCTGTATTACAATCTGAAACATCAGTCCATCAAAATTTACATAATATGTTGAAAACGAGGGATCACAAAGAGAAAATGTCCAATCTCTTGGATGCAGAACCGTATAAGAGAATCAATAGAGATCCGACCCCAGCAATTATGAGAAAAACTAATTATCTAGTCCACTCATCAAGCCTCAAGAAATTGTTACAGAAATCTGAGGTCTTCCTCCTCGTTTTTATGTCCTACCAAAGATTCACAAAGAAAACGTGCCACTAAGACCTATCGTAAATGCAATAGGTTCACCAACATATGAACTGGCCAAGTATCTAACCACCCTGCTCACAGGAAACACAGACTCATATATCAAGGACTCTGGACGGTTTATTGAACGGAAAAGAGACATGAGTCTAGGTCCGAGAGATATACTAGTAAGTTTCGATGTGGTATATTTCCTTATACACGATGGTTTCGGTGAAAGAAACGATTCAGCTGATTGGAGATGTATATCCAGCAGACATAACCGCTGTTTGCTAACTGCTTGTCATCGACATATTTCCAGTGGGACGTTTTCTATGAACAAACCGACGGTACTGCAATGGACAGCCCATTGAGCCCTATGGTGGCTAACTTTTTCATGGAGAAGTTTGAACAGCAAGCCTTAGAAAGCGATCTTGAAACCATACTTCTGGCTACGGTATGTTGATCATACGTTCGTGGTGTGGCAGCATGGGGAAGAACAACTGAAGGTATTTTTCTCTCATCTGAACTCTCAACGACAAAAATCCAATTCACAATGGAACAAGATACCCAAGGGACAATTTCTTTCCTGGATGTGCTAGTGAACAGACGTGAAAATGGGACGCTGGGGCATAAGGTATACAGAAAACCCCCACACACACAGATAGATATCTAAACAAGAACTCCAATCATCAACCACGCCAGAAGAGAGGGGTCAACAAAACATTGGTGGAGAGAGCTTGTCGCATCTGTCAACCACAAAACCTTCCCGAGGAACTTGACCACCTTGAAACAAGCGATGAAAGGGAACGAGTAAAGCGAAGCCGAATTCGAACGGGCAATACGCCCCAAGAGAGATAACGCCAAAGAAAGCGTAGATGCGCCCGCCATTGGCATATAAAAGAGGTGTGACAGATCGGATAGGACGAACTGAAGAAACTGCATGTGAAAGCAATACTGACGAACCGTCAGAAACAATTTAAGATCAGCTAAAGATCCAAGAGAGCCGTGGGTAACACCAGGTGTGTACCGGATTCCGTATAGCTGTGGATAGGTCTACATTGGAACCACCAAACAAAGCATCCAGACAAGGCTCTTCGAACATAACAGAAATTGTCGCCTAGGACAGAAGTCGGCAGTACACGCACCCGGAGAAGGCAATCGCGTAATTTCTTTTGACGAAACCCAAGTGCTCGAAAGGACTCTGAGCTACTATCCCAGATCACACAGAGAGGCAATAGAGACACAAATACACACACGAATAAAGACAATTTTAATAAAAAAGATGAAGGCATGAACATCAATAAAGTGTGGTTACCTGCATTGAAGAATACAAGACCAAAACAGTTAATAAAAAACAAGCTGCGACCATCCACAACATACAAAATGTCCGGCACGAAAGCAAATATAAAGCGGACCAAAACGTGAACGAAGTAATTTGTACTGTGTGAACGAAAACATTGCGTCCATTACCTCATAGACTTTGATAATGCATACCACAGCTGTAGGCAAAACGTCAGGAGTGAAAACCTGTGGTCCACGGCAAACAAACCCGAAAAACACCCCAGAATCAGTTACTTCTGGCCGTGAAAGTTTACGTTCTTTGATTAGTTTGATTTGTTTACTTGAATGTGGCAGACAATGTTCCTTGCTGAATGGGAATGGTTCGGACTTTCATTGTCTATATTATTAACTTTATTGAAACCTGTTGCTAAGAACGAAAGGATAAAAATACAAATCAAGTGAGGAAATCAAATCCAAACAAAATGTTGATAAAGATTTTTTGGTCAATAATAAATTTAAGGTTTGATTGATCGGAGAAAATAAAGTTATAACAAAAAATCGAGATATCGATTATGAAATATTAGTAAAAAAAAATTAAATAAAGAAATAAATGAAATAGTATGACGATGTTTCGATTGCTGGTATCCGCAATCGTCTTCAGTTGATGACTGAAAATATTTCGAGGTATGGTCGGTTATAAAGACCCAATTTCCCTATGGTGGGGAAGGCTCGGTACTAACAATGAGGCGCACAAGTGCTACTACTGGAAGTGTGTTGACCGATTTTCAGCGGGAAATGGAAGTATTGGCGCGAGATTCTTCTTCATCGAGCCGAAGTCAGTCCATAAGCGGCATTCACACATTCCGGATATCCACGCTGGGGTGACTAAATGCGTCGTTGTTGAGGGTGTAGGCGGCTTCCCGGAATTTACTATTGAACCAGTGCTTCTCCTTGTATATGTTCTCAGCTTCAGACCATTTAATGCTGTGATGGTTTGTCCATGCTCCGCCTTTCCTGATTTCGTTGTTTCCTCTCGTTGTTTGTTTTTTCTTGTGGAACTTTGCCGCACTCACATGGTATCCGGTAAACGCAGTTGTTGGTATAGCTGTTTTTATTCGGTGGTCGAATTTTTGTGAGTTGGTTGCGTATTGTGTTCCTTGATCGAAAACAGACTCTGTCTTTGTTTTTTTCTCCTATCCTCTTGATAGGTGCTAATTAAATCGATTACTCAATGTTTTGTTATACAGAATTTGCTTTATTTTTGTTCTGAATGTATTTATGGGTTCATTAAATAAATCGGTATCTTCACCAAACTTGTTAAATGTGTTACACATTGCGTATATCGGTGATTTGGCGAAAACATTTGTTCTAGGTATAGGAAGACAGAAAGGATTTACATTTCTGCTGTTCAGTCGCGGTACGTGGAAATTCAACTGTGATAATAGCTCAGGACAGTCTATTTGATAGTTTATGAGTTTGTAAACAAATACGCAGGAATGATATGTTCTGCGATCATTGAGTGATAGAAGACCAACTCTGTTTAGTAGGGTTTCATTGTTGATACCTTGTTCAGGATAGACTCCATCCATTTTATATATCAAATATTTCATGAAAGCTGAATTGACTCGAGTTGTTGCCTTTGAGTTTCATAATATGGAGTCCAGATTAAGCAGCCATATTCAAGTCGTGTTCGTACATATGAAGAGTATAATGTGAGGTAGCATTGTTTGTTGGTGAAGTCTTTGCAATTTTTATAGATGAAACCGAGCATTTTATTTTGCCGATGATGAAATTTTGTTAATGTGGGAATTGAAATTCAGTTTTTGGTCTAATACTATTCCGAGATCCTTTGTTTGATACTCGCGAACCAGTTGTGTGTGTGGAACGTAACGAGGATGAGTAACTGGTGCGGGTGATAGGGAACGGTTACCATACTACATCATTACGAAATTGTCGTTCATTGAGTGCATATCATATTATTATTGTGTTAGAAGTGTTAGTGCTACTGAATATACTTATTCGATATTATAGTGAGTGTTTCAATAGTGATACCTACACCAGACTACATCAGAAGTGGTTGAAACTGATAACGCCCGAAAAGATGCCGAGGCATTCCAAGAGAAGAAGACAAACCAGGAGGTCTCCATCGCCGTCGTCTTCCTCTCCATCTCCAGAGAGATCGACTGGTCGTAAGGATAAACGAACTCCTATCTGTAAGTCTTCCAAAGAGCAAGCATCTGATAAAAGGTCTCGGAACAATGTAAGTGTTGCACAATCTAGTCATACCGAAAAAAATATTTTGCCACATAGTCATGTCGAAATATCATCAGTTATTCCAGAGTTTGACCCATTGAAGTGTCAGATAGAGGAATGGCTTGAAATTCTGGAACACAATTCCAAAATGTATGATTGGACTGATAGCTTTTTGAAATTCTAAGCCTTGAATAAATTGAAAGGTACTGCCAGGACTTGGTATTTGAGTTTTATCGAAAGCGAACCGGGTTGGTCACAATTTTCATGGGACGAATGGAAAAAATTACTTCTTACAACATTTCTGAGTAGGAGAAATGCCTACTAATTGTTCATGGAAATAGCCAATCATAAACCTACAGAAGGATAAACCTTTATGAATTTCATTTCGAGCATATGTCAAAAATTAATAAATTACGCGCAAATTTATCTGATTACGACAAGGTCTCATTGGTAGTTGGCGCCATAAATGACGATAATATTACGGCTTCAGTCGAGGCTGCTGACATCCAGAGTTCTAATGTCTTAGCTGGTTTTCTAAGAAACAAAATTCATCAAAAACGTAAGAAAGAATATAATTTGCCTGTCAATCAAAAAACCAATCATTCTCAAAATTCAGTAATAACGAGCCTCATAGACAAAATGACCAAAAAACATCAGGTCACAAGCTCACTTGTAGAGCTTGTGGTACTCAGGGGCACTCAAGAAAGCAGTGTGAACACCGAAATAAAACTTGCGAGTTCTGTAAAAGAGAAGGCCATATAGAACTGAATTGTTTCAAGAAAACTCAAGAGCGTGGCAAGCATAATAAAACCGAAAACGTGAAATGCATAAAAAAATCTCATTCGGAAAAATTCAATAGACCCGTTCTTATCAATCAAAAAGAATGCAATGCATTTATCGATTTCGGTAGTGACTGCTCGCTAATTTCTCAGAGCTTGACCGAAAAATTCAAGCTCAAAGTGGATGCTTTCGAAAATCCGATTCACTTATCGGGATTTTTAGGAATGGGAACAGAGGTCGATAAGCATGTTACAGCATCAGTTAGTATAGATGGCGTTGAGTTGACAACCCAACTGTATGTTATCGACGATGACCGGTTAGACACAGAGGTATTGATAGGAAGGAATTTTACCGAGCATCGAAATATCGTTTATTTCCGAATAGACGAGACTCTGACATTCCAGTACAGGAATGCAGCTTTGAAGCTTTTCCAAGGGGCACATTATGGTTCCATCAACGAGGAAGAAAAAATCTGCCTCGAAAATATTCTTTTAGAATATGATAAATGTTTTTTCAAATCTTTGGAGCTGCTCGGAAAAGCACACACAGTGTCTATGGATATTCAACTCACTTCCTCAAAACCAGTGTCCCGCCGACCTTATCGACTGACAGAAAGCCCCGAAATCATTGCTTAGGACGAAAATAAATGAGCTACTGCAGGCAAACATCATCAGAGAGAGTGATTCACCGTATTCAAGCCCTGTAAACAAAGGAAATAACGAAAAACGTATGGTTGTAGATTATCGTTCACTTAATTCAATAACAGTGAAGAAACATTTTCCAATGCCGCTTATCGAAGAAATAATCGACAGTTTGTCGGACTGCAAATATTTCACCACGCTGGATTTAGCATGCGGTTACCACCAAATTCAACTAGATGAAAAAGCCATCCCCTTTACTGCTTTTATTAAACCTGAAGGCCATTACGAGTACTTGCGTGTTCCATTTGGTCTGTGTAATGCCCCATTTTTCCTTCGAAAAGTGATGAACAAAATTTTCAAACCATTACGAAAGTATAACATAATACCTTACTTGGATGATATTCTTATTCCTTCCAAATCGATTAACGAAGGTCTTGATCTCCTCAAGAAGGTACTTCATGTTATTAGAGAATATGGCTTAACCATCAAAATATCGAAATCATTCCTGATGACCAAAGTAACGTATTTGGGCTATGAAATATCTCTCAACAAGGTGATACCCAGTAACTCGAAAGTGGAAGGTGTGAAGACGTTTCCTTGTCCAAAAACTGTTCACCAGCTCAGGCAGTTTCTTGGGCTCATAGGTTATTTTCGTAAATTCATCCCCAATTTTGCGAGAATGACCTTGGGCTTAACAAAATTACTGAAGAAAGGCGTTATATGGAAATGGACAGTAAACGAAACTCAGCTCGTCGAACATTTGAAACATTTGATAACATCCGATCCCATACTTAGTATTTTCAACCCTAACTTGAACACTATCGTGTATACAGACGCAAGTCGAGAAGGATTGACTGGAATTCTCATGCAAGTAACAGACAAGGGAGAAAAGCCAGTCGCCTATTACAGTAAACAAACCTCTAAGGCAGTGA
The DNA here is from genome assembly GCA_032362365.1 of Zygogramma bicolorata. Lineage (NCBI taxonomy): Eukaryota > Metazoa > Arthropoda > Insecta > Coleoptera > Chrysomelidae > Zygogramma > Zygogramma bicolorata. The sequence continues at coordinate 190,563 of JAVJAQ010003155.1, read as the reverse complement.
AAAATTATCATTCTTTCGAATTAGAACTATTAGCTATAGTTGAGACTCTGGGAAAATTCAGGTACTATCTGGTAGGTAGGGAATTCACAATCATTACATACTGTAATTCGGTAAAAAATGCACTTGGTAAACAGTCTATCGTACCAAGAATAGCTCGCTGGATCCTGTACCTGCAAGATTTTACCTTTCAAATTAAACATGAATCAGGAAGTCAAATTCAACATGTTGACACATTGAGCAGAAACATAACATGTGACCCTGAAACTGACAGCTCGAAAGTGTGTCTCATCTTTGAGGACGACTACCTAAGAGAGGCTCAAAGCCAAGATTCTAACATATCAAACATAAGGGATGTTTTTCTGTCGGGTGACCAAACTAACAACAAGGCTATTTTCAAAGAATATGACCTTCGCGGGAATAAAGTCTATAAAATCAATCCTTATGGACGAAAATGGATGGTCCCAAAAATGTGTCGATGGCAAGTCGTCAAATCTAACCACGATGACATAGGGCACTTTGCATTCGATAAAACTTTCGAACGGGTCAAACGAAGCTATTGGTTTCCCAAAATGAGGAGTTTCATAAAAAAATACATCGGGTCTTGTTTGCACTGTTTGTACCATAAACAACCAGGAGGGAGAAAACCAGACTCTCTTCATTCCATTCCGAAATATGCTAGACCTCACCATACATTACACATAGATCATTTGGGACCATTCGTAGAAACCCTCCAAGGTAACAAATACCTTCTTGTTATCGTGGATGGGTTCACCAAGTTCACATACTTAAAAGCGGTTCCCGACACGAAAGCCCAATTTGTCATAGCAAAATTAGACGAAATATTCTCTATACTGGGCAATCCAAAGCGAATTATATCCGATGCCGGAAAAGCTTTCGTATCGAACCATTTCAGAGAATATGTTGAAAAAAAGGCATAAGGCTGTTCACAACAGCCGTAGATATGGCTAGAGGCAATGGACAAGTTGAGAGAACCAATCGGATAGTTAAAGATGCGTTAGCTACTATGGGAGCAGGTACCACAACCAACAATTGGGATAGTAACATCATACAAATACAGCTTGGCATCAACGGCACGAAGCACCGGATAACACAGACAACCCCAGCTGAGCTTCTTTTCGGCTTCCCAATTAGGACAGATGGCGATCGCTATATAAGCGACGACGATATGTTAGTGGATGTTACCGAGTTACGATCTAAAACTTCACGGAAACTAGAAGAGAACCGACTGAAACGAAATCAGGAATTCAACAAGAAGAGAGGCGGTCCAAACATTTCAGCGTTGGCGATTTGGTCCTGACGAAAATCACGAGCTTCCCTGCTAACGACAATCAGAGTAAGAAGCTTCTTCCAAAATAAAGAGGATCCTTCCGGGTTATCCAAATATTACCGAACGATCGTTATAGGGTCAAGGAGGATATTCACTCTTCTAGATCACAACGTCCTTACGAAGCAGTTGTCGGTGCGGAACATATGAAACTCTTTCAGTTTCAGAGGCGATAAGGTAATCATTTTCATCAACCATTGCACAGACTTGCAGAACAATCAATCTGCATATCAGCTCGTTCTAGTGATTGATCAAGTGTCTCTCACATTGCACAGACTAGCAGTACAATCAATCTGCATATCAACTCGTTCTAGTGATTGATCAAGTGTCTCTCACATTGCACAGACTAGCAGTACAATCAATCTGCATATCAACTCGTTCTAGTGATTGATCAAGTGTCTCTCACATTGCACTACTAGCAGTACAATCAATCTGCATATCAACTCGTTCTAGTGATTGATCAAGTGTCTCTCACATTGCACAGACTAGCAGTACAATCAATCTGCATATCAACTCGTTCTAGTGATTGATCAAGTGTCTCTCACATTGCACAGACTAGCAGTACAATCAATCTGCATATCAACTCGTTCTAGTGATTGATCAAGTGTCTCTCACATTGCACAGACTAGCAGTACAATCAATCTGCATATCAACTCGTTCTAGTGATTGATCAACTGTCTCTCACATTGCACAGACTAGCAGTACAATTAATCTGCATTTCAACTCGTTCTAGTGATTGATCAAATATCTCTCACACTGCACAGAAACAATCAAGTAGCAAATCGAGGTACCAACCCCTCTTCAAATCACCCAATCAGCAATTCCCATCACCCTTTCATCGAAACTCATTTTAGACCTTGTTGCTCTAGGTCCTTAACACTCGAGGACGAGTGATGTCAGGATGGCCGAATGTGGAACGTAACGAGGATGAGTAACTGGTGCGGGTGATAGGGAACGGTTACCATTCTACATCATTACGAAATTGTCGTTCATTGAGTGCATATCATATTATTATTGTGTTAGAAGTGTTAGTGCTACTGAATATACTTATTCGATATTATAGTGAGTGTTTCAATAGTGATACCTACACCAGACTGCATGTGTTATTAATTGAGTAGTTCAATTGAATTGGATTATTTTTAAGTCTATATGTTGCGAATTTGCATTTTTCAATATTGAGGTATAATTTGTTGTGCAGACACCATTCCTGCAAGGAATCGATATTTTGAAGAAGAGTACAGTCTTCAGAGTTTTTTATTATTCTGAATAGTTTCAGATCATCCGCGAATAGAAGCAAACTACTGCCGATGTTAATGCATATATCGTTTATGAAAAGTGAGAATAATAGTGGTGCACGGTTGCTTCCTTGCGGTGCTCCGCAATATATATCATATAACTGCATAGGGTAGGGTTGACAAAGGGTGGTTTTCAAGGTATTCTCTATTTGCTTGTTTCATTTCTGTGAGGGTTGCATGAAAGCGTTCTAGCGAACGTTCTATTGGGGATGGTCTACATTAAACAAAGTAAGTTCGATATCAAAATGTGGCTATCTTTCATAAGGTGGTTGTTGGAATCCTTCCCTAAATCTGTATGCATTTTTGAAGGGGTCCGTAGTGTTGAAAGTACAATTTAATAAAGTGTTGACTAGCAACTTTTCTGTTTCATTGGAATAGGATATGCTTGAGTGAAATTGGTCAATTTAAAAACATCTGATTAACAATATATAATTTTCAGTTGGTATGTCTAAAATATCGATATGTATTTTCTTGACAGTGTCTTTGGTGTTCAAAGATCTGATGGAATATATATATCCCAGCAATTGTTCTTGAAGTGTGCGCCCCTGAATTGACACCAGTACTTACTTTGTGAATTATAAAACCTTTCACATTACTTGGGTGTTTTTCCTGAGTCCTGGAAAATATCAAGGGTTCAGTCAGTTCCAAAACAAGGGAAAAAACTTTACCTCGTAATTATAGATTAATTGCATTGCCTTTTTTAATTTCCAAAGTCATGAGAAAAACAATCAATATGAAGATTTTCAAATATTTGGAGAAATCAGGAATAATTAATGATCGACAATATGGATTTCGACATCAAAGATCAACCAGTGAATTATTGGCGTGTGTTTCACTTATTTGACAGCATTCCGAAACATTAAGTATTGCACTCGACATTTCAGAAGCGTTCGATCTAGTTTGGCATGAGGTCTCCTTTCCAAACTGCCATCTTATGGCTTTGTTTGTGCTTCATATTGCTGCATAGTTTTACGGACGACAGCACACTTCATACTAGTTTCTTTTTCAGAGTCCCCAAACCAGCACAATATACAAAAATTCAGAGGAGTATCAATGTCAATATCAGTGGCGGATCCACGGGGGGGATATTTCGGGTCCGGACCCCCCCCCCATTGGGAAATAGAGAATTTTTTTTCAATTTTTATCGGCTCCTAATTCCCAAATTTTGTCGGGAACGAAAAGATGTCAAGACAAAAAAATAAAATAAATTTTTTCGCTTTAAAATTGAAGAACTTCAATAATTATTATTACATTCCATTGAAAACTAAAGAACAGGCTACATTTAAACATTAGTAAATTTTCGAGGTTTTTTGAAAAATTCTACTAGAATTTCTTCCTTTTTTTTCTGGTTCAGTCGGTTCAGACGCTGGATCAAGCCGAGTAAAATATGAAAATAGAGTCCTCTTCATGTTGTAGGTTCAAAATGAAATGCTTTTTTTTTCAACTATCAAATTGCAATTTTTCTCGATGACACTTTAAAGAAAATTGACACTTGTCAGGATCATCGAGGAAAAGTTCGAAAGTTTTCTGACAGTGCTGCCATTGGATCCTTTTTGGAGCAGTATTTGAAAAATTAGACATGTTACATTTGTGATGAGTATTGTGTATGCCGGTAACGATTTGAATATACTATGTATGAGTAGAATATGCTGTAGATTAGGTTGAATCAACTCGATTCGATTTAAAAAAAAGTAAAGTTTTGAACCTACTTACTACATCTTAAAATTTTGCTCATGTCAATCTCTTTCACCTTTTTTTTGGATCTTGACTAGTTGTTGCTATACGGTAGCTCATAATTTTCTGTTTTATATATATAAATTTTGAGTTATAGACCCCCCCTTGACCTGATCCTGGATCCGCCACTGGTCAATATATAGTATTAACGATAACTTGGCTAACTATTCCTATAAAGTCGAGTATCTCGATGCTAGGAATTACGATCAGTGATAATCTCTCATAGGGAAAACCATGTGAGATCGATCGCTAAAGGTGCTTCCTAGAAACTTGGATTTCTATTTCGTGCGAAGAAATACTTCACTTCTCGTCAGCTTTTAATGATCTACAAGGCTCAAATACGACCTGTCTTGGAATATAGTTCTCATGTGTGGAGCTCGGCACCAAAACATTCATTGAGGCTTCTCGATTTTATTAAAAGAACATCATTGGAACATCGTAGAAGGGTCAGAGACTTACTTGTCTCTCTTCTATTGATATTTTCACTGTCGGTGGTTTTCTGAATTGTTATCAATCGTTTCACCCTTGGCAATATCTACACGAATGACTCGACGAGTACAGAATTCCCACCCCTTTACATCTCTGGTTTTTCGGGCTTGAGGGCATTGTGCTGGACTTTTGACTTCCGGAGCTTTCGGCTACATCTGCGGCAGCCATCTTCAGCGGCGTGGTCTTAGTTGACACTCTTAGTAAACTTAGAGAGTTTTCCTGAGGCTTACAAACTTCAAAAATTCAAAGTGAATGTTGATTCGTATCTCCTGTCCCTTGATTCACGCGGTGTTCTTCAAACATTACAGGGCTTCATTTTCGTGTGGATTTGCATTTAAAAAAACTAGTTAAAGTATTAATGTGAATTATTAGCAAAAGTTTTCAATAATTTCATTTTCTTCATCATGTAGATGGTCCAATCGTAGATCTTAGTAATCTTTTTATTTTTTCAATTGGGATTTTTTGTTTCGTTATGTGATTGATTTTCATTGAATTCATCGAATTATAAGTCTGAAAAGTCATTGGTTGTTTCATAGCATTTATGTTGGTAGTGGTTATTAAAAATTCTTCTCTTTTGTTGATTCTGACACAAGTGCATTAGGAAGTCTTACTTTATCTATTCGTGGTTTCTTCACTACATGATGAGCAACGGCGACGATTCATGCGGTTTTCTTTGTGCTGAAGAAATCGTCCTGTCTACTGGGTTTTTGTGCTTTCTTCGGTTCCTTCGCTCTTTGAAATTTTGCAGACTACCTCGTTCTCTTATTAGTTTATAGCGTTTTATAGATCCTACTGACTGCGCCAATTTGTGATATCACAAGTTCGATGTATTAAAAAAAATACAATTTTTTTAATATTACAAAATCGCGATATTGGAAAAGTGGATAAAAGATTCGAAGTCTGGGAAGACTTCAATGAGTTTATTTGAACAGTTTGCGAAACTGGGACACCGGTTTCACTATACAGTAGCTTCTTTATGTGTAGTAGTGTGTAGGGAACTGTTCAATGGAAATCACCCAATTGGGTTTTTAATTTCGTCAATATCTTTTTTGAAATCAAGTAAAACATTCCCATGTTTTTCGTTATTATAGTTCAAGACCGATTGAATTTAATATTTTGGATTTTTTCACGAATGCCTGACAAATTATTCTTTCAGGGGTTCTGACAACGTCATTTTTGGTCACCATTCTGGTTCTACTGAAGTTTTCTACAGCGAATCGGCTAACTTCAGTGCAGGGTTACCTCCACCTGTCGACCCAATGGGACTAATACAAATAAAAGCCAAGAAACGACTTGAAAGAGATCATAAGCTAATACTAGTTTGAGTTACGTCCATTTAACTTGTAGTGCATTTCTTTCATTCCAGAATATTAGATGTGATTATTCGTCTTATGAAGTAGTCATTGAATGGAATATTTATTGTATTTATTGAATATATTACAAATGAATGTTTGTGTTTTTATCATGTGTATCAAGTGACCTATTTTTAACACTAGTTATTTTAAGACTTATTATATTCTCGACTTAATACATTCAGTCTTATTCAACTTTAATTGTGCTATCCGTACATATCAGCACACAAAATCTCAAGCACATTTTTGTATTTTTCAAGTATTTTTAAATCTCATTCTGTAACCATCCATAAACTAGATATTTATCAATCAAGATATGATCATGAATAGAAACTAGATTTGTGTGTTTTTGAATGGTAATTTCTTGTCATTCATGATAGTTTTGGGAAAGGGTACTGATTCTGACAACAAACCTCGAAATTTCATTTTGTGGATTTTCGTTATATATTCGCAATTGACTATTGTGAGTAAAGTGATGAATATACTCTGAACATTGACCATGTAGATAAAAAAAATTCTAGGAATCTTAATTAAAAAAAAGGGTTTATTTTCCTAACCAATCATCATAGAGTTCTAACTATTTGTAGATGCCAGTAGATCGCGGGCTTGTTACGTCACATAACAACTGTCAATCAGCCTGCTGGACAGACAAATCGTATTTCCATAAACAATTTAATGAGATTATAATTGCAATTCTGAGGAGATACAACATGTTTTGAACATACCGTTGCCCATTTCAATACTCAAATCTGCTCTTCTAGTTGTCTGAATCCACAATTCACGTCTCTTTTCAGCAAGAGGATTATTATTTTTTCCTTTGTCGAAAATAGAAGGAAATCGATGGAGTGAAACCCTATATCTGCCGCTTCTACTTCCACATTTCACAATCGCTCAAAATTGAGGCATTATCGAGAAAAAATATTTTGAAATATGACAGAAATGCACAATAAGCATTTGTAGATCCGTTTGTTTGTCCAGCAGGCTAACTGTCGTTCACTGTCGTCTGTCAGATATGCCCGCGGCCTATAATCCACTCAAATCATGCGCTGCGCTAAACAGCATCATTTCAAAAACTGAATGGAAGTGGCCGTTACTTGATGGAAATCCATATTAAACAAATTATATACAGTTTCTGTCAGATTTTTACATATTATATAGGGTTTACTACACTGCGACACGTGTTTTGCTATACAATAGCTCCCTCAAGCAGGAACCTCAGACATTACAGAGTTCAAAGTTCCTGCTTGGGAAAGCTATTGTATAGCGAAACACGTGTCGCAGTTTAGTAATCCCTAATATGTGAAAATCTAGGCAACTGTATATTATTTGTAGCATCATTTCAGTTAAGGAATGATCGTTTGATATTGTTTACTAGTAAATAATTTTAATGCCAATTGTGAATTTAGCAATTCCTATAGAGTGAAGACCAAGGCGAAAATGAAAAAAATCTCTACAGTATATATGCCTGTTCTGTATTCAAATTGTGCTTTATCATTTATGTTTTGAGATGGCATGCCCCAGGAAGCTGTAGGCTTTCTATAGATTCTAGGATTCTACCTGAACAAAAAGTAAGCTGATAGGTAAAGTTTACAAGGCTCTACACCTATCATACCTGTACAGAAGAGGAGAACCTAGCGAACTTCCCTTCATAGCGATGAGAATATTGTCGAAAGGAAATAACTTTGTTCATGGAACACAATGTACATCTGTACATCCCTTGTTTCAACATCACCCTCAAAAAGAAAAAAAGGTTTCTCAACAGTGAGCATGATTTGGCTGTTCTGAGTGTTGTTGGTATCGCAGCTCAACTTCACAGGGACATGAGGTACTTGTGAGCAGCTGAACATACAAATGTCTCTCTGGGAGTTATCCTTTTCTCACAAAACTGATACTATAATTAGTCAGTCTCATGTGCCGAACGGGGCACCCAGAGGTTTTTTCTGAATGTGTCCTGTAGCGTCAGCTGTCAACAACCTAATCCTTGCCATCTTTTGGGATGGTTTATGAGAAAATGGGGCATCACTTGTGTGTCCGGGCTGTGCAAAGTGAAAGACAAGGTATCTTAGCATATCTTATATAAGTTTCAGATCCTTGGTTCGCGTGAATTGAAAGCAATATTGGATTATTCTGCAAAAGACATTGAATTCTATAGATAAGCACGGTATCTATGGAAACATAATTTTTCCCATAAATACCAGGCCGATTTCTAGGAAAAAGCAGTTCTTGGACCTGCTACCAGGCAACAACCCTCCCTTTGGACCTGAATTCTTCGTCGGTACCAAGCTCTGTAAGAAGATGGACAACCCGACAAGATCAGACGAAACTCCACTAGAACTGGAACAAAAAAGCACAGGTCCATAAGAATTTGGAACCAAGTATCCTGAAGTCTCACATTAACTTCTTCCAGAATTTCAAACCTAGTCATTCAAAAGTAGAGATTGTAAATAATGGGGAAATATCTCCAATGTGTAAAGGTTGAAAATGATGATTGGAGAAAAATAGTGTGCGAGTTGTTTAACCCGGGAGAACTCGCGTACTATTCAACGACGTGAGAACTCGCGCCTATAGATTCTTTCTCACGCTAGCTCGCGCTTATAGATTTTTTCTAACGCGAGCTCGCGCGTATAGATATCTTCTAACACTGACTTTTCATGATGAAAACTATTTAATATTGATTCTAGTTGATCTATTCTAAATTCTAAAAACAACAAAGAAAAATGTATAATTATTCAAATTTAATCGTCTCTTTCAGGGGCGGATCCACGGGGGGGGTTTCGGGTCCGGACCCCCCCCATTGGGAAAATAAGAGATAATTTTTTTTCAATTTGTATCGGCTCGTAATTTCCAAATTTTGTTAGGGAACGAAAAAATGTCACATGAGCAAGACAAAAAAATAAAATAGAATACATTTTTTTGCTTTAAAATTGAAAAACTTCAATAATTATTATTACATTCCATTGAAAACTAAAGAGCAGGCTACATTTGAACATTAGTAAATTTTCGAGGTTTTTTGGCGCAGTATTCGAAAAATTAGACTTTTTACATTTGTGATGAGTATTGTGTATGCCGGTAACGATTTGAATATACTATTTATGAGTAGAATATGCTGTTGATTCGGTTAAATCAACTCGATTCGATTCAAAAAAAGTAAAGTTTCGAACCTACTTTACCTTCTGGCTACACCTTCAAATTTTGCTCATGTCAATCTCTTTCACCTTTTTTTTTGGATCTTGACTAGTTGTTGCTATACGGTAGCTCATAATTTTCTGGCAATCAGAACATAGCCATAGAACATATGTAGGCCAGACCAACAGACGTGTGACAAGTAGAGTATACGAACATCAACTTGCTGTCCGAAAATCAGACCCATCTTCAGCTCTGTCCAAACATCATCAAGAGACAGGACACAATATAGACTTTGCGAACACTAGGACCATCGCCACAGCAAAAACAGTACAAGCTCGTATAATTCGCGAGGCCATCGAAATCGAGAAGCGACCTTCCTGCTTAAATAAACGTGACGACGGCCAGAGACTTCCAACTGCATGGAAACCCCTAATTTCCAGATGCCCAGTCCCCACCAAGACATCCGACGGTCCTTTAGTAGCACCCGCTGCTATAAATCCTACCCAACATCCCTCGATACCTCAGTTCGATCTAAGGAATAGGCAGATTGAGACCTTAGAAAGAACTCGTGACGAGACCTGGGGAGTAGGCAGATTGAGGCCCCGGCGTCAAGTCACAAACCCTTGCCCCCTGTGATAACACCTGAAGAGTAGGCAGATTGAGACCTCAGCGTGAAGTCACATTCACCTCTTGAAAATGGCTCCAAAATCGGAGCCGACACGTCGAGAACAAAACTCCAGACGCGGTTCAACCCGAACTCAACAACAACACACAACTGACCGCGGAAACCTATCCGAACACATATATATATATATATATATATTGTAATTCATATTATACATTTACATATTGTAGCGTCTTGAAAAAGAAAATAAACATTTTCGAAAGCTCGACAAAAACAAAGAGAACAGCCTAATTGTCATCCCCAGACTGCAACCCAAATAAGTCTCTCTCTCTCTATATATATATATATATATATATATGAATTTTGAGTTATAGACCCCCCCCTTGACCTGATCCTGGATCCGCCACTGGTCTCTTTCGTTGCAATTATTATCTTCACATTTATAACAAGTGGAAGTTGTTCTAAACTGCTGTTCAGTTTTAGAATCCATTTTTTTTTCTGTAGAAAAGCTCAAATAAATAAAGGAAAAAGCAAAAAAATTAAAAAAGGTACCTGCTAATTAAAATTACCAACAATTTGGAGAAAAGCACATATGTGATCGCTCGCGCGTTAGATTATTACTAACTTTAATTTATTTGTAGCCACCACAACCTCACGCCCCAACAAGCATGAACTGGTAAAGGAATTCTATAGAAGGCATTCCTAAAATATGAAATCAATTTGACAAGAAATTAAAAAAAAGTCTGTAGCGCAACTGAAAATGTTAGATTTTATCTAACAGTGCGAGTCCTGCCGGGTTAACTGATGTAAATTGTGAAATGGTTGAACCAAGTACGTTTATATTTACTGCAATATATTACTTATACAATAATAATAATTTATTGCACTAAAATACATAAAAGATGTACAAGCCAGTTGAAGAATGAGCAAAATATGCCAGAAGAGCACCCAATTATGCCAAACATAGCGGCTATAAATAAAAATCAGTTAATAAAACAGTGTATGGCTCCAGGTCAACAAGATGAGTTGCAATAAGTGATTTTTTTATTTTGTCAAAGTTTCCATTGTTCCTAATTCTACACGGTAAATGATTGAAAAATTCAATACAAAAATTAAATGCACCTCTTTCAGTGCCTGATAGATGATTATAGGGTATATTATAATTACATGTATGTCTCGTGCCATATGAATGTGTTGCTTCCAAAGATACAAAATAGTACCTTTTTTTATACAAAAATTTGATACATTCATAAATATATAGAGCTGGCACTGTCAAAAGTTCCATCTTTCTGAAATAACCCCTGCAGGAATCTGAAAATTTTAAATTGTTAATAATGCGGATTGCTCTTTTCTGGATGTTAAAAACTCTCTCACTTTCAGCACAGCCACCCCAGAGCCTAATTCCATATCTGACGAAGTATCCTGAGTCCATAACACGCTTGACTGAGCTTTTTTGAGATATAATCAACGTGACTCTCATACTTCAGCGTTTCATCAAGGGAAATTCCTAAAGATTTAGCACTCTCTGAAAACTGTGTTTTCTGTTCCTTGAGTGATAAATAACCTGGAGTGGTTAGACAGTGTGTTCTAAAGAATATAACATTGGTTTTATCCGGATTAAGGACAAGTCGTGAGTTAGTAAACCAGTTCTGAATCAAGATCATGGATTCACTATAGTAATTGTATTTAATTCGGGAAAATTATTGGCTGACGCTAGAATGGTGCTATCATCTGCAAAGTTAATTATAATTTCATTTGATTCAGAAAGCATTGCCAAATCGTTGATAAAAATAATAAACATGAGAGGGCCCAAAACACTACCCCGTGGGACACCAATCGAAGTCTCTAGAGCCTTTGACCGCACATAATTTCCAGAGTTCATTTCCTTTTGTTACGATATATCACTCTCTCGCGACGAAGCCTGTTCCGTATTATATAACTGCGTACCTATCGAGAATCCTCGAGAGAAGCCCCGATGACGTGTCTCGAATTCTCCAGGCGGCAATCAACGGGTTCCAGGAAAATGACGTTCGCTACGACGCGATCCCTCATCTGCGTTTACGATATAGTCAGGACCGGCGCTAGGAAATTCGTAACACTTTATTTTGACAGCATGGGTTCTTCCATTTAAAAAGAATTAAGGATTTGAACCAGTCAAGAACTACACCTCGGATACCGTAACGTTCCAGTTTTGTTTCCAAAATTTTGAAGTCAATGCAATCAAAGGCTCTAGATAGGTCCAGAAACAGTCCGCATGAGAGATTTCCTTCTTCAAGAGAGTTATATATATTGTTTGTGAGTTCAAACAGTGCTGTTTCAATACTTCTTCCAGCTAAGAAGCCGTGCTGACATTTGCTGAAGAGTTTTTCACTTTTGAAATATTTTACAACTCTAGTATATACCACTGGTTCAAAGAATTTCGAGAATACACTAAGAAGGCTTATAGGACGGTAATTTTTATATTGATCAGGCAAGGCTTGATGACGCCATATTTCAAATCGTGAAGATATTCCCCAGTTTCAAGCGATTTATTTATGATTTCACACCATGGTTCAACAATGCAACAGATTGACATCTTTAGTAGGAAGGCAATGGATATGGTTGTGGGGGTATAGGTGTACTCTCAGATCAATGGTGTACTAGATGCCCATTAGCACAATTGGCGACAAAACATTTTTCACCAAACTTTGATAATTATTCAGACTTTTACACTTTGGAGATTTTTTGTATTAAATTATGGATATACAGGAAATTTTCCTTATTAAGTATTTGCTTTTCCGAATCAGATGAACTTCTTTATAATAATAATAACTTTAATGATCCCAAGAAACATACATGTTTATACAAGGAGTTACAAAAAAAGGCAAAAAAAATATATATGAACAAATTAAGAAACAAATGAAATAAAGTATTATGTCAGTTGCATATACATATATATATATATATATATATATAAATATATATATATATATACATATATATATATATAAATATATATATATATATATATATATATATATATATATATATATATATATTTTAACAGTACAGATAAGGCAGGGGTACGTTCGGTTACAGTTTATTCAATTGGATGTAAAATCTTTTTGCACGTTTTGCAGTTACTGTTTGAATAGAAGCTCATTCTCTCATTTATTACTTCTTGATACCCAGCTTTTCAAAAATAGTACTCTGTCCATCCAGAACTGATAAAAATTTCCTTGAGTATGTGAGGAAAAATAAAGAAATATTCCACTCTAGAAATATATAATCATGTTTCAATAATTCCCAATTAAGACTCAGGTATATACAGTTGCAAAAATAAAGGTAAAATGAATAACACAACGTTCACCTAATGAAATTTGAAAAATTCCAGCTTCTTCTCCGTTAATGAAACTAGATAGTTTCCATTTTCATTCTCCACACTACCCAAGTCCAATATGGCCTCATGAGCAGGCACAGAACATACTCGTTGACCAGTATTAATACTCCACAGAAAGACACTTTTACTAGATTCTTGGTAGGCTGCCACATAGTCCTGTTTATCAGCAACAAAACAAGATTTTGATAGATATTTTTGCATTCCACCACCCTGAAATGTGTGTATAATATTACACTGAATTTCATCAGGATTCCGTTTTTCTAATGTACACAGAGAATGTCTTGAATAGGATATTCTATTATTTGGTCTAGATGAGATAAGTAACTGTTCCATACTGCTTTTGTACTTCATGCAGACGAATGGACCTTCTATCGCTAATGAATGCCTTTTGTAATCGTTGCCAGCATTTTCAAACACATACAGAGAATTCAGTTTACAAGAAATTATTCCCCCACTAACCAAATCAGCTGCGGGGCTTGAGGAGATGGAAGCTACAGATACAACAGGAGACATATCTCCTGGCACAGATAGTGTAGACACAGCAGAGTTCAACACTCTCACATCATACTTCACAACATCACCAGACTGAGTTCCTACATAGAGCACATTTTGGTTACTGCTATCCCAACAACATGACCATAGTGGTACTGTCTGTGAAGAGGTAAACGAAACAGCATTACTGATGGTGTCAACTACTTTGAAAGACTTATCCAAAGATGCAGTGAGTATCCAATTGTTGACTGGATGGAAACATACATCTCTGATTTGTTTGTTATGGAGGGGAATGAAAGCCAAAGGCTTATAGTTAGAAATATTAAATTTTCTGATGCCAAATCCAGAAAATAATACATTTGAAGATTTGGCCGAAGCCACTAAAAGATCTGAAAAAGAGCTGACATCAAAAACACGACTTCCATTCTGTTGACAAACTTCCAAAGATTTGTCCATAAATAATCGTACTGTTTTAGTATAATTAATACTAGTGTTGTTGGCTAGTGAAGATTTAGTTTCAAGTTTAGCAGTTTTCAGCTGTTCAATATGATTTTTCAATGCTGCTATTTCCTGGTTCAGAATGTGCTCTCTGCAAACATATTTGGATACATCCATCAAAATTTTATTTTTCTCCTCAACTACCAGCTCTAATTTTTGTTTCATTATCTCCAACTCGGTAGTATCAACAGCAACCAACTTTTTAGCATAAATATACCTTATATCATTTTTGTTCACCGTTTTTTTACATGTTGGGCATGATTTCTTTTGCTGGCTCTCTAACCAACGATTTACACACTTATAACCAAAAAGATGGCCACACTTCAAAGCACAGATTCGATGTTCTCCAGAGTTAGTCCAACTATCTAGGCATATGGGACAGGTATCACCTTCATCTTCACAGTCACTTTTGGTAATTTTTTCCTTGGTTTCTTGCACGTTTTCTGAGTGATTGCTTTCATCAGTCAAGTCCATCATAGAGGGTATTCTTCTACCAGCCGCAACTGTAGTGTGTGGTATGGCCACATAATTGTGATCAAAGTTTTCATGTTCAATATCAATTGGTTCGAGAGGTACTATGGCAGAATCAAGTGAAACTTCCGGATTGGAGAATGGAATGATTGGAATGATAATTTCAACTTGGTTTAGTTGATGTCCATTTGTTTCATGGAAATTTTGGGGCAAAGTTTGATGAGATTCATCTCCAGAACCATCAGAATCAACATCCATCGCATATCTTTTACTGGAAAAGATTGTAATAGGTAGAAAGGATATGATTGGAGAAAAAAGAAAAGTACCTGCACTAATTACCACGGAAGTTTGAGGACACTTATCATGATAACCGTTATTTAAAAACTATAACACTTAGCCAGATACTGCATACTGCAGCTCAGCACCAATAGCACCACAGTCCTTAGACAAGACTCTATACTCTACTACAGTCTTATTGTCTATTTTAATTTTTGTGATCATTTTCGTTTCAAACAGCTGTCATACGTCACTAGAGAACAACAGATGACAAACAGCTAAAGGTGTATTTTCATGGCCCTTAACTACTGCAAGTACAGTAGCTTTCGACAGATTTCACTGCTCGAGCAATTTTTCAACTTCAAAGTAGCAAAGCAAATGATATTTCGTTAATTTCGTAGCCATTTTGAATATCTCTCTTGGATTTCTTCAAAATTGGTTAAATTTTTGTCGTTTCATTTGAATTTGTTGTTTCAATTAGTTTTTATTTTCTAAATAGTTTTAAATATTGTTCAGATTTGTTTTATTTAGAGGGTAGGTTAGTATTTAAAGTGTGGATACTGTTTTTTTTGGTGAGATTAAGCTAGACTAATTACTCCATTTGTGAGCATGTTCATCGCTGCGGAATAACCGTGGATTAATAGGACGTTTGTGAGGATTTTGCGCGGATTCTGGGCGTATTGACTCCCGAACAAAAATGTTATTCGAAACAAAAGTCTGAGATCAGTACCTTTTAATAGGATCACGATGTTATTATTTCTTATTGAACAAAATATTGTTTTGTTATGAATAAAATAAATTTTGTACAATTTCATTTAAAAGAAAACCCCCCCGCCCCCCACAGCGAACACCCAAAGGCGGAACACCAAAAGCAACACCCAAATTTCTTTATCCCCACACCCACCGAACAACCCGAAGGATGCGCCGTTGCCAAATTCATCCTTCTTTTGGGAGGATAGTTAGGAAAAGATAGATTGGGAAAACAAGAAATTAGAGAATACCCGGAAAATTTTGAAAAAGAGCAACACGGGGGGTGTGGGGAGAGGGGGGGGAAAAAAAAAGGGGGGTTATGAATGGGGGGTTATGAATTTGGGGGTTATGCACTGTGGGTGTTAGAAATGGGGTGTTACGCAGCGCACCCAAAAAAACACTTCAGCTTGGAAGGTAGTACTTCAAGGTACTATACAAACATCGCTATGGATTGAATAGCGATTTAGTCTAGTAATGAAATGGAAATCCACTGAAATAAACAATTCAGTTCATCCAATTCTACTTTAATTATGTTGATTTTCCATATCATTATTTTCAGGTCTATTATCTGTTGAATCTTTTGATCAACTATTAATATTGAATATTTCAATGGTTATTGAAAATAATCGACAACTGTTATAGAAGAATATAAATATACATCATAAAGATTTATGAAATATCTTCGAGTAACATTATATATTAAAAAATTTTGATTTACGACACCAAAATTGCATTATTGGTCTCATTCTCGAATATTATGCAATAATCTAATGATATTCAAGAATCAATAGGCCACCGCAGAATAGACCCGATTGGGAATCTACTAATCGGCTCTCAGCCAAACAATGAAATTTGGTTTTTGGTATAGTTTCTGGAAATCATAATCAAATACCAATAAATATAAATAGCATAAATGACATGAAAATCACAGATTCCACTGCTTTCAACCCTTTTTCATGAAGCAGTGAAATTTTTACTGCATTTGCAGCAAAATCTCTAGGGAGCATGCGCACTTGCATTTTACTGCACTTGCAGTAAGAATTCTACTGCTCCATGAAGAGTATCCTTAATACTGCAACTGCATTACTTTAGAGAGAAGAGGCCACAGAACTATAACTAGTTATAGTTCTGTGGAAGAGGCAGCACGGAGTAACCCAAGGTAATTTGGTAACTACGATATCCCAACAATTTGTTCCTTTTGAACTGTGCGCGTTGTTCTAGAACACTTTCCCCTTTTTCTCTGATGCATCAACTCGTTGAGTGGTTCAAAAAGCGCAATATGAAATGTGTTCTAGAGTTGTTAAGAACAGGTAAAATTTCGGAAAAACTTCAATAGATCGGTTCTTAACTGAGAACATGTTCCGTAAACCTGTTCCTGTTCATCTATTTTTTGATCAATGAATTTTTTATATGAAAACACAGACACCTTCATTTTCACCCCTGAAATTTTACCCCTACGATAGTAGGGATAGTAGGATCATTTGAGATCATCTGAACATTTTTCAAAAGCAGGTCAAATATTAAATGAAAGCAAGACCCGCCTCGGAAATATTAAAAGCTTGTCAGCTTTTTATTTATGAATTAAGTGAGACGAGGCAGAGCCGGCCTTAGTGAGCGCGAGGCCTGGGGCCAACTTGTTTTGCGAGGCCCTCATATATTTTATTTATTAATAAATTTATATTTTTATCCTTTGAAGAAATGCCTACTCAATGTTCTCATTTATTCACCTTCCCCTTACTACCTCTCGAATGGCATGCCTACTAAATATATGTTCGAAATATAAAATACATAATTTAAATCAATAATTTATTTGGCGGGAAAAACACTTTTGAATGTTTTGATAATATAATAACTAATACTAGATAAAATAATATGAAAGATGTAACAAAATCTAAACAAAACAATATATAGTATATTACGTAATATACCTATCAATAACGAAAACGAAAATAAAACTCTGAATATTCAAACGAAACATAAAAACAAAACTCATAATAAAATAATAATTTGAATTCTTTCACTGAGTGAAAATGAAACATGAAACGTACATGTGAGACTCATGAGATCTTATGAAAAAATCACCCGCCTAGCTTTCATTTTCGAAAATTCATCTATAATGGTATCAAACTCCAGCCTCGCACTTATATCATACTCTATCGATAATGTGGCTAAGGAACTTAAACGATCTTGAGACATGGATGTGCGTAAGTTTATCAATCGCACCAAATTGTTTTTTTAAGAATGTCTCCTTTGATCGTTTGTTCAATAGTTTTTTATTTCCACTGGTGAATTTTCTAAATTTATCGCGGTCTCGGCCCATAATAACGAATGGAATAACGATAATAAATCTGTCTGCGACTACATAAACACGATCACGTTAATGTCGTCAATATAGACTATAGAGTATAGGTACACGAAATGAAAAAATATTCAGTATAACTACTTCTCTTCGGGCTTGAAGGCCGTCGTTCTTCGGAATTTCTTCCTGACGTTTCGCTAGCGCGAGTGGCCAGCTTCTTCAGAGGCTTATTCATCTCCGATACAATACAATACAATACATCTCGGAGATGAATAAGCCTCTGAAGAAGCTGGCCACTCGCGCTAGCGAAACGTCAGGAAGAAATTCCGAAGAACGACGGCCTTCAAGCCCGAAGAGAAGTAGTTATACTAATAACCTCGGCCGCGAAAGCCTTAACCATTTTGTCAAAAAATATTCAGTTATTTAGAACTGTTAAACATAAATACGAAACAATGATGTTGAACGGCTGAACGCAACTAATGACATGTCGTGTTCTAACACGTGATCATCCTAAATGTAGATAGGCGGGACTGGCGGGAGAGTTGTAGCACAGATTACATACTACCCCCCAGTATGTAATCTGTGGTTGTAGAGCCTAAAGTACAGTTCCGTACTTAGGAGGTTGGTTCCTCCCTGTTAAAGAAAATCAGGCGTTGCGAGCATTATCAGAATTTCAGTAGTAGCAGAAAATTTATAACGTGTGAAAGTTTTTTTAAAATTGTATTCAGTATGATTTTATTAACGAAACCTTCGGTAGCGCGAGGCCTCTAAAGGTGCGAGGCCCGGGGCCGGCGCCCCGCTTGGCCACCCTTAAGGCCGGCTCTGAGACGAGGGAAATTTCTATTTTCGTATTTACTGTATAGTGTGGTTTGTGATGTAGTGTAATAAAGAGTATATGGTTTTTGTCCGATTTTATATGATTGTTTTATGTATGATAAAAATATAATAATAAGAATAATAATGCACTCGATTTTGAAAACACTAAAATTGAAAGCAAATATGACTAATAACATATAGAATAGGAATCGGCTCTTTCCGATTCCGCGTGCATCATTCCAATCCAAGATCCAAGCGAGCCGCAGAGACCTCGTCAGTGAACACCGAACATTACAGATTTGCCGATTCAGCACTGCCGCGTCGTGTTGGTCTGAAAGAACCTGCTGAGTTCTTTCAGAAGAACAGTTCCGTAGTGATATATATCTGTGTCAAGAATCAGTGTCCCTTTTAGAGTAACTAATAACTGTTCTAACGCTACCGCAGCACTCAAGTCTGCAATTAAAAGGAATACAACATAAGGGTATATGGTCCAAATGTAACCGAAATCTTGGTTTTGCGCAGCCTTCGTATCTAGAAGGTGTTACGATATGTCACAAGTTTATGGGCGAGGGGGTAGCTGAGGTTAGGGGAAGTGTTTGGGGCAATCGATCTTGGGAATTTTGATACAAAAAAAAGTCACCATGTAGAAAATGTTAATAAAACAGAGAAAAGAATATATTTCCGTTTCTTTTTGCATATAGTTATTTGTCACTTCTATCAATTTTGACTTTTTGTCTTTATGTTTAGGATGCAAATATCATATGAGAAATATTGCGGACTGCTTCATGAATATATTATTTATTATATCAAATTATTCAGAAATTGCTATCCCTACAGAAAAAGTCAGAAATGAGATTCTCCGCTAGTGATACTGGGATTTAAGGTACACTAATATTTAGCATCCGTGACAAATGTTGAAAATTTTGATTTCGGTTATTTTCCTCAAAGAGATCATAATAGCAAGAGCTCTAAGAAATTTGAAAGACAAAGTGATTGTTAATTCGGTAATACTTCGGTCGCTATGTGCTCCTTTTTTTTGAATGTTTTTTGTGGAACTTACGTAATTCGGTCTCCTCTAAAAAAAATCCACATAAAATTTTTGACGGTCTCTTATAGTTTCGGAGATATAGGCACAGAATACCCTATCTACACAGAAGCGCAACTTGATGGCGGTCCCTTTGATCTTTTGGGGTCAATTTTTCGTAACCTTGATTTAAAGCTTGGCTTGTATAATGTCATTTCTTGGCGGTAAATTCAAACTGTCGGTTGATATACAGTTCAAGTGATACACCTTTGTAAACTTTCTAGACTGAGCATTTCTGCTTCTGAACTGAAATTGGGGCAGTTTTAATTCCATTTGAAGATTCGACCCTGGGAAGGTCTTAATAATTTAGAACTTACATTTCCCCTTTCAAATTCATCTAAATGCTTTGTTGATGAGCAATCTACATTCCCTTATTCTCAACAGATATAAACGGAGAATTTGGATAATTACCAAAATAATTTCAGTGAATAGAGGCTTACTGTTTTCTGCACCTTTAAAAAAAAAGTAGATAGAAAAGTGGTGTAGGCAGCTATTTAATGTTCAAATAGTTTGAGTAATCAACTGAATTGCAGGAACGAACGTTTAAAACTACTCCGATCATGCTTCCATCCGATAATAATGAAATTTATCAGTAGTAATAACCCAAGGACATTGATAATTGTTCGAAAAATTCATAACACCCTAACAACACAAATGTGAGGTTGACAATATACAAGCCAAGCTTTCGATTCGGCCGGAACGCTTCAGTTGCGCTTCTGTGTAGGTAGGTAGGGTGTTCTGTGATATAGGTTCATTTTGTTGTAAAACTTCACAATTTTTTACATCAAATTTCTGTAGTTTGAACACACAGAATTCGTCTTTCTTCTGATAAAACACCACATACTCTCTTATTTACACGTTCTCAACATTTTCAAGCAGGAAAAATGATTGTTTTCTTCAAAAATTGCGTCTCTTCTCAAACCATAACCAATTTGTTGTGATGTCATAGAGCAATGACAGTCGAAAGTGATGTATTTGCAGTGTTGCCGTTCTCATTGTTATTGTTGGGAATTGAATGAATTGATGTTTACTTTTGGAGAAAGTTGGATTCTTTGAAAAAATAATTATTTTTCCTGTTTGAAAATGTTGAAAACGAGTGAATAAAAGAGTGAGTGGTGTTTTATCAGAAGAAGGACGAATTCTGTTTGTTCAAACGACAGAAATTTGATGTGAAAAATTGTGAAGATTTACAACAAAATGGACCTATATCTCCGAAACTATAAGAGACCGCCGGAATTTTCATTTGGATTTTTTGTAGAGGAGACCGAATTACGTAAGTTCCACAAAAAAAAATTAAAAAAAAGCTGCTCATAGCGACCGAAGTATTACCAATAATTCAAAGGGAGTACCTTATCTAAATGGATCTTGGAATGTGGAAAGAATCCAGGAATATGAACAGAGCCCTTACGAAGTGCCAGCTCAACTTTTTATGTGATTCTCTGAATCGATCATTCCCAAGAGATAACATTTTGATTGCTCGTCCTGATGAGGAATGGAATTATGTTGCATGTTCATTCATTTTTTGATGGAAGTAAAAATGGAGCATCTCGTTGCACCTACATTTCGTTGCACCCACAATGCGTTATACCCACATTTCTTAACACCCACATTTCGATAGACGGATAGACCCACAGCCTCCAAATATACCCGAATGATGCACTGTTGCCAAACCAGCCAAACTCATCCTTCTTCTAGGTTATGTTAGTTAGATTCACTGATATATTAGAGTCATGTATACGGTCGTCCAATGCCACGTCATTGTAGTTTACATATCATTGAGCTACCAATCAGAAAACATTGGATACAGTTTATGAATGACACCGGCTCACATCATGTTTTCTGACATATGTAAGTTACAATGACGTGGCATTGGACGACCGTATACTCTAAATGGTTACGGCTTTGGCGGCCGAGGTTTTCAGTATTACTACTTTTCTTCGTTCTTTGAAATTTCTTCCTGACGTTTCGCTAGCGCGAGTGGCTAGCTTCTTCAGAGGCTTCATCTTAACTATTATTCCGATGACTAAACATTTCGACTTCGTAAGGCGTATTTATATTGATGTAGGTAGTTTGGAGCGTTAATTACTTCTGTTGGATTTGGAGAATAATCATCAATGTCAATTACCGCACTACCTTCCGTGATTTTATTAGTTATTCTTGATGTTCTATGAATGGGGTTCCAAATTCTGTTGAGACTCAACGCTTCTTCTTTTCTGTTGAAATTGTCTGTGTGTTTGTGGATCTCTATCTCTATCACCACCCGTACCAGTCGGCTATGGTAACCCTGGTTGGGGGCAATCAGTTTAGCATTTTCAAACAGAATCCTGTGGTTACCCTCACTCAGTGCGTGTTCCGCCACCGCCGATTTGTCAGTTTGCCCTAGCCTGCAGTTCCTTTCATGCTCTTTGAGCCTTGTACCCATGGATCTTTTTGTGGTGCCGATGTATACCTTCCCACAGGTGCACGATATGCAATAAACCACTGCTGCGGACAGTGGGTCTCTTTTGTCTTTAGCCGACCTGGGGCTTTGTTGGATCTTCTTGGTCGGTTTGAAAACCGTTTTTATGTTTTATTTCCCCAAGAGTTTCCCAATTCTGTCAGTGACCCTCGGGGTATATGGCAGATTACACTGTATCCATTTGACCTCAAGGTCACTTGAAGATGTTCAAGTTCTTGCTCTAGATGCTCTGGTTCAAGTATTCTCGAGCACGTTCCGTTAGAGTAGATATGACTCCTCTCTTTTGGCTGGAGTTCCATGTGCTTTGCACAACTCAATGTTTTATCAAGGAAGAAGATACCTACCTGCTACCTGAACACTTTATATAACTAGATAATGATATTTGATGATCCATAGTGATACTATGAAAATCTAACATCGATTGGCACGAAAGAACGAATATTTATAATGAAGAGATGCAGTCTTTATTCAAATATGTTCTTATTTGAAGTCACATAGTTCTTTGGTGTTTTCAAAATAAGAAAATCATCCTACTCACCCCTCTATACTACTACTATACTTTTCGTTATGATGGGAGTTGTATATTTTGTAATAAATTGTGAAAATATCCTATTTCTTCTCCTTCTATATCCTTTTTCTTCATTTTAAACTAGAAAAAGATTATATTCAAGCCAGTTTAAAATCTGCGATGTATCTATAAGTTTTTTTAAAATTCTCCTGGTTTTAACCTCTTTGTAGAGTCTAGTGATACCAGACCAGGGTATTCGGTACTCCCCGACCAACGTTAACTACAAACCGCCACAACGTCAGGTTCCTGTCAGAATATATGTCTCCTTTGAGTTCCGTGGGTAAATTTATCGGAGAAAGTTAAATTTATTTCATCTCTATCCGACAACGGATAGCAAACAACAAAACAACATTTCAATCAGATGATTCCCGCTAAAAATAATGCACCAATCAGAACATCGTTAGTATTAGGCATTGCATTTGACAGAATGCATTTTCTTCATCCTACATTGGAAAAAATTTGAAACTTTCGGATGAATTCTTTCCGCCGAATGAAAATTCAAATTTAGATGGTCGTCGTACGATCGGATTTCGGATCTGTCTGAATCCAGCCTAAAGTCCGATGAAACGAATACGAATTGGACGTCGGATGCCGGATTTGTCTGAATTCACCTTAATGGTACCGGTTAGTGATTGGTTACTTTTGGATCATATCCCCAATTCGAGAGGCTGCACTGTCGAAGTGTCAGTTGTCAATTTTGTAATTTTTTTTTGTTGACAATGACAATATTGACATATCGAAATAGTTGTCATCCACCCACCATGAAATGGATGAAGCTGTGTCGTGTTCACCTATGGATTATGATATTAGCGGTTTTCATTCTAGACATGTAAATTATGAATTATCCCAAAAAAACGGCCGATTCCAGGCGTGATCAAGTGGAAGTTAATGTATTTTCACCAGAGCCATCAAACGACAAAAAGAAAACAAAGAATTTGCGAAGGGTAAGTAGATTCATAAAGAAACACCTCAAATAAACATTAATATTTGTTCTAGTACTGGAATCAGCTATCAAAATGCCAAAGAAGTTGCATATTTAGTTTTGTTGCTATATTGTTCTTAACAGTGTTTTACTTCATATCTGGCGAAAAACAACTTGCAGTCATAAAAAACTCTAATAATGTGAAGTTGAACTATATTTCCAAAAATATTGGAGACACTCACTGGAATGAAGTTCCAACATTGGATGAAATAGTTCAACATAACCAAGGGTTAGAAGAACCAGGAGGTGCTGAAATTGACAATAATGTCAACAGAAATCAGGTATTATTGCCACCTAGATCCGAGTCTAGGTTTGTAGGTAAGTGATACTACTGTAAATTTTTTAATGAAGTTTCTAAGTAGTTTCAGTGCAAAGCTTACGATTCTAGATGCAACCAGAGTGACTCCCATGTCTGGTGTCTGGATAATATAACTTATTTTGAAGGAAACAAGTCAGGAATTGTAATTCCAACCCGATTCTCAGATCACTTTGCACAAATTTTAGAATGTGACGTGATTAACACTATAAAGTTTAGGTACATAGAGAAACTTAAATTTAACGATGACGCTATGGAATTTCTGCTCTCAGATACTAGAAGAGACAGGTCTATAATAACAAAGACATGGACATGACCTATTTGCGTTTCCTGCATATTTTCCACTATTATTTCAGTATGAATTTTCCTAAGGTCGAATGTAAAATCTAAAATCCTTGGTTATATCTGATGTGATAAAGAATTTGAAAGATAAATTTGTTCTCTATCAGATTCAGACGCTGAATATAAACCCCTATATAACGCGTTAAAGGCCAAGTACAACAATTTGTTGAATGAATAAAAAAAAAGTATTATGAAAATTAAATATCTCAGTCAGATAACCGAGTGAAAGGCATGTGGCTGACAGTAAAAGAAATTGTATAACCACACAGTCAATAACATTTTCAAACAGTTGATCCACTGGAAAAAGCTGACCAGTTCAACATTTCATGAGCATTTCTGTACCCAATCTTGTGTCCAGCATCAATAATAACTTTTTCGAGTTGATCGAATTTCATAACTTTACTCTCTTCCTATATCCAGTGACGCCTGATGAAGTGATAACTATTATTAAAAATAAATACAAATTTCGTTCTAAGAGGTCCAAATTCAATGGAGATTATTAACAAGGGTGCCCCACTCATGAACAAAACCAAAGAATACTTTCAAGAGAATGGATTAACAATAATGTAAAAACAGCATGCATGTAGCTAATAATCAAAAACATTCACAATCCAGACAACTTGGAATTTATTAAACAAAATATTAAATGTAATTCTACAGTGTGTTTTCTGGTAGTTCACATTGACGATACCATGACATGGGTAGCTCAGGTAGAAACATTATGTAATAAATTATCCTCAATGGCATAAGCAATAAGAGTTTCAAAACCAAATGTAGAGAAAAATGTCCTGCTTTTGTTTATTATGGTAACGTTCACTCCTGAATAATTCGGTATTGCAACATGGGGAGAATACTCAGACTTGAACAGTGTTTTCAAATTTCAGAGAAAAATAATAAAAATAATATTTGATCTGGCTTACTATAAGTCATGTAGGGGTGTTTTCAAATCAAACAACATATTGATGACACATACAATTTTTATTTTGGAATTTATAACATTTTTAGTCAAGCACAAAGACTATTTTCAAAGCCATATTGTAATGGCTTATTTGGCTCACTTGTTTTCAAAATAAACGTTAATTCACTTTTCATAAACATATATTCAACAAATGGACTGTAACAATGTGAATTATGATGCTGAGTATATTATATTGACTAACTACATGCTTTGTTGATTCTGAGCATGGACATACTGATTTGAATTTTTGTGACCTGTCTTTTTTGCCGTTAGGGGCGTGATAGTCTTTTTCGTCCACAATAGGCGGATCATTCACATGGGTATGAAACGAAAAGGGTTCAACACATAGATAGATAGTTTATTTGATCACTTAATGTTACAACATTTGTGACAAGTCAGAACAATGCAGTCTAAATATATAAAACAAATCAATAAAAATAAAAATGTAGCAATATATATAAAAATATGTTAAAAAACAGATGTACATATGTCATATCATATCTCAGTGAATTTCAAGATGAATGAGCCTCTGAAGAAGCTAGCCACTCGAGCCAGCGAAACGTCAGGAAGAAATTCCAAAAAACGACGGCCTTCAAACCCGAATAAAAGTAGTGATACAGATGTACATATACCAAGAGGTGCAATTTATTATTCTAGAACAAACATATATTTAAATTTTTTTAGAAGGCAATATGCACTGATAACTTTCATAACCAGCAATTTTAATAAAAGTTACAAAAAAAACATGAATGTTTCGATAAGGTAAGTCTTTCAGTGTCATATAAAGACACATGATCATAGAACATGGTATAAGGGCAACTTCAACTACCTAGTACATAGTGAAACTATTTTTGAGAAATGCAATGAAAATGTTCAATTACATTCCAACTGAGATAAAAATGAGAATACTGGAAGACTGTTAGGGTGGCTCAGGACTTGTGGCATGACGCCTCATTGTTCAATGACTTCTTTCTCTAGTCTCTGATAAAACTAGTATCTATAATACCTACGTAGGTTTTTTTAGAACCATATATATATATATATATATATATATATATATATATATATATATATATATATATATATATATATATATATATATATATATATATATGGTGTTTGTGCACCTTCGGAAGACCATAGAGTCTGGGTGGAACGGCATGCCACTGAGACCAATAGTCAGTGCCCCAGGCTCACCTACATTTCACTTGGCAAAATATCTGGCCTCGCTCCTACAGCCTCATGTAGGAAGAACAAACTCCTACGTCAAGGATTCGACAGACTTCGTGGGTAAAATTAGAGGCTTAACTTTGGAACCGACAGGTATTTTGGTCAGCTTCGATGTTGTGTCCTTGTTTACCAACGTCCCACTGGAAGACTCCCTGAAGGAGTTAGCCTACTTGTTCCCTAATGATATCGTTGGACTTTTCCGAGCATGTCTCACGGGGAGTTACTTTCAATGGAGGGGAAACTTCTATGAGCAATTGGATGGCGTGGCAATGGGAAGTCCACTTAGCCCAGTAGTAGCCAACTTCTTTATGGAACGGTTTGAGGAGAAAGCAATCGACGCCTTCGAATTGAAGCCGACCTTGTGGCTACGCTACGTGGATGACACATTCGTCATCTGGAAACATGGTAGGGACGCTCTAAAACTCTTTCTCGACCACTTGAACGCTCAACACCCCAATATTAAGTTCACCATGGAGACTGAACAGGACCAACGAATAGCATTCCTGGATGTTCTGATCGAACGATGTGGGGCTAGACTAACCCACAAAGTGTACCGAAAACCCACACACACGGATAGGTACCTGCACGCGCTATCGAATCACCATCCCAGCCAAAAGAAAGGAGTCATTTCTACTCTAACGGAACGTGCTCGAAGAATATGCGAACCAGAACATCTGGGGGAAGAACTGGAACATCTTCAAGTGACCTTGAGGTCGAATGGATACAGTGTACCTGAGATCAACAGGGCCATGAAACTGAAGAATTCCACTGTTCGAAACAAGGAGGACGTTCAGATAGTTGCACATGCATATTTGCCATACATCCCGAGGGTCACAGACAGAATTGGAAAACTCCTGAGTAAATACAACATAAAAACTGTATTTAAACCCACAAAGAAGATTCAACAGAGCCTCAGATCGGCTAAAGACAAAAGAGATCCACTGTCTGCAGCAGGGGTTTATCGCATACCGTGCACCTGTGGGAAGGTATACATCGGTACCACCAAAAGATCCATGGGAACTAGGCTAAAGGAACATGAGAGAAACTGCAGACTAGGGCAAATTGACAAGTCGGCTGTGGCGGAACACGCACTTAGTGAGGGAAACCACAGGATTCTGTTTGAAAATGCAAAACTGATTGCACCCAACCAGGGATACCATAGCCGACTGGTACGGGAGGCAATAGAAATCCACAAACACACGGATAATTTCAACAGAAAAGAAGAAGCTGTCAACCTCAACCGAATATGGAATCCCATTTTAAGAAAATCGATAATAACTGCAGGTAGTTCTTCAGATAATAATGATGATTATTCTCCGAACCCGCATGAGGTAAACAAGGTAATCAATATTAATGACAATTCCCCGAATCCGAATGGAATAATTAGCACCGCAAACTACCTGAATCGGCATAAATACAACTTGCGAAGAAACAATCTCCAGTCATCGGAGTGAATTCCAAGATGAATGAACCTCTGAAGAAGCTAGCCACTCGAGCCAGCGAAACGTCAGGAAGAAATTCCAAAAAACGACGGCCTTCAAACCCGAATAAAAGTAGTGATACTGAAAACCTCGGCCGCGAAAGCCTCAACTATTTTATATATATATATATATATATATATATATATATATCTGTAGAAACAAATTAATTACCTACTTACCTATCAATTCATTTCAAATCCTTGGAGATTTAGGGCATCTATTAATTTATTGCAAGTTTATCGGAAGGCACCAAGTTTCGCCAACATTTTTGTATCATCTTATGTATTTTGTGCCTCTGAATGCGAAGTCAAAACGCGGCGCTCTTCCTTCGTTCCGAAGTTATGGCCTTTCAAAGTTAGGAAGATGGGCATAATCCGCCTTCTTTTTTTCACCAAAAAACGATCAGAAGCACGCGTTCTCATTCGCTAGGTGCTCGGTACACATCATTCTACCTTCTTCATCAATTTTTACCGTTTGTCAATATAAGATTCAGTAAATACTTCCCGATTCGACATTGCCTAACCCTAAGCTTAACCTAACCTCAATATCGTAACGGGAATACTGGCATTATTTCCCTAATCTTACGGTAAAAAGTGATGAAGAATGTAGAATGAGAATGATGTGTACTACTACAAAAAACTACCCTTCTTCCGAACTTCAAAGGGCCATAACTTCTGAATGCAAGAAGGACGCCGCGTTTTGACTTCGGATTCGTATTTAGCGGCACAAATTACATAAGCTGGTATTAACATTTTTTTAAACTGTGCTGCTCGATAAACGAACCGCTTACACAAATTAATTTTCCCCCGTTTTTGTAATATAGATTTGAATATCTCTAGTGACTCTTGTGAATTATTTGTACTTAATGTTTTGAAGAAAATTTTGAAATTTTTTTTAGGTCCCACAACTTCCAGACAACGAGCAGTGATCAAAGCGTTCAAACATGCATGGAAAGGATACAAGCAATTTGCATGGGGTCATGATAATCTAAAACCAATCTCAGAGGGATACAGTGATTGGTTTGGACTGGGACTTACTATTGTTGATTCTCTTGATACAATATTCATTATGGGACTTAAAGAAGGTATCATTACTCTTCTGATGTTGATTGTGAAACATCATTCTTCCAACATGTATCTAATTTAATATTGGGATGCATCCATGATGCAAATGGTGATTACCGTAAAGGCAATATGGCATCTACTGGATGATCAAATACTCAAACTCCAGACACACTGGGTCCTGTTGAGTGCCACTAATAAAACTCAGGTGGTTCTAAGTAGCTGCCTGGCATTATATTTCTTGATGCAATGATTTCATATATTGAAGTTCATATTTTTTCGATTCTTGTTTTGCGACGGGTCGAATGTATGATGTGAGTTAGATATATCCAGCACTTGCTGTGTCTATAGTTTTTCTTTCGTCGTCCATTAGGAATCATAAAACTTTTATAGTGAACACCAAAATTCAATAAACCTATTCAAACTGACTGGCTTTGTTTCAGAGTTCAAAGAGGCAAGAGACTGGGTAGAAAACGAACTGAGTTTTGACATTGATAAAGATGTCAATTTATTTGAGGTTACGATAAGGGTCTTAGGTGGCCTGCTTAGTATATATCATTTTTCCAAAGATGAAATGTTCTTAAACAAAGCGGTCAGTAAATTAATACATATGTTTCTTCATATCGATATATTTTTTTGTTGAATAAATTTTTTTTCAAGGTGGATTTGGCTGATCGACTTCTTCCATGTTTCGATTCAGATTCAGGCATTCCATATTCAGATATAGATTTGAAGACAAGGAAACCTCATGCGCCGAAATGGTCTCCTGATAGCAGCACTTCTGAAGTTAGTACAATACAGCTAGAGTTCAGGGATTTGAGCCGAGCGACAGGCGACCCCAAGTATGAAGTATGTCCATCATGATGTTGAATATATGCGGATGACTGCACTCAAGTATATTTCAGATTGCTGTTGATAAAGTATCAAGGATACTTCACAAACTAGAAAAGAAGGATGGTTTAGTGCCAATATTCATTAATGCGAACACTGGTCAGTTCAGATCTTATGCTTCTATAACTTTAGGAGCTAGAGGTGATAGCTACTACGAATATTTACTTAAACAGTGGATACAAACTGGTAAATCTATAGACTAGTAAGTAAATAAATCATTACTTCAAAAAACAAAATCTGAATTCAAAATATATTGGCCAGAAGCATAACAACTCATAACACACAAAAATTAGGCATTAGGAAAAGAAATAACTAATTTCATAATTTTCCAACTGATTTAGTACAAACTGAATCTACTATAAGACATTTCAATTCAGGGGTAAGAGGTACTAATGCGGAGTAGAACCAGCGCGAACGCCAAGACGAAAATACCGATTTTAATGACGTCACACCCAAAGTACACTCTGAAATTATAAACGATACAGAGAGTGGTGTATTACTCCACATATGTCATACTTTATTTTGATTATGATTTCGTTTTCATTTAGTTGTTAGTAATACTTGTTATATGTTATATATGAGATTTCTAAAAACCCTGGTGTTGCAGTTGATGCAATAATGTTTAGCATTTTATGGCTACACTTACAGAGAATGTCTTATTCTCAATTTTATCGCTAGATGACGCCAATTGTCTGAAATCACGAACAACGACATTATGATTTGATGTTAAATTTGTTTCTGAAAGATATGGGTTTCACTTCCTGCGGAATTTGAGTTCTCCTATTTTTCATGATAGTTTCGAGTAATTCGTTTTTCATACTTCACTTTTTCACCAGAGATGCTCATAGTTGTTGTTCCGAATCTTGTGAGCTAGGTAATTCGTGCGATATTCCCACTTTTTCTAATATGCCGATTTGTTGGCTGACTATACACATTCTCTGGAAAATTTGCTCCGAATTCTGTATCTTTTTGCAAGCAAGAGGCCTATTATCATAGTGGCCATGTGTCGCTAATTTTACCCCAAATTATCACAATCTATTATTGCAATCTCTAGAAGATATTGGGATCAGGAATAATAACTTGAAACTATTTGAAAATTACCTATTACTTGAGAATGTTTTCAGTAGTGATGAATCGGTCGAGTGCTGGGCCCAATTCTCTTCAATATTTACATAAATGGATTATTTTCGCTGAGGAGTCAAGGTAAAATCATTGGATTCGCGGATGATACTGCAATCTTTTATCAGGCAAATGACTGGCAGGCACTTAAAATTAAGTCTCAGACAGATTTTTGCATGGTTAAAAGCTGGCTTGATTATAAGTTACCATAAATTTTGAAAAAACTAACTTCATGCATTTCTCCTGCAACAGCTCTAGCCTCCCGTCTTACAATCGACTAACAGTAAATATTCAAGGGAAAACATATTACTTGTAATCTGTAACGAAAATAAAATACTTGGGCATATTCTTGGATTGTAACATGAAATGGACAGATCATATAACATACACCATCAAGAAAATTCAAAGTATTCTTCATAAAATCAAATATCTGAAAAAAATCTTACCTTAACAACGACTCAAAGTTTTGTATCACTCATTGGTTGAAAGTCACAGTATGGTATACTTGCCTGGGGTAGTGCCCTTAGAACTTTTATTCAACCTCTTGAGGTGCAACAGCGGAGATTCCTCAAAATAATCCTTGGTAGGAATTGGAGATACCCCTCAGATGCACTATATTCAGAAAGTGTTATATTAGATATGAGGCAACTATATTACTTGAACATTAACTTGAAATTTTACTCTATATGCCACTTGATCCCTCTTCCATCACATAATTACCTCACTCGTCAGAGAAATCATCATGTTGTTCCCCATATGACAAAATCTTTATGCTAGCGGTCATTTGCGTCCCTAGCACCAAAAGTCTACAATATCCTACCAGATGGAATAAAACAGGCAGAGTCTTAGACGTTGTTCAGGAACAGGTTGAAAAAATTTATTCATGACTCGCCTAGATGGCTTGTCAACGATTTAATTGAAGGAAGACAATGAATGAAAACGTCATTACTTTGATTGAGATACTTTGTATTTATTTTGGATTTCAGTATTTTTTAGGAGGATATATTTTATAATATTGTTTTTTAATATATGTTGTTATGCACAACTACTTATATCATGGCTCACCCCAATAAGGAGTGGATTATGTTTTTGAGTGTCCATATTATGTGTATATTTTAAAGGTCGACTTATTTATATTTTTGTTCACGCTATCTCGAAACAAGTGTTAACTCACTTATCGAGTATCACCATTTATATTTCCGATATTTTATAAAACTTATTTTATTATGTATCATATATGGAAATAAATGGATTATTATCATTATCACAGGGTTTCCAACACCAGGGTTTTTAGCTTTAATAATTAGTTAATTTTTCAGGATGTAGGTACGATAGTGCAAATTGAAAAAGACTGATACAATTATTACCAAATACAAAATCACAAATTTTGCAATGAAAAGTATTCATCCAATGAATACACGTTTTTGACTATTGAAAATATTTTAAAATCGTGGAATTTAGAATTAGGTAGTTAGTTATGAATTGTCATGGAGCCAGGACTTGACATGAATGTCAAAAAAAAGAAACATTAAAGTTCTCATTTTGTCTGGTATCATAGTTATGAATGAAAGAGTTCAAAATCAACGCATTTCTATTAGTAAAATCATGTACACATATTTCAAAAATGAATAATCTACAGAAAGTTGAAATTTCTGAAAAGGTAGCAAATATAATTCAACTTGCTGGTAAGGAAATTACAATGAGGTTTCCAGTTATGATGCTCATCAATATAGACTCAATTTTGTAGACTCGATATTCTCCACTAAGTTTGAGCTGAATCAAGTTTTTTCCATATTCTATGCCGATACTGAAATTGTATCGTATGCGATTTAGAACTGTTGAAATGAAGGAAATTTCTGTTACACCATGCTGCCAGATTACCTAGATTCTCGTTAGAACTCATACAATGTCACATCATTTTATTCACTGACGGGTATTGATTTATCATCGACATGCCATATGAAAGTTGCTTTCTTTGCGATATTGTTCAAATCATTGGCACTCTTATATTGATTCGAGAATGTTCAGATTTTCTTCGATTGTACATGAGTTAATTCTTGTCGTAACATTAACAAGTAGTTGCTAGCAACATTCTTGAAAATGCTAACTGAGATGTTGGCAAAACATCGAAACTCAATACCGACAAACCAATAAACTCCCAGAATAACAACTTCGCATACTCAACTATCCGTGAAAACTTAGGTTTGTAAGCCTCAGAAAAAAAACACGTTTTGTTAGGAGTTCCAAAGTTCAGCTGTTCTATTGAAAAAAAAGTAAGCAAGAGAGGTTCGACTGGTCTCAAAGCTCACAACAAAGAGCTGGGAATTCCGGACTCGTCGGGTCATCCTTGTTGATATTGCTAAGGGTGGAACGATTGATATCAATTCAAAAGAGCACCGACCGTGAAAATATCTATAGAAGAGAGAGAAAGTGTTCTACCCTTCTACGATACTCGAACGAGTGAGCGTGTACGTGAGCGAAGAATCACCAACAAGACGGATTGCTTTTCTCTGAACAGAATCAAGAAAATTCATTGAATGTTTTTGGTGCCAAACTCCATAGATGGGAGCTATATCTCAAGACTGTATGTGTGCCTTTTAGATCATTAGAAGCTTGCGAAGAGTGAAGTATTTTTTCGCACGAAGCAGAAATTCAACATTCTGGGAAGCACCCTTAGCCATCGATCTCACATGGTTTTCCCCATGAGAAATTATAACTGATAGTAATTCCTAGCATCGAAATACTTAACTTTGTAAGAATAGTTTCTCCTAAAATCTGAATATTATATAAAGATAGATGCTTTTTTGAGGATGCCTGGGTTTTCCCAGCGTTAAAGTCCACCAATTTGATGTTACCCCATTCTATTATTTTCGCTAAGTCATCGTTAATACGATTGACGCTAATGCCTCTCTGAATTTTTATTTCTCGTGCTGATATGGGAACTCTGAAAGAGAAACTAGTGTGAAGAGTACTGTCGTCCGCAAAACTTTGCACTGAACAAGATGTTTTCTCCAGCATATCATTGATATGAAGCAGCAACAAAATGGCCGCCAGAACTCAACCTTGTGCGTTTATTGAGAGAATATCAGAGGATACTCCATCAACAACCACATAGAGAGGCCTATCAGATAAGAAATTCTTCAACAAAACCCACAATGGAGAATTACGCTATAAGGTAGAACACGATTAAATTTCCACACAATTTAAGGTAAATCATAAACATGCCGAACTCGATCAAACGCTGTTGAAATGTCGAGTGTAACCGCTAATGTTTCTCCGAATTCATCGATGGAATGCTACCAAATATGTGAAACACGCCAATAAGTCACTGGTTGATCTTTGATGGGAGAATCCCTATTGTCGATCATTGATCATTTCTGTTTTCTCCAGATTTTTGATAAGATTTATATTGATTGCTTTTTCCATAACTTTCGAAATGATAGAAATCAATGCAATTGGACGATAATTACAGGTACAGTTTTCTTCATTTTTCAGAAATTAACTGAACTCTGTTTTCCAGAGCTTGGGAAACTGAGTTAACAATTCGCAGAGTACTGGTGTCAGTTCGGGGGCACACACACAATTTTGAGATTGAAGCATTAATTTGTGCAATAGAAGAAAAGACGGTGATATGAGACAAGACGAGTGACGAAGTCAACGACCGTAATAAAACTAGAGGCGTATGGCAAACATTTGCAGCACATTTTATGTTCTCTTAGTATTCCAAAAGACGTACAAAATGCTCTTAGCCTCCGTCTTTCTCCTACTAGTGGATGAATCCAAAATTTTCTTGATACTGCTTGTACTATTTTCGTCAATGAATCAAGTAAACCATTGCGATCTTTTTTGCACATTTCACTTTTGGAAATAAACATTAGGCTAAGCTCCGTCAATGTCTGACAGCACTAGATGTCAGATTGAAAACAATCGATGGTTGCTGTATCGTGTTTTCCTACATCTACTGAAAAAATGGAAATTGTTCAGACGAAATCGTAATTACAATAAAGCCGGTCGAATGTGACGTAATACATCACGCACAGTATCGTTTCTAAATTCAGTTTACTTTGAGTGTGACATGACATTCGACGCTCTCGTCCGAACGTTCGCTCTATGTATCAAAACGCACCCTTGCCTTCACCCAAATCTGAAAAAAAACTTGGAGCATTCGCTTTTTCATTCTCTATTTCACTGTATATTAAGCATCAGGATTTTACTGATACATTTTATTGAACACTCTTCTGGTATGTCCATTTTCTGAGATATGTAACCCCACTTTATTAATGAATATGTAATTGACAATTTTCAGTTTGAGGGATGATTTTGTTGAGAGTATAGATGGCATTGAAAAACATCTTTTGAGAGCATCTGTTCCTAATGGATATATTTTCATCGGCGAACTCCTAGGAGGAGGACGAGATTTCAAACCAAAAATGGATCATCTTACTTGTTATTTACCAGGAACTTTGGCTCTCGGAGTTCACAATGGTTTACCAAAGAAGCATCTTAAATTAGCTAATGATCTCATGAAAACGTGTTATCTAACTTATAGTCAGCAACCTACATTCCTAGCACCCGAGATTACTTACTTCAATATACAGGTGAGTGAGTGCCCCTGAGTGCCCACATGAACATAATTCAGGAATAGTAGTAAAATGGTAAACTACAAACTGAAAATTTATGTATCATGTTCCAAGAAACATGAATCTTCATATGAGAGAATTTAATTTAAATGAATACATGGAATATGTTTTTTGTTACAAAGTTCTAGTTTTTCCAATACAGTGTGAATCCAACTCAAACCGAACTTCGTGTCTACCTGAAGAAAAACAGACAAATCCGAATCAGTTCTACTTCAGCTTCAGGAGATCAAAAGAACTTTACACCAAAAAAAGTAACTTCTGTAGGCGAGTTTAATAATTTCTGGCAACAGATAAGTGTGTTTTGTTCAAGATCTGCATGTAGGTCTCGATTTATTAAAACATTGACATTTTAATCATGTTTTGTCCACATCAGTAGACTGACAGTTCCGAAAAATCAATAAATTATCTTTAAAATTTGATATTAAATTTGAAATTTGCTGTGAAGATAAAAATTTGAAAACGAACCCAGAATAGCATATAATTAGAGTGGGACTAATTTTCACTCAATGAAAATCCCATTTATTGCCGATTTTAATAGATATAAACACAAAAACAAGTCTCAAAACAGAGCCCCGTGGCACCTTCATCTCAACTCCCTGAATTTTTGGATTGACTGATTGAATAATCTCAAGATATGAACACTTCAGTGCCACATATTTGTCTAATTTACAAAAAAATGACCACCCGAGTGCTGTTAAGACTTCCCAACTCTTAATCAAATTTGCACCGGAAGGAATTGATTCGATTCGATAGCAGGTAGCTTTGATTCAGTGGACTTGAGAGTATTGCCATACCATGATTGTAATTTGTGTTGAGGGCGTTTTTTGGCTTTTTTTCTCCAAGTCAATGCAAAAAGAAGTTTTGCTTCCTTTTGCATTGAGACTTGGAGAAGAAAAACCAATAACTTCCTGGAAACTTCATTTTCTGTTACATTTGTGTTTATTTAATCCTTTCAGCTTTGAGATTTTTCATAGTGTATACAGAAAAAGCCTCACCTACATTATTGATATCTCAAATGCTTTCAAAGAGTTTTGTATACTAACACTTATGAGTGTATATATCTATGAATTGTGCATTTATGATAACAATAATCGAGATGAATTTCAGAAAAATTTACAATATACATATAGAAGAAATGGAAGCATACTTTCACCAGATGCACATCATCATACCAAAAAAATCACATATCTTTATGCGTTGTGAGGTTTATAACAAACTTGGCACATAAATTAACCTTCAACCCTACCGATACTTCTCACACATTCATCACCTTGGGCCAGTACCCCATCAAAAAAAACTCAATAAGTATTTTTCAACGGATAAGTTGAAGAAGGCACTCAATTACAAATACATCTATTATTTCAAATAACGCTGTGCAACACTTTTGTTTTTCAAAAATATATTACAGTTTTCTGTATGATTTTCACTCACAATGGGTTTACAAAACCGCGGTTTTGTAAACCCATTGTGAGTGAAAATCATACAGGAAACTGTAATATATTTTTGTTAATATGGATTTTCATCAAGTATCGGCCAGTTCAATTCAACTTTTGTTTTTCGTAACATCCTGGCCAAACTTTACACCTACACCTGGTTATATGTGTATATATATATATATATATATATATATATGTATATATTTTTAGATATTTTGGTATATATTCTGCAGACTCTATTTCAAATTATTTTATTTCACTTCTTGTACTTGTTTTCTTGACGTATTAATGTATTTTTATGTAAAATTGTATAAGGACGCTGTGGACATACACATTAATCTTATAATTTTATCTACCTCAATGCTTTGTCAATAAGATATGTATTCTTGGACATTAAAGCACAGTTTTGATTGATTGATTGGTTCTGCTCTTACGATCTCGGGTTTTTTATCTTGAGTTCCATCAGGTTCACTGATTTTCAAAATACCTTCGATGAAATCTCGAAGATATATTGATAAAGTTGACAAGTCCAACTTTCCCTCATATAGAGCTGCATTTGCGAAGGACAAGTGAGTTAATCTCCCACAATGTTGAGAAGTCCGTTAAATATGCACAGAGGCCAACGGTGTATTGGTGAAAAAGCTTGTCTATACCAAGATGCATATAAACTAAGATGCCTAAAACCCTGGTGTGTTTACTTATACCTGTGAAAGTTTGGGATAAAAGTGGCGAAATCTGGATTGCTTGATTGATCTATAATTGAGCTTTTGGAGGTTTCCGTACAATACGAACAGATGTCGCCAACACGCTCTTGTCAGTCTCGTCTGAAGCTAAATTCGCACTAAGTGAAAATGTGCAGTCGGGTTTTACCACTTTCATTTGATTGGTTACCGAGAAGAGATCGCAACCTAAAGGATAATGGGTGGACAATGAGATACCAGTAACAACGTTTCGATATTAGAAAGCAATGAAATCAACAAATAATCACGATAAAAACATCGTACACATCAAAATTTCAAACTGACATGACAATATGACAATTAACTTGACACTTGTAATCAAATTTGACAAAATGGGAACATAACGCCATCTACCGAAAAAATAGGGGAAACCTTCAAAAGCGTCGATTGTTTTTTTCGCCACAAAAATCTAAACAAAATCTAATCACTGGAATCACCAGGGTTTTAGGCATCTTAATATAAACCCTGATGCGCTGACAATACCTGAAAAGTCCTGAGACCAAATTCTCGATATTTCGCAGTCTTGATTTTGAACAATTTTAATTTGAGAAATCCCTTTGAGAGATTGCCAACAGAGTCGCACTTCTCGACTTTGGAACGTAACGTCACATTTTCTGCACGCCCGACAGCAGTTTTGTAGGTTACAGACATTTGAAAATACTCTACTGAAAGGAGTTATATTCCACGATTTAAAATTTTTGTTTTTGCATTCTTGTTTACTGGGCACGTAACAATCATTGTCTCTATAATGCTGGAAAAATTATGTTGAAATGAGAAATTCTGGAAAGCATGCAATCAGTAAATCAACAAACATAAGTTCTACCAAAATAAAGTGAGAAAGGTCCTTCAAGGTGAAGTTTGTTTCCTTCCACCCCGTTTCGACGATGCAATTTTGTCGCTGCAATTTCTCGCGGCGACTAGTCGCTGCGAGATATGTCATGTAGCTGTCAGTTTGCATTGCCAATATTAAAAAATAGCACTGAATGCTACCAAGATATAATTTCATGCATTTCTAATAATTGATATTGTGATTAAATCACCTTATTACTCAACATGATTCCTCAAGTTTCGAAAAATAATTTAAATGTTCAAAATCAACATTCTTTACAATGATGCCACCACATATTTGAGGTTTGCGGCAACAAATTCACCATAGAAATAACTAAGTCGCTGCAACTTATCGCACCAAAAAAGTTTCATGAAACTCGAAAAACTTGCATGAACACATGTAATTTTCTGGAGTTGCAGCGACACCTTGCATCGTCGATACAGGCAGTTCGTCGTTAGAATAATCCCGGATTCTATTATCAATTGACATCAATTTTGATCCTGGGATTTTCATACCTATCTTCAGTTAAATTCCGTTTATCGGGCACACGAAGATAAAAAAAACAGTTTGCAATCACTTACGTATTTTAACCTCCTGAACAAAAAGCTCAGATGAAATTTTCAGCGCTCTCAATTAGTTTCGGAAATACGGGCCAATTTCTGGGTGAAAAATGGGATTTTCTAGTACACGTTTCTGCGACAAAATAACACCCGAAATGCCACCTTTTTGAACAGCACAATGTACACACCCTTAATGATCCGTTTTACACATTTTTTTAAATTGAAAACAGCACTTTTCATGAAAAATGCGCCTTTTATTTAGCATTCAGGAAAAAACAAATCCCGGCATTTGACTAACATTCCAGTGCCGGTATCTGTTTACCTCAGGTGTCACATGCCGAATTTTCAATTTTTTTTGTTGAAAAAAAGTGCATATTTTGTTAAGTTGTTCAAGTTTCGACTTAATTGCGAGAATCACGAGAAATATCTGATAACCGAAGTTTTCTGCCATTACTATACTATGTACCTTACTATTTATCCACAACATTTACCAACAATCTCAACAACACTTCTATAAATTATGCCTGGGGTACCCCCCTCCTGGGTAGGGTTTGAAGGTTAAGGAAGCTCCCAACATTTACATTTTCAAGTCACGACTTACAAGATACCTTATTGAAAGGACTTGCTATACTCTAGATAAGTTTTTTATGATATTATTTTCCTTATGTAGAACGTATTACCTTTTTTGGTGAATTGATTATTTTTGTGGAAAGGAGGAAGTTTTTAGGAAGTGATTTTCGACTTTTTCTTCACCAAATAGTCGCAAATAGAATACAAAACTATAAAAGAAATAAAATATTTTGCAGTCTTTTGATATGTGCCTATCATTCATAGGCGTCCAATTCACCATAAGGAAGGAAGAGTTCATCTAAAACAGCTACATAGGCAGGGAGAGGAGAGTGAGGAAGTGATTTTTAGCTTTTTGTTGTCTGAGTCATTGCAAATAGGATACAAAACTATAAAAGAAATGAAAAATTTAGTAAACAGTTTGTTGATATGTGCATATCATTCATATGCATTATATAGGCAGGGGAGTAGCTCTTTTAGATAGACTTCCTGTATGTGAATGAATTCAATTTTGGTACTTCTCTTACAGAAGTTTGGTATTCTTTTTGCACCGACTTGGAGGAGAAACGCTAAAAATCACTTCCTACTGACGTTTTTTTTCCTTGTTGCATTGCAATGTGTATATATACTCTGTGTGAGTGTTGAACATGGAAATAAATCGAATTATTACCAACAACCTCCGGAAACTTTTCTGACGATGAACATTCCTTGAAACTAGAAACTTCAGTAATTGAGAACTATTTGTGATATACATTTTTTTTGTATAAAAATTGCTAATATTGTTCATTTGTAATCATAAGATAACAAAATTCTAATAATATAGTACCTAGGCTGAAGGACTTGAAAAACATTTTCCAATTTGTTTCTAGGGCGAAAATTCGAACGACATATATGTGAAGTCGAATGATGCTCACAATCTTCTCCGACCAGAATTCATCGAAAGTCTCTGGTACATGTATCAATTTACGAACGATACCACCTATCAAGAATGGGGTTGGCAGATCTTCCAAGCTTTCGAGAAATATACTAAAGTTGTAAACGGATACACTTCCATAGGTAACGTTAAGAATACGGCCAACGTCAGGCCGAAGGACATGATGGAATCGTTCTTCCTTAGTGAAACGTTGAAGTATTTGTATTTGTTATTCAGCGACGATCCGAAATTGTTAGATTTAGATGAATATGTTATCAATTCAGAAGCACATCCACTACCAATACATTTCAGTTGATTCATCTTTCTATAGATATCCTTTTGTATTTATCTAGTCCTAATTCTTCATTTTCGAAGTAAGAATGAAGAGAAAATCGTAGGAGTCCGGGTTTGATTGTGGTTCACTTTTAATAATGAAAATTTGGGATAGCACAAAAGATAGCGATACGACAAACCTAATAAACCAATCTTATTTTAAACGTGGGTGTAGTAGTGTCTGTTGTCTTGTCGAGATTATCCAAAAATTACCTAATCGAATGCTCAATTAAATGAAATAAGACTTTATGGTTGAAATCTCTCTTGGACATGCTGTGAAGAAGAATTTGCCGATACATCAATTAGTTTCACATTTGAAATTATTCATGTGTAGGCAATGTCTTCCCGAATGTAAGTCAAGTTCAATCTATTGAAAAAATTCAATGTGGCATATTTTGGGTTGTTCATGAAAAATCACATCTGGCTCTGAGGTGTGAATTATTTCCCTCCAGTTACTAGGGATTCATGCAGCAGTTTCTAAGACTTTAGTTGAATTAGTAAATCATGGGTATTATTATTTTCCAGTAGAAACGTCAATAGCTGTTTAGTCATGAGTTTCAGGCTATATAGTTGATTTTTTTTGTAGAGATCAATTACCCCAACACCAAACTGATATTATTTGCAGTCGACACACGCTTCGCTAACAAGGTTAGCATCTTCAAGAGAAGAAAATTGATACTGAATACATAAAATATAAATTTTCTTCTCCTGAAGATGCTAACCTTGTTAGGGAAATGCGCGTCGAGTGCAGACAATAAATAAAAAATAAATGCTGCTTTGGGGTACAATTTTCTTCTCAAAATGATTATTCCATAACAGCCGACTTTTATTACAGTTTTACTGCTACCGACTGCGAAATGAAAATTACCGTTTCTAGTTTTTCTTTCGCATTCCAGAGATCTTATTTTCCAAGTTGAAAGGATAACTTGAGTCGGGAATAGCACCAATGAATGACGGCCCCCCTCCAGACCATTCTCCACATTCTAACCCAAAAAAATCACCTTTTCTCTTGATAAATAGAATAGTTATTAGAAAAGTTTTCACACACATATAATACTCTTCTTTCACACTTTTCTGTCTGTGGCAGGATAACTCCAATGCCAACCCCCCCCTCCACACACACACTTTTCTGAAAAACTCGAAATTTTGGTAAATCATCAACTTCTTCAACTAGGAACTTTATATGTAGTTGATAATCGCACACATCGCCTTGAAATGGTGACAAGTAATTTTTCATAGCCCCAGGAAAAATATATTGTAAATACGCACAATTCACTAGTAATGAATTCATATCCGCTTTGTGTGGGTTTTCTGGGTGTGACTAATGTTGATGCCAAACTCTCTAAAATCAGTAAATATGCCGTTAAGCCGTCCTTACCTTTACAAGTACTGATTTCTGGGGGCATTTGGAACTGATGAGGAGAATATAAAAAGTTATACTTATACCTGAAACTGATGTATGAGCCAAACCATTCTTAATTGTATTTGAATGTACTGCTCTGGATCTCTGAATAATGGTTGCAGTGCAAAGTTGCATTGTTTATTAAAATAACTGAAGAAACTTATTGCTGCAATAAGTGCCTTGAATTTCATAGGAAAAATCTTTGAAATAACCCATCAAGTCGCGAAGATTTAAATTGAATGAAGCTGATGAAACTGAAAATCAGAAGTAAGATAATGCTGAAGAAAATAATTATTGAGATTGAGTATAAATGGCATTGAGGTGGAATATTCTGTAAAAGATGATTCACAATAACTTGAAAGAGTGTGTATGGAAGTGAAATAATAACATTGAATGTAAAGTGAAAGTGAACTGACCTTGTATTATTATGATGTTTTCATTCAATTTCACTTCAGTTTGATATAAAAATTAATGGACATTATGTTTTCTCTATTTCTACAGTTGGTGATATTTGTTACAATGCTTTGATTTCCTGTATAAACATGTATGTTCAACCAAAATAGAAATGAATTCAAACAAGAAAATTAAAATAAACAGGCGATCAAAATATAAAAACTTCAAAAATAATTTTGTATTTTTTTTAACGAATATTTCAGGTTTCTAGGAGACTCCCCATAAGCTCCTTTCAAGAGCTTGCGAACCGGATTCGAACCCGTGTAGTCCGGCTGAGAGCTCGAGCTCTTAACATCACGATCAGGCACTAAAAAAAAAGAAATTCGAGAAAGCAAAAATGCAAAAAATGAGTGAAAATGAAACTTCAGAAAATCTGAGCTGAAATGATTGGTTATGAATACAAACAAGTGAAATTAAACCAAAGCAAGGAAAAGTTAACCTTGACATGAACACAAGTTTTTAAAACTGTTTATTTCAATTTCGTTGTTGAGATTCATTGCTTTTTATTTTGGTCCAGTTTGTTGTTTTTTCTTGTTATTTTTTACTGAATTTTTCCTCAATCTTGTTAGTTTTTGTTTCTCGGTCCAATTATAGGTTTCAACCACTCAACAAGGAATATTGTAAACCATGTTTTCAGTAAATATGAACGAATCTACTTGAAATCGGATGACGAGTTTAGTACATTCTTCTTTGTATTCGACAAATTTTTAGGCAAAATGTTTTT
The DNA here is from genome assembly GCA_032362365.1 of Zygogramma bicolorata. NCBI lineage: Eukaryota > Metazoa > Arthropoda > Insecta > Coleoptera > Chrysomelidae > Zygogramma > Zygogramma bicolorata. Next base: position 146,529 of record JAVJAQ010003155.1, on the reverse strand, counting down.
GTTTACACTAAACGGTAATATTTGACTGCTCCACCTAATTCAAAGATATGCTGAAATTGAAAGATATGTATTCTGGGTTGAAATTTTTAGTAACCATTCATGATGAACTGGAAAAATGATTAAAATATCCACTCCTATTAAACGCAAACAAAATTTTACGCAAAAATTTATTTATTTTCATGGAAAGTTTTTCTGGGGAACAAATATTTTCAATGTGCGGATACCCATGAACAGAAAATACTCGCAACTTAATTTATGACAGTATTACGGCAATATTCAACCATTGCTCTGTATTCCTCAATTTGCAATAAAGATTATTATTATTCTCGTTGTTGTTTCAAAGCTATATTGTTACAAAATCGAAATAAATCCACTTACGCCGCCGCTGAGCATTATTAACATAATTCAACGAGCTGGGCCAATCGCTTCAAACTCGAGAGCGCTTGTCCGATGCCGTTTTCCCGAAAAAAACTTGTCGTTATCGAGGGAAGATTTTAGGCGCTCTAATTTCGAAAGTTCGAGGCGCGAATGGAATATAAGACTCCTAAATAGATCGATATTGTTCGATTCTAGTATATAATAAGATATTCATTCGGGTAATAGCAGTTTTTAGTATAGTGTTAGATGTTTAAGTCGGTTAAGAAGTGCTGTTCAAGCGAATTTCAAGCCAGTGCAGCAGTTGTAAATAGTTTGGTGTTGTTTGGAGTATTATTTTGAAAAACGAACCCAGGAAATATTCTAGTAGTGGCGTCAGAAATAAAATTTTGCTGATACGAGAAGATGAAAAGAAAGTATGAGAAGCACTACAGGAAGTTCTAGACAAACAAAAGAATGAATTAGATCACAAACACAACGAAAAGCAGACTTCCGGAAGGTTCTAGAACATCGAGACAAGTTCTTCGAGCATGTTCACCTTAAACCGAAGTACGAATGAAAGAACTGAAAGAAGAACTAAGGGAAAATCGACGACGAGGTCAAAAGGGAAGTGCATACAGTGCGAGAGGAGACAAAAGGACTAGAAATGCAGCTAGCTATCAAGAACCAGAATCGCCGAGATAGCGTTGCCACATCAGAAATTTCCATAAAACGGCCGACTTTTGACAATCATCTTGGTCCATGTATCACAATTTGAGGCCACGGCAGTGACTAACTGGTGAAGCGAAGAAGAAAAAGCTACGGCATTCATAGTAGCTTTGAGAGGGGCAGCTTTGGGTATATTGCAGACGAAACCCATCGAACAGCAGAAGAAATATGAAGACCTGATTTCTGCATTACAGTTGCGGTATTGCAATCAACACCAAGAACAGCTGTACCGTGTTCAAATGACAACTCGCACACAAAAATCAGGCGAGAGTCTTCAAGAATTCGAAGCCGATGTGAAACGACTAATCGAGCTAGCTGGCTTACCCAGAAGCATCCGGAGATTTCGAGAAACAAAAATTCAAAGAAACATTCACGTAAATAAAATTAACGACGACTCGGCAAAAATAATAGAATGGGGTAACATGAACTTGGTGGAATTTAATGCTACGAAAACCCAGGCATGTCTCTTCTCAAGAAAAGCTTATCTATCATCATCAAATATTCAGATGTCAGGAGTAGCTATTCCTACAAAATCAAATATCTCGATGTTAGGAATTACGATCAGTGATAATCTCTCATGGGAAAACCATCTGAGATCGATCGCTAAAAGTGCTTCCCAGAAACTTGGAGTTCTATTTCGTGCGAAGAAATACTTCACTTCTCGTCAGCTTCTAATGATCTACAAGGCTTAGAGACGACCTGTCATGGAATACAGTTCTCATGTGTGGAGTTCGACACCAAAACATTCATTGAGGCTTCTTGATTCCATTCAGAGAAAGGCAATTCGTCTTGTTGGTGATTCTTCGCTCACAGACTCGCTCACTTCATTGGAACATCGTAGAAGGGTCGGAGACTTGTCTCTCTTCTATAGATACTTTCACGGTCGGTGCTCTTCCGAATTGTTATCAATCGTTCCCCGCTTGGCAATAATACACGGATGACCTGTCGAACCTCTCTTGCTCAGGGATCTTTTTTCAATAGAACAGCTAAGGTTTGGAACTCCTTGCCAAGAGAGGTTTTTCCTGAGGCTTACAAACTTCAGAAATTCAAAGTAAATGTTAATTCGTATCTTCTGTCCCTTGATTCACGCGGTGTTCTTTGAACATCACAGGACTTCCCTTTCGTGTGAATCTGCATATAAAAATAAGGAGCATCTAGCAGTACATATATTTATAGACCCGGAAATTCAAATAATTCTGAGACAAACGATGCCTTAGTATATTCTCGAATAATCCAGTCAATGACGGCAAAAAAGTGAAAACTGTATTTTTGGTTCTACTTACCATCTATTTTACCAGTCTACCCTGTGCCGGGGGTTGCTTTTTCTCTGGGGGTGGATGCCACCCTTTCTCGTGGGTGAAAGATTTTTCATTGAAAATAAGTGCGGCAATCGAGAAATTGACTAATTCTAAGTAACTTATTCTATTAATTTTTTTCTGAAAGGCAATACTTTTCGACTTATTCGCGAGTGAAATTGTCGGTTTTCAGCCAGAAAGACACGTTTTCAGATTCTTTTTCTTGAAGAACTTTAAAAATATACATTTAATCGAAAAACTTGTAGAGAGCGAAATTAAAGCTTTAAAAAATAACAAAGAAAATCGTGTATTTACGATGTACGCAGACCGAAAACAAACTGAATTTTTGCTTGTTGAAAGTCGATTGGTATTTTCAAACGCCAAAATGGAAAGTTTCTACGTACAGTAACCAAAAACCAATGCATTTTTTGGAGAAAACTCGTAGAACCTTTTTTGAAGTCATTTAAAAAACCTAAATTTTTATTTTTCATAAAAGTTCCTGGCATCAAAAGTAAGCGAGGTATGAAGAGAATAATGTCGATTCCTATTTTTTCGTTGGGAAAAAAGTGAAAATCTCACCATCTCTTTCACCCCGTTTCGAAACAAATCGTTGCCACTTTACAATTCACTTCATTTGTGATCTTATAATACGTACCGAGTGCTTGACCAGTTGAAAGTACTAATTTTTGAAAAAAAAAAATGAGATTGAAGAGAGTAAATCATTATCATAATTTAGCGAAAAAGCGCCTTTTCTTCAAAACTTCCATTTTCTATATTATTTCAAAGAGAAATTGATTTATGACAAATAGACCGAAAGGTGAGCGACAAAACAATACAACTGCAGCGGGACTCTATGTCATATAGAATTCTACCTTTTTTCTTCACATTATTCGGCACTCTTGTGTCTTAGGCTGGATTCAGACAGATCCGAAATCCGATAGTAAGACGATCCGACAGCTTTCTGATTGATCTAAATTAAAATTCAGACCAATGAAAAAGCTGTCGGATCGTCGTACCATTGGATTTCGGATGCCTGAATCCAGCCTTAGTCGCCTACACATCGGATTTATTCGCAACGTACTATCCGATTTGAAAGCATTTGCCTAAATTTGGTGATGTTATAGACTCGGCAGCAGTGACAGATTTTTTGGGAAAGTTTTTACAGATTGTCTTTGGAAAGGAAAGTAATTGTAGATATAAGAAATCATAATCCGCAAAAAAAATGTGCTACATGGTACTTCATGTTAAATCCATAATTCGCGTTCGTTTAGTTCAACAAGAATTTCGGATGGAAGCCTTTTGACAGACTGTTTTACATTTGTGACACATAAAAAATCGATCAAAGGAAAAAAACATGAAGATATACTGTTTCGAATAATAAAGGGTGATTTACAAATTCCCCGAATGTATTGCGAAAAAAATTTATGAAAACCAACTTTTCCCAGTACGCCAATTACAAATAAAATTGGTCTCATCGTGAGATTAACGAGAATTTATGAGGCATAGGTACTCTTTGGAACCATACACATACATTGTGTTCGATCAAAAACAAATTCTGGGTTAACCATGAAGTACCACGCAGAGCGTAAATTTTTTTAGATTGAAGTATTTACCATTCCAGAGGCAGACTGTGAAAAATTGGTCCAAAAAAATTGCAAACTGTATCGAGGGCTGTAAAAGAAGTAACCATTTCTATTGTAAATGAATGTTTATTGCTTGTGTTCATTCCGAACCGTCATCATGCAGCATTTAATATATGCTTTCGAATTAATAACTATTATACAGACAAAATTGGAATGAATCGAAAGAGAAAAGTAGGGTTAATCACACAAAACATCATGACCTCCTGCTTTCGGGCTACCGGGAAAGTCGAGTTTAGGCAATAATTTTCATGCAAAGAGTACTAGTCATATGAAATTCGATCGATAAGTGGAATTCAAAATGCCAGAGTCCCACTGCTGTTTTTGGAAGGCTAATTTTTTAAAATTAGGTTTCATTTGTAGAATTGGGCATTCCAGATCACGTGATGTCTAAAAAAAATTTTGTTCTAAAATTGTTCGTTCCGTTGATCAGCTGACGAACGTCAACCCTCAGAAGTCGAAACTTGTGCGAGCAATGGATCAACGAGGCCTTACCTTTTAACGTGCGATTACCCAGCGCGGTGGCCCGGCGGGGATTCGAACCCCGGCATTCCGCTTGATAGGCAGATATGCTACCCACTACACTACCGAGACCAAACAATGAACCAAACGCTTAGTTTTTGTTTTTACTGGTTTCATGACAATTCATCGGCACATCCAGTGTAAAACTGAGGGCGCACCAGTTTCACCATGAAAATTCCTTTGAAAAAAAAAACAATCGAAAGTTCCTGGGGGGCATATGATGCCATATTGATTCCCGACAACTATCTGGAATGCTTAATAGTATGCCGCCAGTCTGCCAGTTTCGTTATTGGCAGGGGGCGGTTTCAAATTCGTAAAACAACTACATATGTCGCAACTGCTTCCTGAAATCTAAATATTACGAGAAGTATGCGTGTCAGCAGCGCATTCAGCTCGTCAAAAATTTATATAAGGTGGAAGTGCTTTCTGAAATATGAAATTCAACATAATTTGTAAATTGATAGGGATTTCTTGAACTTCCTTCTCTTTTTGCATTTTGTGCATGTCGGTTTTTCTGCACCGTCCGAGATTTCTTCCATTCTGAATGAATCTAAACATTGTGATAGACTTGGCGTGTTCCTTGTGGTATTGATAGGGAAAGTTCCAGAATGGCTCTAAGGAGACTGAACAGTAACGATGAAAATAACATACTAATGAAGATTTCAACTGGCCAACGAAAATATCAGGAAATTGCATCCGTTTATCATTCTGATGAACGTTACATAACTTCACCAGAACGAGACGAGTCTTTTTTATATCAAATTTCCCAATTTTTTTAACAAGACTCGATATTTAGTACATCTATGTTCAACTTCATCTTATTTTTGAATAAAAAAAAAATATATTACAGTTTCCTGTATGATTTTCACTCACAATGGGTTTACAAAACCGCGACACGTGTTTCGCTATTACAATAGCTTCTTCAAGCAAGATAAATAAATCACTATTCTATAATACGCTATTTATATACAAGTAGGTCGAACGTCTCTTACAATAAAGGTCCGACTTAGGTCCGATATCCGACCCATAATTTGTCCAAATACTAATTAGTTACCTGCGAAGATTATTCCTAGAAATAGAATTATTGGCCGGGAACATATTCAACAATGGGGAGTTATTTAATTCAACCTGATCATTCAACAAATATTCTTGGTTAGCTGTCTGTTTGTACCTTTGAAACATACCAAAATGTCATCAACATACCTATACCAATATAAAGGTACAAACAGACAGCTAACCAAGTTTCTCGAATTCATGAATGGTCTTCACTCTTCCATTATTTTTACGATGGAGATGGAAGAAAATAGTGCAATTAACTATTTGGATTTGACTATCACAAGAATAAATCACAAACATGATTTTTCGGTTTACCGTAAACCGTCCCACACGGACATTGTTATTCATAATACTTCGTGTCATCCATATCAGCATAAGGTGGCCGCATTCAATAGTATGATTCATAGACTGTTGAATGTCCCTTTATCTGATGTGAATTATGTTAATGAACTTAATATAATAAAACAGATTGCGATTAACAATGGATATGAGGGTCAGTTAATAGACTCACTTGTGAGGAAGAAATTACATAGTCAAGCCCTCAAGTTGGTGTATCCAGTAGTCAATACCGAGCCGGATACTTACAGAACCATAACTTATTTAGGCCAACCAAGCGTAAATATTTCTAGATTCTTGAAAAATAATGATATTAATACAGCTTTTCGTACTAATAATAAATTGGGGATATATATCAAAAATAATAAAGACAAAAATAAATCGTCACAAAGATCAGGAGTTTATGAATTAACATGTGGGTCATGTCCGATGTACTACGTAGGCCAAACGGGAAGATCTTTCAACACTCGCCTAGGAGAACACAGAGCTAGTTTTTTGAATGGAAAAACAAATTCTACTTATGCAAGTCACCTCATTCTGGAAGGTCATGAGTTCAACCACGAGTTCAAAATAAGGCATTTTGAGCAGAAAGGTTGGAAACTTAACCTTCTAGAAAGCTTGGAAATCAATAGAGGGAAAAATTCAGAATATTTATTGAATGATCAGGTTGAATTAAATATGTTCCCGGCCAATAATTCTATTTCTAGGAATAATCTTTGCAGGTAACTAATTAGTACTTGGACAAATTATGGGTCGGATATCGGACCTAAGTCGGACCTTTATTGTAAGAGACGTTCGACCTACTTGTATATAAATAGCGTATTATAGAATAGTGATTTATTTATCTTGCTTGAAGAAGCTATTGTAATAGCGAAACACGTGTCGCGGTTTTGTAAACCCATTGTGAGTGAAAATCATACAGGAAACTGTAATATATTTTTTTTTGTTAATATGGATTTTCATCAAGTATCGGCCAGTTCAATTCAATTATTTTTGAATATTTGCATAACTTTTTCCATACAATTCTTCTTGTTTGAATGGGTTATTCCATGTATTATAATATTTCGACTGCGAATAATTTGGTCGTTTTTTTCCTGCTTGGCCACAATGGAGTTGATTATTTCGGATTGACCATTCAATTTTCAAATCGAGTTTTTATTTTTATCTTTCAGAGATTTAGTTTCTTTTTGAAACTTTTATCTTATTGTTTTGGTGTTCTTCGTCAGCTGGCTTATGAACTCCTCCACTCATATTTGCGTTTTATTAAGTTTTCACAATTTTAGCAGCATCTATATACCTACCCCAGGTAAATGAATGGCACAGCATACGTTTTTGCTCAGTAAATGTAACTATAGATATAATGGCTCTTCTAATGGATTTGTACGTATGATCAAATCTGTTAACAACTGTAAGAATGAGGATAAAAGGACCCTCGATTTTGTGATGAGGAAGATGAAAGTGCAAGTTGCTGATAATGAATCAACATTGACAAAAAACATCATCACCTGTTATGCACCTTTCGAACTCCAGAAATTAAAGAAGTGCATATATGGAAGAGGGCAGAGGAAAGAGTTCAGACGGTCAATATAATTTCAAACTGACTAACTCTCAACAAATATACGAATTTTAACACCTACCAAATTGGACTCCAACTGGACACATTTTGAATGTAAACAAACAGGTTGATTTTCTATACCGAAAACTATATTATTTAGATCAGTGTTCCAAAATTTGACTCAAATTTCTCGTGAAATAAAAATTTCTCTTCCTGGTTTGCATCTGATATTGAAGGTAAGTTGAAATAAAGAGTATTACAGAAAACGAAAAAAATAGTCACTATAATGCAAGGATAATAGTAAAAGATTGAGGTCTGAATTGATAAAGGGTGTAAACTCAAAATAAAGTACAATTTAAACAATTTCTGGAATTTTATCAATTCGTATAAAAAAAGTAATACAAGGAACTCAAGTTAGGTGACGGTTTATTAATGGGTGTTTGATAATCTCTCAAACTATGGTGCAATCGCTGCAGTGTGTTTAATAGAGCCTAGCAGCTTGATGCTCCCATACCTGCAAACTTTGCAGCTTCCCGGATTCTAGGAATCACCTGATGCACATGGTCTCGGTAGCATATCTGCCTATCAAGCGGAAGGCCGGGGTTCGAATCCTTGCCGAGTCACCGTGCTGGGTAATCGCACGTTAAAAGGTAAGGCCTCGTTGATCCATTGCTCGCACAAGTTTCGACTTCTGAGGGTTGACGTTCGTCAGCTGGTTAACGGAACGAACAATTTCACATCGACTCTTGGCGTCTCGTGAGAATTCAAACGGTAGTCAGTAGTTGAGCTTGCTAGCGTAAACACGCATATAAATAATACTTGTATTTTTGAACAAAAATAAATTTTCAAAAACATACTTTGAGAATGGCAGAATATTTTTGGCGCAGTCGGAGGATATTCGGGAATGTGCGTATCGAACAGACAGTTTTCGTTTTAACGATCAACCGAATATCGATCAATTTGGTGATTTTCGTCTGGAGTTGTTGGTGACGGAGCGGCCCAAATCCTTGGACACCCATCCAATCGAGGACCGGAACGGACCCCATTGAAACGAATTTGCCGAGATTTGGAACAGCATTGTCCAGATCTGCAAGGAAGACATACTGGAGAAGACAATATCGCAGATCCAGGTGGCCCCCTTATAGAAGATTAAGGAGATGATCAGAGTCACGTTCACTCTTATGTAAGTGAAATCGTTAAATGAAGATTCATCTAATTTACTTGACGATTTGAATATATTTAGGTCTTCAACTGATTCACAAACCGAACAAATTGAAATTAATCCAAATCCACTAATAGTCACGAATCAATTAAACTCAGATACGATTGATCAAACTAATCAAATCGATTTGCAATTAGTACATAATCATTTAGATTGCACATACAACATATCAACCTAATCGAGTCAATCAAGAGCCAATCACAATGGCTGAACAATCCAAATCTGAATATTTAATTTGTATTCCCGAATTCAATGGCAATCCAAACGAATTAAGTAGATATCTTTCGTATGAGAATCACTTCTCATTATTTTTTATGATCAAACGAATCCAAATAGCTTTCACAATACTTATTTATTGAATTTGATCATATAGGAAATGCTCGATGAGTAATCAATATCCAAAATGTATGTAGTTGGGCAGACCTAAAAATCATTTTGACAAGGAATTTTGCTGATCAACGAGATGAATCCTGCTTGAATAGAAATCTTATGTTGAAACAGCTTCCTAATGAAAAACCACAGCAATTCTATGGCCAGTGCCATAATATTCTGAATCTTCTATGTAGTTATGTGAATTTACATGAAGCAACAGCTGAAGCAAAAATTCTGAAAAGTATTTATACCAAAATTCAGCTCTTAAAAGGTTTCTACCCGGAATAAGAGAACCTTTAGGGACCACAATCCGGTGCATGAAACCATCTTCGCTTAGCTTAGCGAGGCATTGAGGAAGACAATGTTCGATAATTCCAAAACATGAACTGTTAGAAGTTTCCGGGCTTCTCAGCCGTGGTCCGTAGGTTTTTTGGCTTGACAGTTTGTACGCATCTACGGCAGACATTTTCAAAGGCGATGCGGCAATGGTGAAAGTATTCTTCCCTGCTGCGAGGCTTTGATTTGATGTGGTTCAGATGACGTGTCGTTATTTGTCGGACATAGAATCGGACTGTCAATTAACTCTGATTTTCCGAAACCGTTCTTTCTCTCATTGGGAGGATTTTGAACAGCTGGCATCCATGTTCTGAGGATGTTTAGGCTCTCTTCTTTGCGGTTGAAGCTGTTCTTATGCTTGTGAATTTCTTTGGTCTTCCTATAGAGCCTGGGGTAATAGCTCATAATTGTGTCCAGCACTTGCGTTCCTCCGAAGTCAATATCATGACCTTCCAACAGAGCGTGTTTGGCCACCGCCGATTTTTGTGTTTGCCATATCGACAACTTCTTTTGTGCTCGGTTAACCGCGTTACCGAAACATTCAACCAAAAATTCTGCATTATCTCAAAATCTGTCTCAAAAGACTCGTTTTCAGGAAAAAAATCTCTCTAGGGGTTGTCGCAATTTTAACTATCACTCCGATATTTTGAAGGGCTGAAAATTTGTGGAGTTACACCACTGAATATATTCAACATAATGCACTACATCAGAATGTCTCAAGGACTCGTTTCCAGAAAAAAAAATTCTTTCTAGGGGTTGTCGCCATTTCAACTATGACGCCGATATTTTGAAGTGCCCATAATTTGTTCTTGAGCATTCAACATCAACATTGTGTTTTATTTTTAACTATATTTATATATTATTGTTATTAACTATGCTTATATATACTTTATATTATCAGAATACATAAAACAAAAATATGTATGAGGGGCTAATTTCAGTTTGAATCTGGTGATTCCGAAGGTAACTTATGAAGTAACTCGACAAGTTCGTTATATTCAGTAGAAACTAATTCAAATAATTCCAGTTGCTTCGCTATTTCTGATGCGTCAGGAGGAGAAACGTCTGTGAAAGCTTCCAAAGTTGGAGGACTGTTCCATTCTCTGATGAAATCGCCCAGTTCTGCTATGTCGGCTTTTTGGGTGAAAGGTAAATTCTATAAGACAGAAATAACATTTTTATAATCTTCCAACTTTCAAAAGTGGATTGCACATTAATTGATTTGGTGAGGCTATACCAGAGCAAATAATTTACATAAGAACAAAATTATAAAAGAAATAGTGGAAAGTAGGAATTGTTACCTCATCTATATATATATATATATATATATATATATATATATATATATATAAACAGGAGGTACTGTTAGTATATATATACAGTGTGTAACAACGAAAACATAACAGAGCCGTTTTTTAATATAAAAAGTAAGAGTTTCAAAAAAAGCTCGGACACGTCGATTTCTAATTGAAGGGGGACACCTTTCAGGCTAATCAGATTTTTTGTAGTACACACCCCCCTCGGAGGGGTGCGTCCGACGACCCTTAGTTAGATAGGGAAAGTAGGTCGAGTGGCACCTTGTTTTGAAGGTCTTTCGAATACCTTTACAACTCTGCTGAAAGAAAATTTTTGTAACGATTGGTAACCAACCCCATCCCCCGAAAAAATCTTGTAAGAAACAAAAAATACGGAATCACATGGACGATGTATTTGGCAGGTTGTCATAAAAAGCAAAATTTATTTTTTTAAGGAAGTTCTCAAAGTAAATTGTACCTCAAAAACAATTTGATTTATTTTGAACAGCTTTGAACTCAATACAAATACCTTTAAAACTTCGAATTATCTCGAAAACTAATCGTCACAAAAATTTTCTGTTAACAGAGTTGTAAAGGATTCGAAAGACCTTTAAAACAAGGTGCCACTCAACCTACTTTTCCTATCTGAATAAGGGTCGTACTACAAAAAATCTGAGAAGTCTGAATCAGAAGTCCCCCTTTAATTAGAAATCGACGTGTCCGAGCTTCCGTTAAAAATACTTTTTATATTCAACAACGGCTCTGTTAAGTTTTCGTTGTTACACACTGTATATATATATATATATATATATATAAAAGAAAGTACTGTTAGTTACACTATTTTCAACTCAAGAACGGCTGAACCGATTTGGCTGAAAATTGGTTGGGAGGTATCTTAGAAAGAGGAGAAGGACATATGATACTTTTTATACTGTTTTACCGTGTTTTCGAAAATTCTACTCCTAAAGGGGTGAAAAACTTGCGCCAAATTTGTATGGGACAAAGTGATGCCTTAGTCCAATCTACTTTGAATCTTGTATAAAAATTCGTTTACAGGATTGATGAAGACGTGTTTCGCATTTTATTGAAATTATTCGCCTAACGTGGTTGAAAGTTATTTTAAAGGGCACAGCCTAAACCACTGATCGTAGAGATCTGAAACTTGAAGGGTGTGTTCTTCGTAAGGCGTAGGCATCCGATAAAAAAGGGTTTTCTATAATTCCACCCCTAAAGGGGTGAAAAACAAGGTCAAAGCTTCTAGGGGACAACATACTTCAATGTACTTGAACGCTCTTTCAAGTGCGCCTGTAAGGCAGAGCAGCGATGAACCTGATAAAATTTAGTACTAAAAACTACACAATATAATTGCATCTAGAAATAATCAACACCCATCGAAGTGGGAACAGGTCAACTAATAGGAAGAACTATTATACAGGGTGATGATTAAGTGATTACTTTAATTTCAGGAGATGATTCTTTGATACATTCCACGAAAAAAATTGTATTATCCATAAGTCCTAAATTCTTTTCACAGAATCTAACAACTATTTTGGTCTGCCACAAGCCTCATCAATGAATTCGAATATTCTATCTCTATGGAACAGAAACCTCACTTTTAATCAGCAAAAGGTGTTTGCTGTGACGAAATCAACTTCAAAAAGATAGTAATTATTAAGAGACTTAGTTGTCATTGATCTTATAAGCTCTAGAAATAATTTTTGATATAATAGGACACTTATAGCAAATATTGTTTTCTAGTCACTTGTTCTCCTCATATGCTATTTACGTTATCTCCTACGAAGCTACAATGGGAGAGCTGTATGTTTCATATTGCTGCTTGCTTTCAAAAAAGATATTGTCTCACTTTAGACATCAACTTCAGTCCATGTCAATGACTGAAGAAATGTGTGAGAAAGCTGTTGTAATTTTGATATCTAATCCATGTTTTTGCACGATCCAGCATTCTTCATTACTTACGGTATCTGTAGTCAAAACAGAGTCTTGTTTACTGGTTGCTAGGCCAAACTTACCACGTCTTTTTATAATAATGCCGTCTTCCGAGAGCCAACGTGCTTTTTTGATAATGAATGCAATTGGTTATTAATTATCTGAGTCAAAGAAAAAATGCTAGGATCGTGCATAAAATGCTAGAATCATCACGAACCTTATACAATACTAACATCAGACAACAAATGAAATCTTCGCTACTTAATATACTATATTCAACAAGCATTCTCATTTACAAACTCTATCCTAAATAGTTCCCCTTTTGAATAATTGTGAGTAGTTTATGATAGAAGTTATCTTCCACTTGATAAACTCGTAAGAAAATCATTTAAACCTGATTGGATGACAAGCTACTTGAAATTCAAGAAAGAGCCAACAATGAGTCAAGAGACTGTCTGCTCATAACAACTGACCAGGAGCAAATACTTCGAACAATTTTTTTGAGGTATTTCAATCAAGTCGATATTTTTTGTACTGGAAGTTTTCAAATATTGAATTTCGTAAAAAGAAAATCAAAAATTACCTTTGGTACCATGAAGTAATCGTCAGATGTGTCAGCTGACGTGTCCATTTTCAGGGCATCCATTTCGGATTCCAGTAAAGCTCCTACGATATCTTCCGAATCTTCATTCACTAATTTAGAGTGTGTCTGTTCTTTATACTTCATTTCTAGCAAAAACCTTTCGAGGGGTATGTCTGCTATGAGCATAGGATCAAAATCTGTTGCCAAAGTCTTCACGTGCGATGGGTCTACAAATGGACCTGGTTCAGTTGCTATATTGAAGTTGTTGATTTCGCCACTGAAATAGAGAAGAATCACGATCCAAAATTTTGAGAACGAAATGAAAAAAAAAACGAATCATTCAATAATAATAATAACTATTCTCTCAAACTGGTGGTTCTGATTATCGGTGTTCTCTGCTAGCTATATAAAGGAGTCAGTGTCAAGGCTATGGAGTCTCATCAAAGAGATCAAGCTAGACAAGGAGCTCTAACAGCCTAGGAGCATCACAATAGATCTGAAAAGGTCGCAGTGAATCAGGTCATGGGCCAGCTCCCTGATAATCTAATCTAGATATTATTTATTGATATATATAAATATTTATTTATTCATATATATAAAATATATACATATATATATATATATATAATATATATATAATATATATATATATATATATATATATATATATATATATATAATATATATATATATATAATATATATATATATTTATATATAAAGTATATATATATACATATATAAAATAAACATGCATATGTACTTACTCATCTTCTTCATTGGCTTTAGGTTCCAAATTCCTATTGACCATATCAGTTTTCGAATTGCAATCATTTTGTCCGGTTTGTGTTGTAGAAGTGGTCAATTTAGTTCTGTAAGATACTGACAAGTGAAATGTTCCCATGGGTGTACAAATCTGATCAACTTGAACATGTTTGTAATGGTCACCAAGATATTGTTCTATAGGTTCTCCCATGTATAGTCGATAACAAATAACATAAGACTCAGGACCTTGCATACGGGAAAGCCTATATGCTGGGAGTATTCGAGTAATGGTTAACAGAGATTTCAATAAAAAGTGAATTCGCTTATATACTTTCTTGACTATCTTAGCTGTAGGATCACATTTTTCAGGTGATAGACCAAGACACCATGTCTCCAAAACCATCTGAACTCCCTCAGTTGTTCGTAGAGAGATCTCTACACATAGAGGCACTTGAGCACTTAATACTTTGCCATTTAAAACCCTTTTAGACTCTGCATAAATTTCAGGTACATCGCTTATATTCAAATTGAACTAAAAAATCAGAGATTGAAATGACAATCTGAAAAATGGGCACATTCCATACCCAACTCCAGCTGGTAGAAATAGGTTCTGCATAGTTATCTCTAACAAACTTCTCACCAAGTCTGGATTGTACAATAATCTGTGTGGATTTCAGTGCCAAGTGCTTGGCATATTTTTCCAATTCTTTCCTATCCTCACTATTCAGCTTCATAGTGGTATTTAGAGCAAAGTAGTTTCTCTCAGATTAACATCATACGAACTAATTAGCAACCAAGAAAGTTGCAGGGAAACTTGGAAATTTGTACAGTATAATCACAGAACACCCTATCTACACAGAAGCGCAACTGAAGCGTTCCGACCGAATCGAAAGCTTGGCTTGTATATTGTCAACCTCACATTTGTGTTGTTAGGGTGTTATAAAATTTTCGAACAATTATCAATGTCCTTGGGTTATTACTACTGATACATTTTATTAATATCGGATGAAAGCAAGATCAGAGTAGTTTTAAACGTTCGTTCCTGCAAAATTCAGTTGATTACTCTAAAACTATTTGAACATCAAATAGCTGCCTACACCATTCTTTCATATCTACTTTTATTTAAAGATGCAAAAAACAGTAAGCCTATTTACTGAAATTATTTTGGTAATCATCCAAATTCTCCGTTTATATTTGTTGAGAATAAGGGAATGTAGATTGCTGATCAACGAAGCATTTAGACGAATTTGATGGGGGAAATGTAAGTTCTGAATTATTGAGACCTTCCTAGGGTCGTATCTTCAAATGGAATTGAAACTGCCCCAATTTCAGTTCAGAAGCAGAAATGCTCAGTCTAGAAAGTTTACAAAGGTGTATCACTTGAACTGTATATCAATCGACAGTTTGAATTTACCGCCAAGAAATGACATTATACAAGCCAAGCTTTTAATCAAGGTTACGAAAAATTGACCCAAAAGATCAAAGGGACCGCCTTTAAGTTGCGCTTCTGTGTAGATAGGGTATTCTGTGGTATAATACTCAGTACTTCAACCTCATCTCATCGCTTGTTTATTTTGGTTCATGTCACCGTGTCATTTATGGACTGGGCATTAGAGTGAGAGGATTGATCCCCACGCCTAAGGCTGGATTCAGACAGATCCGAAATCCGATCGTACGACGATCAGATAGCTTTCTGATTGGTCTAAATTGGTCTGAATTTAAATTTAGAGCAATCAGAAAGCTATCTGATCGTCGTACGATCGGATTTCGGATCTGTCTGAATCCAGACTAAAACGGCATGAACATATTAAACTAAGGGAACCTGCGTCACCAACTTACGAGTGACGTCACAATGTATCACGGTGCATATTTGCATAGCTAAAAATCCGTTTTAGGATTTTTTTTAGAGTCGAAATCATAAGTGTGCATTTTTCAATGCATGATATATTTATAATTGAAAAAACTAATTTTTCAATTTACATACTGAAAACTATAAGAATTGAACATTTCAATACAGTGAAAGTCGTGAGAAAATGACCAATATCGATAAAAATCTATATATGAGGAACAAGGAATACTGTATACTAATCATAAGCTATTTTAGTGAATCTTGAATAACACTAAATATTAATCATTGAAAATAACTGTTATAGAAGAATATTATGAGGAACCACTGATATTTCTGAAATATCTTGTAGGTAACTAGTGGTTTATTGAAATATATTATTCAATTCCCGAAAATATTGACTATTGAAAATTTTCAATATGCACCATAATTTCATTTGGTCCCATTCTTGATTATTTTTCAATAATCTAGTGAATATTTAAGAATCAATAGGATACCAGAAAAGAACTGATTACCTACTATTACTATACCTACGGAATCTAAGTATGCAACACATATTACTGATGACGTAACACATTATGACGATGACGACTGTGACGCAGATGCCCTTAGTTGGTTCGGGCCGCAAGAACTTGTATTTGAGGGTTAAGCGACACCCAGTCCATATTATATTACGTCAATGTTTAACACTCAACATCATACCAAAGAATATTTACGTATAACGAACAAGAAGCGCATCTCACAAATTCGACAAATACACCCTGAAAGCGCATGTCTACCAGCAATGTCGGCAGTCGGTCAGTAATAGAAACAAACAAGTACTGTTGTTTTCTGTCAAGCTTCTTGTTCGTTATACGTGAATCTTCTTTGACCATACACAGTTTTGACCATGACCACAGAATAATAGTGAACAACGAACAACCAGAAGAAAAAGAGACCTTGTCAAATACAAATTGCGCATCTTTCGGCGCATTCGACTTCTCTTCAAAGAATATTCACGTATACACGAACAAGAAGCGCATCTCAGAAATTCGACAAATACACCTGCGCATGTCTACCAGCAGTGTCAGCATTTTGCAGTCGGTCAGTCATATCAACAAACAAGTACTGGTGTCTGGTGTTTCTTGCCGAGTATAGTTAACTGGATTACTGTTTTTTGCTGGAAGTCATGCGTAGTCGCAACAAAAATAGTTTGGAGGTGATGAAATATGGTAGTGGTGGGGGTGGGGACCACAGGAATAGCGGCAAGTGACGCTTCTCGTTCGTTATACGTAAATCTTCTTTGGAGCAAGTTGAAATGCTGTCGATGATATTGAGCCAGTCGACTACTGCTGGCAAAGATAATATGTTCTACTCTTTGGCTGCTGGTTGCGGAGTGGTGATGTATAATTTATAGACTGTTGTGATAATTATTACAAGAACAGATGAATTTTTCGTTATCTTTCGTATCAAAACAGGTAATATTATTAAACTATATATCTTTATCGTGAACACAAATGTAATTCTTATTCCACTTTTATCTCAGAAACACAAATCACAAATGATAGAACGAATAATACTCGCGTCTATATATATGAGGGAATAATGAAATACCTACTTATTTCAGGTTCCAATAATGAATCACCGTTAAAATACTCGTAAAAAACTAATATAACGGGCGGCAGTGTCATTTTATTTGGATCGATTTCCTATACAGCCTAGCCTGTCTTTGGGACAAAAAATACATGAAGCTAAAATAAATCGTCATCTTAAAAAAATGTACTTTATGTGAAACTCATCATATGGGTTGTATAAGTTCACCAATGATTTTGATGGTCAACTTCTTACACCTGAATTACACGATGCAATTTGTCGCAGCAACTCAAGAAAAGTGCATGTAAGTGCATGCAAGTTTCCCGAATTGCTTGGATCTTTTTTGGTGCGATAAGTTGCAGCGCCTTGAAACAAATTCTTTTGGCAGAACTCGTGCAGAGTCAGTGTATATCTCTCTTTTTCCAACACTCCGCAAATTAAAGGATGAAGATACACAATTGCACGAGTTCTTACAAAATTCGCTATCAGTGATTTATGTGTGAATTTGTTGCCGCAAACTACAAATATATGATGGCAAAATTATGAAGCATGGCAATTTTGAATATTTCAATTCTTAATCGTTCGATATAGAGTTGATGGGCATACTGAAAGACTGGCGTTAAATCAAATCATCTCTTGAACCATTGTATAATGATTTTATACAATGCTTGAATAATTCTTTCAGGCCAGTCTCAAACTACCTACACAGAAGGTTGTGTCTGGAATCCGTCAGAAAACAACTACTCCCCTTGATAATACCACGAAGGGCATTGCGCATTATATCCGACCGGTGCTAGAATGCAGGTTTCTTTACAGAAGATAATCCTGCATTTGCTTTTGTCGATACTATAATAATGTTCGAATTGATTTTCAATTATTGGGACGGACACACTTGCAGACCGTTTTGTGCTATTTGGCCATTCGCCAGTACAAGATAGTGCAATCATCAACATAAATTCGATGCCATCACATAATTAAAAATCAAACACCTTTCATAGTATCAAGCCCCGATAAAAGCTGATGCGAACAACACCTACAGCAGGTCTATTCCGTAACTCATAGCGATGTCGTTATCCAAATACTATCGTTAAATTAACGATATTTGTGTCGAATCTTATTCGGTAAAAATATAAAATCGTTGCAAGTCAATAGTGAACGACATAATATAACGTTTGTTAACGGGAATAGAATTGGTTCACTTGGCTAACGACTTGAAGTAGTTTTGGGGTATTTTTGACATATTGTTCACACGGATCGTTTAGAGCTATCTACCGACAGTCGTTTGATAACGGATCGTTCATTAACGGCGTTTAACGGAATAGACCTGCAAGTCAATGCGCCATCTATCCATGGTAGATAGATAGATAAATATAAGGAATCGTAGATATATAATGGCGGTAAAGGCATGATGCCAAACTTAATAAAGTGTGGGTGACAATGCTCTCTATATACAACTCCGGCTGAAATTCTTACTGCTATTTTGTTGTCGAAAGATGGTTATTGCACCAGTGGCATTTTCCCATTGAATTATTTCATATTTTATCTGCGAATGAAATAGAGAGAAATATGTCATTCTCAGAGTATCAGGTTGAATAGTTTTTTTCAACTGCCTCAAGAGAAAAAGAGTACCAGCTAATTTGTTGCAGAGCTGTTCTATGGGATTTGACCATGTGAGTTTGTCATCAATAATAATTCCGAGCAGCTTGACAGTATTTCCCATTTGTGAGTTCACATTTGAGGAGGAATAAGTTATTTACTGGGATTTGCTTGGGTTCAACTTCAATTTGCTTGCAGTAAACAAGTTTCCACCACGTTTTTCAATGTTATGAGAAGAAGGAGTGAGCTCCATGCTTTTTTACCAGTACTTCTCAAAGTAGTGTCGTCGGTGAATAGAACGCTTTTGTTGGGTAATAGAAAGTTGCATAGGTCATTTATATAAATGACAAATAAGAATGGTCCAAGCACTGACCCCTGTGGGACATTATATTTTATAGGTAAAATGTCAGAGTTTTTTTGGTTTACAGTGACATGCTTTCTATTTTCTAAATATGAACTAAATAACTTCAAGGCCACTCCTCCAATACCTTAATTATTCAGTTTCGAAATGAATATTTCATGAGAGATACAGTCAAAGGTCTTCGACAAAACACAGAGTGTAATTATCCGTGAGTACACCTTGTTCCAGACCCTCAACTATGTCTCCCAGTGTATTAAGAATTTCTAGATGTAGAGCGTATTTCTCGAAACCCATACTGTGCGTTATTCAAGAATTGCTTTTTATAAATATTTCACTAGTCTATTTTTCAGAATTATTTCGATTATTTTAGCAAATAGGTATGGAAATTATGGATATTGGTCTATATAATTGTCAATTTCTGTAATATCTCCATATAGGAACAACTCTGGTGAATTTGAAACAATATGGGACAATACCTTCACTGAATATCAAATTGATCATTGAAGTTAATGGTACAATAAGAATCAGATCTGATGTTTGTTTTTATATGGCAATTCAAATCATGTGCATCTACCGACATTGAATTTTTTAATGCATCAATATAACCTCATAGCTTGTGAATCCCATTAAGAAAAAAGAGTTGCATAGCACAGGAAAATTTGTGTATTGGATCAAGTCGTTGTTTGTTATATGTAACTGTTCTATAATATTCTCAGCAACACTTGTGAAATGAGCATTGAAGGAGGATTCACATATTGGAATTTCAGGTTTACTTTTTCCATTCAACTCATAATTTATAATTTGCCAACTAGCTTTTGATTTGTTTTCTGATGTACTTATATACTGTCCTTGTGATTTCTTTTTGCTTCTTTCAATCCCTTCCTGTAACTTTTTTTTGAGTGAATTAAGTATATATATATGCCAACTTATCAATGGGATCTTTAATTGTATCATAAATACATTTTTCTATTGAGAATGTATCCCTCTTCTATCCTTCAGAGAATCATTGTACCATATAACTGTCGTTTTTTTTCAATTTTATACTTTTTTATTGAAAGTGTACTCTCACATAATCAGCATAAATATCAACCAAGAAAGTTGCTAGAAAATTGGCACCTAAATTTTTGTATTCAATCAATGCTCTTGGGGAATTCTCTGAATTTTTCCATTGATGAGTAGGACATAGATCTTTTTAAAATTATGTTGGGTTTACACTCAGTGAGCGGGTTTTCTCATCGAATCGACAATACATATCTCAAATAATATTGAATTCTCCCGGCGAATGAAAAATTTTACCTCGGTTACTCAAATAAAAATGTTCAATATACCGAAGCTATATAGAAGGATTTAGGGTTTTGGTTAATAAATCTAACCTAGTTTCAATTTTGCATTTTTTGCTGAATTCAATAAGTTATCCCACTTTTTGATACATATAAGCATCACTCAAATTACATAAATCGTGAAGGGTGTTCAAAATGATACAAGATGTCTTATAACTTACAGGAATGTGTTGTGAAAAATGTAAAAACCAAATTTTATATACACCTGTACTCTAATAATACACTTATATGCCCACAACCCGTTTTATAATGAAATCCATTACGATACAGATTTTCAACCAATAGAAACCCATTATTTTTCAATCAAACATGATGTGCATGCTCATTTGACGTTTGTCAAGTCAAAATCGGTATAGGTATTGGATTTTTGAAGAATACAGACAAACTTCGATGATCATAACAAAATGTCTGATACCAGCGATATGGAAGAATCACCTTCGACACCTTCACCCACAGAAATACAGTTAGAATGATTCAATTTTTCATTTGACAAATGCATGATTTATTACTTATTTTTTCATCCAATTTTGTGGGCTCTCCGTAGCCGAAAGTCTGTGGCGCTGACATTGATTATTCTAGCTGGAGGAGACATTGGTTCGATTCCGGTCTCAAGTAAACTTTTTTTCTTCGATTTTTGATCTTATTTTCATATCTCATCGTTATATTTCTCGAAGTAATACTATTAATTACAATTCTGTAGAATTTTTCTAAGAAATTCGTTAAATTAGTATTATTGTGTGCAATACAATTATAATATTTGTAGTTCTTCGCTATTTATCGGGTGTAGATAAAATAGCGTATGCAACCTTCGGCTCGTTTCGTATCCCGGTTTATGCTCATATATTAATAACCATCATTACACGATACTATTACAGTATGAACACCGAATTTGTTTTATCGTGAGTTAGGCGAAAATTTATTAGGCGTACGCCGTTTCGAAGCATGCATCAGTGTGTTGCAAAAAACGCAAATTATGGAGTATAAAGTAACCCACAATACGTAAATATTTTATGCAGATTATACGATTTATTCTAGTTTCGAGTTCAAGTTCTTCTAGAGACAGACTGTAAAAATTGTTATGAAAGATCGGTCACTGCCGCCCGTTGAATAAAATTCTCGGTCAACTATCTTATTTTCATTTAATTTTGAATGATATGAAATTGAGACAATAGTAATAGTTATTCTTGCGAGTAGTATACTCTACTGCATCTTGGTGCTCCCATAGTTAGATTAGTAACAAATTGAACTGTCAGGAAGGGGGTTCAATCTTTCGTAAATAACTTGAAAACCGTTGATGTTAGTTGAAAGAAATTATGTCATTCATTTGTGATAATATCAACACGTTCTCTATCGAGAAAGAAAATATGAAAAATAATAGGGTTTTCGTCAAGTATCAACCACGTAGAGCAATATGGACTAGATGTGTTGAACACGCGTCAGCGTCGTATAGGGATTCACCTCAAAAAATACAGCTCTTTAATTCCTATTTCGAAATTAAATCCGTATCTGTTTGGTATAATACCAATTCCATCTCATTCTGTTCACATGGAAATATATTCCCATCAGACATCATAAAATACTTGGATTGGGCCTAATAGAGAGAAAAAGAGGATCAATTTTCACACTAATGTAAGATGTAATGCTGTGGTTGGCAAAATGACTAATATACCGGTAGGAGTACGAAAAAGGGTGTAGTTTTATTTAAATGTACTTGAACATAAACATTAGTGAAAACTCAATGGAAAAAATGAAAGATTTCGTACAATCAAACTTTTTCATTACATATCTGTCATCGTAACAGCTATTGTCAACTGGAAGAAAGTCTACGGGCCATATATCGGGCAGGTGAAGTCGTATGACAGGATCGGCGTAAGGGGTTAATGGTTAAGTTCATGTTACAATCTTAGTAAAACCTTAGTTTCAAATAGTACCTATTTTAGATCTCTGACGTTAGCGGAGGCCTAAATACTTCCTATATTCCGGTGCGCATTCAAGGAAGCATAATAATGCCGTCATTGGCCAAACAATAATTTATCCTTCGCAGTAACTCTCACTTCAATACGTTCCGAATTGAATGCATTTTGAATGAGGAAAGTTACCTGATAGCCAGCGCAGATATTTCAAAAGATCTATGGTTCGCATACATCTGAAAATAGTATCAAGGGCCATAATTCTTTAGTCATAGGAATTTATTTTCATTCAAATAGAATGACATAGCGCTATGTGGATCAGATGTATTGAACAGAACACAACATGAAGCTAGAAGATGAATTTTCACTAGCGAAATATATTATATTTCAGGCACCATTAAAACAGTATGCTATATATTATAGAAGAAAAAAATAAAAACAGAACAAAAAAAACACTATTTTAATGTATATTGTATATCTGAGTAAAACAAAAAATTTAACGTAAAAGGAATTTCAGTTCGAATCTGGTGATTCTGAAGGTGATTTATGGAGCGATTCAGCAAGTTCGTTATATTCGACCGCCACAGCTTCAAATAATTCTAGTTGCTTCGCGACTTCTGTTGCATCAGGAGGTAAATCATCGCCAAAGCCTTCCAAAGGTTCGGGTTTCTTAATTTCTCTCATGAAATCGCCGAGTTCAGTATAAGGGGTTCTAGTGGCAAAAGGACAATCCTAAAAAAATATCAATACAATATTCTATTTTCATTTTGAAAGAGAATATAATATATGGTAATGTTAATGAAATTTGTACAAATTTTACGGACGTTATTGTAGTCTGGCCAAAAAGTAGATATATTAGTGGTTAATACAAAAGAAAATCATTTTATATTCAGAACGAATTGATTTTGAAAAATTCGGAATTTAGTGTATTTTACATAATTTACACAAATTGGATTAACGAGGTGTTGCCATTAAACGTGTAACTTCTAGCAAGGGCGAGGATAAGGAAAGAAAGGTTGTCCATGTATTCGGTCACAAATCCAAAATGTTAGCATTAATGAATAATGTTGCTAGACTTCCAGATACGTAACAAAAGTCCATCTCTATTGCCATCCAGAAGAATATTCCAGATATTTGCCAGCGTGTGTGACTTTCTACAAGGGACAAGAGAAAAACATCGAACAATCCTCAAAAGGTCGAAACTTAGGCATGCTGATTAACGGAGTCTTACTGTGTAAAAAGCCCCCCACAGACTTCGTGACTTCTTGTCGGTTATCGGTGAACGCGACAGGCCATCGTGACAAAACCGAAGTCTGTGGGGCAAGAACTGTCATGTCGAATTGTCACAATGGATATCTGCCGACGCTTGATTTTCTTCGCGACGGTTCGTCGGTTGACGGGAAAAACCGAGGTGTGTGGGTATTCCGTTCCAACGTGACAGTTAATTGTCGTTTCACATGACGTTTTCACTTAATAATAATCACACTTCCTCGAATTAAAGTAAAGAAATGGATGATATTGAACACATCGATAAGGAGTTTCTAAAACAATTCATCGAGGCATACAGGGGATATCCTTGTTTGTGGCGCATAAAATCGAGTGAATATTAAGACAGAAACAAAAAAAATAAAGCTTAAAGTCTCAAGTCGGTCAATAAATTTATGTATGAAAATGTTCTTATTTTGAGCAACCATTCCTTCGTCCATGTCCGACGTCTTTTTTTTGTTTTGCTTTCACTCAAAACTGCGGCTGCCGCCGCCACTGCCAGAAGTTGTGTCTGGTTCATCAAGAAAAGTGCTACTAATCACGAGGTCTGGGGCTTCATCGGGCGCGACGGTCGATCACGATGGCCTGTCGCGTTCACCGATAACCGAAAAACAGCCACCAGGTCTGTGGGGGGGGGGGGAAGGGGCTTAAGTATCCATCCAGATGCGTAACACCAGATATATCAAGGAACTCGACTACACCCATCAGCCAATGAATATTCAAAAAGGTTATGTAAAGAGTGTGAGCTGAGTAGCTGAAAGTATTTAATGTTTAGGAGTCTCCCCTACTTGTTCCTCACCTAAATCTCTAAAACGATGCGTTATAAAGAATGTTTCGATACCAAATAAAAGCGTTTCATACAGTATAATCAACTTATAAACGGTTACGGTACCGACCATAGCAAAAAAAAATTTCATTCAGTGTGAAATATTTTCACCCAGGATGCACAGTTTTCGGGTTTTACCGGTTGACAATGAAATTGTTATAGCACCATTTAATTCCATTTTCAACTTCTACTTTCTAGAAAGCCTTAATGAAAAATATGCTTGAAACTTTAATATTGAAGTATATATTTTTCAACATTTCAAAAAAGTTGGATATATTTGTTTCGAATTGTGACTGTATGCGTTATGTAGAGAGACTCATTTGGGTTGCAGTCTGGGGATGACAATTAGGCTGTTCTCTTTGTTTTTGTCGAGCTTTCGAAAATGTTTATTTTCTTTTTCAAGACGCTACAATATGTAAATGTATAATATGAATTACAATATATATATATATGTAAATATATATATATATATATATATATATATATATATATATATATATATATATATAAATTTCTGTATCATCTATCCACTCGAAACTTCTATAAATTTTATAATGTATTTCCTGGGCATGGATGTCACGCAGGTGGCTATAGCTGCCTCCGTGGTGACGTCAGTTGATGTCTTCTGACCGAAACCATAAATGTGCGGCTGGCTTCTGTTGATGACTCCGTTCATTTGTGATGTTTCTCCAAGTGTTGTCCATCCTTGCACTTGGCTACACCGTGCTGAAGAAGGGCAATGACCCAAAAACACGTGTCTACGGTTGCTATTTTCATTTGAGTGCAAAGCCCAATGAAAAAAATCTCTGTATCATCTATTCACTCGAAACTTCTATAAATTTTATAATGTAATTCCTGGGCATGGATGTCACGCAGGTGGCTATAGCTGCCTCCGTGGTGACGTCAGTTGATGCCTTGTGATAACAAGGTCTTCTGACCGAAACCATAAATGTGCGGCTGGCGTCTTTTGATGACTCCGTTCATTTGTGATGTTTCTCCAAGTGTTGTCCATCCTTGCACTTGGCTACACCGTGCTGAAGAAGGGCAATGAACCAGAAACACGTGTCTACGGTTGCTATATATATATATATATATATATATATATATATATGATATGCATTTCTGTTTACTTTTTCAGAAGTATTTGAGAAATTACAGTGAAATATTACAGCTTGAAAACTCAATTTCGTTATAGTGGAACAGAGAAATTAATGGCCTAGTGCATTTTTTATGGGAAAAGATGTATGTGTCAAAGTCAAAGTTGGAATCCTAATAAGGTAATTTAAAAACACTTCGTTGTATTTTCACCAGACAGTTAACAAAACCACTACACGTGTTTCTACAATAGTTTCTTCACCTGAGAGTTTCTTTGCACATGTCTCCAACATAGGTGTGAACAATCAGTGACTATAGAGTTATGATGATGGTTACTTTAAAAGCATTCGAAGCGTTTTTGTCTCGGTTTTTGTTATGCCTTCTACCCTGTGAAGTCGATGTTTTCGTTTGCTTGACAATATAGGACAAAGTTATCTTCTCTGAAGGCGAAGTTGGTGCAGAGATCTATTTGACAGTTTGAATTAAATTTTGACGGAAAGCTAATGAAACAGCGCTGACAATAGAATTTTGTACAGTAAATGAAAGTTTGAGCTTCAAAATACTCATAAAAATATGAATGATCTACGATATTTATAAAATACTACCCTTCTGTTTTTGAATTGATTGCCAATTTTTGGCGTTTATAAGAGATCAAGAAAATGTGTGATTCAAGCTGAGGCATCCATATGAAAAATTAAGAAAACACATAACTGGGAAACGAACCTTTGCTGCCTGTTTCCTGACCAAGTAACCAAGATCCAAACTCTATAGTCGCTGATTGTTCTCACCTGTGTTGGGGACATGGGCAGAGAAACGTTCAGCTTTTATAAAATACTGAAGGTTTGGCCGTGGTGGGCTCTTGTGCTATGGGTATCGACAAAAGCGGTTTGAAACCAGTAGTTGTTGCTGGTCTTACTAGAGAAAATGAGTCGCGGTAAATATTTTCTGTCAGTGCCCACCCGAGCCTTTTGAGAAAAGTTTAGCCCCTACCCTTGTTAGTAACTTTTGGACTTTTCCGAACTCGAGGATCATAACTTCCGACGTAAAGAGCGCCACGTTTTGGCTTCAGATTCGTGTTTGGCTGCAGGAAAGTGGGAAGTAAAGTTTTTCAAGGTGGGGTCGGGTTTGACAATAACCGACTTTTACCGTCGATCTATGTAAGGTGCTATACGAATCTCAAGTAAGATTAAGTGAAAATTGCAAATTACCAGTGGTATATACTTTTCGAACGGGTCTTGATCTGAATCGTCATCTTTCACCTCCTTCGTTTCAGGTTCCACTGGAGCTTGCATATTTGTTGTCGCATTTTCTTCCGTTTCTTTGTCGCCTCTTTCAGTATTGGCTGACTTTTTCTTCTCAGGTTCTTTTGGCAACCATCCGGCGGGTACGTCAGGCATCAGTAGATGTTTAAAATCATCCAACGTCTTTATAAGTGCTGGGTCTACAAAGGCACCTGGCTTCATAAAATCAGTGAGTTCCTCATCGCTGCTGTCACTGTTGAAATATAACAGAAATGAACATTATGAATTACCTGTAACATTTCATGGATTATACGAATAGGAGAATATTCTAAAAATAGCAATGCCTGTCCATGTTTATGAGGTACGTATCTGTCAGAAAACAGTTATATGTCTAGCTGATACCTCGGCGAGTAGTTGCGCAGATGTTTGGGGAATATTTTTCGAGAAGGGAAATCTCACGATGTAACAAACGAATTTGCTCGTTTTTTATTTAATATTAGTCATTAAACATGATGAAACAAACCCCATAATTGTGTCGGCAAAGAAAAATTGCTGTTCCCGAGTAGAAGCTCAAAGAACAGATTTCAGAGTAAACACACGAAAAAATGATAAGAGATGGATTGATTTAACAAACAAGAATAGAAGTACGCGACAAACTAAAAAATAGAATAAACAATCCATTGCTCAAAAATACCACTTGAAAAAACACCAGTACACATAGAGAATGGTCACTACAAACTTACAGAGCGATGCCTCTGAATTTATTTCATTTCTACAGAGATGATTCTTTACGTTTTGAATGCGGGCGCAAAACTAACTTTTGGCTGGATATACAGCGAGGTCTCGACAAATATTTTTTTGAATAGGACGGGGAGGGGGGGTGTTGATACGTAATACATTGTTTGAAAGGTCTCTCAACTCACCATCCAGTACTGGTTCAATTCGAGCACACATTTGAGTTTGCTTGTTTCGTCAATAATAGCCCTGACAGGATATTACACAACTAATCCAGTTATAGACATGTTCAGTTATTTTGAAAAAATATTGGTCCTACAATATAGTTTTCGACTAGTGTTCTTTGCAGCAATATTTTTTTACATGAATCAAGGGACAGGAGATACGAATTAACATTATAATTTTTTCACTGTGAATTTTTGAAGTTTGTAAGCCTCAGGAAAAACCTCTCTCGGCAAGGAGTTCCAAAGTTCAGCTGTTCTATTAAAAAAAAGGTCCTTGAGTAAGAGAGGTTCGACAGATCTCCAAGCTCACAACAAAGGGGTTGGAATTCTGTACTCGTCGGGTCATCCTTGCAGATGCTGCCACCGGTGGAACGATTGATGACAATTCAGAAGAGCACCGACAGTGAAAAAATATATAGAAGAGAGACAAGTCTCCGACCCCTCTTACGATGCTTCAACGAAGTGAGCGAGTCTGTGAGCGAAGAATCACCAACAAGACGGAATGCCTTTCTCTGTACAGAATCGAAAAGCTTCGATGAATGTTTTGGTGCCGAGCTCCATACATGAGAACTATATTTCAAGACAGGTCGTATAGCGATCGATCTCACATGGTTTTCCACATGACTGATTATTACTGATCGTAATTCCTACCATCGAGATGCTTGACTTTGTGGGAATAGTTATTCCAGACATCTGAATATTTGATGATGATCGATCGATTGACATGTCTGGGTTTTCGTAGCATTAAATTCCACCAAACCCCATTCTATTATTTTTACCGAGTCATCGTTAATTTTATTGACGTGAATGTTTCTTTGAATTTTTGTTTCTCGAGCTGGTATGGGGTCTCTGGAAGAGAAATTGGTATGAAGAGTACTGTCGTCCGCAAAACTATGTATTGAACAAGATGTTTTCTCGAGCAAATCATTGATTGATATGAAGCAGAAACAAATGGGGCGCCAGAACTGAACCCTGTGGTACTCCATCAACAACAACATACAGGGACCGATTAGACAAGAAACTGTTAAACAAAGCACACAACTGAGGACGCAAACCATAAGACGGCAGTGTGGTTAGGAAACCCCGATGCCGAACTCGATCAAACTCTTTTGAAATGTAGAGTGCAACAGCTAATGTTTCTCCGAATTTTTCGATGGAATGTTGCCAAATATGGGAAACATACGCCTATTAGTCACTGGTTGACCTTTGATGGCGAAATCCATATTGTCGATCATTAATTATTCTTGATTTCTCTAGACATTTCATGAGCTTCATATTGATAGCTTTTTCCATGACTTTGAAAATGATAGAAAGCAATGCGATTGGTCTATGATCACAAGGTAAAGTTTTCTTTCCTTTTTTAGGAACTGGCTGAACTCTCGCGCTGTTCTACAGGCCTTAGGAAAACCCCCCAAGTTATACGAAAGGTTGAGTAATTCAGCTTTTATTGAACCATGGTTTCTCATACAGTGGTTTACCTTCTGGTTCCAGCGCGTCTTCGCGTTGGCACGATAAACCATTCCTGGAGTATATACTTTATGTACTTTATTCGTATAAGATTTGACCCGAGTTTCAGTTAGAATAAGAATGTCAGGTTTTTCGGTTTGCAAAAGGTGATGCACATCATTTATATTTTTGTTCTTTCCACGGATAATACACGATTCTCAATATTCTCGGTGAAGGATCCCCCGAGTACCTCCCACCCGGAAATCTGATTAGGGAGGTAGTTTTCTTCCGGAGTTTTTTACTCAGGAATATAATAGAAATTTATTCATCTTTGAAAATTCTACAAATGTCATACAAATACAGAATTTTATCAGACTAGTCAAGCAGTTACAAAATTGTATAGATAAAAACATGTATATATGTATAGAATGAGTATAAATAAAATGATATTTTTCAGGATTGCAGAAATTCGTTAACAGAATGAATAGCATTTCCTAGAAGATAATTTAATAAAGCTTTTGTCCACTCTCTATAAGTTTTCAATTGTCCCAATATTTCATTTGTTTTGTTATAACAGATTACCCTTTGACAACCTGCAGAATCCTGGCCTAGGGTTAATCGCGAATAAGGTAAACGTATTTCATTACCTCTACGTGTGTTATATGCATGCACCATATTGTTTCTCACATACTGAGTTTCATGTTTATAATGTAAATGTAAAGGCAATGTGAGGTCAATATTGAAAAATCAGTGAAAGATTTCGTACAAGAGTCTCTGTGATGTAGGCCTGCAAGGCACCTTATGATTTTTTTCTAAACTGTGAACACTTTTGTCATATGTGCTAAGTCCCCCAAAAAAGCCAGGCCATATGACAATATGGACTGTACTAAACCAAAGTAGGTCAGTTAAGTACATAATATGTAGATACTGTTCCTCGCAGTTGTCTCATCACCAAACACAAGGTACACAGTTTTGCGATTAATTTGTCTGAGTGAAATTCCCAGGTTAATTTTTGGTCGACTGTTAGACCTAGGTACTTGAACTGATCTACCTGCTCCACCGATTTGTGATTGATCTTTATTAGTGGAGAAAGATCATAAGTGATATTTTTTTGGTGGAAAATCATAAATATTGTTTTGTCTATATTAACTATCAGTCCATTATTCCTACACCAGTAAGAAAATTCTTCTGCAATTTTGTTTGCAGCTTTTGCAGTCAGTTGAAGACTATTTTCCGCTACTATTTGACTTGTATCGTCAGCATAGATAATAGTTTTTTGTGGAGAAGTACATGAAAGTTGTATATCACTCATAAATAAAATAAAGAACAATGGGGCTCATATGGAACCCTGAGGTACCCCAGTTGAAATGGAAGCAGGTTTTCTAAATATGTAGCAACCCAGTTATTTGCTACTCCTCTAACTCCTACTCGATACAATTTTTCCAGAAGTAATTCATGGTTGACTGTATCGAATGCCCTGGAGAGATCAAAGAATAGACCAAATGGGGTCTCCTTATTATTGAGATTCATTCAGGGGACATTATAATCACTTTTCAATTTTGATAATCGGGAAAAACCGGAAATATCAACCACACACTAAAACGTGAATTGAAACTTCACAGCACATATAGTTGACCTATAGAATTGAAGGCTCATTTGTGTGGTGGCAGAACTAGAAAAAGGGATTACCTTACAAAGATGCTTTAAGAAAATTCTACTTCTATAAAGCAAATTCCCCATAATCTACTCGATGGCATACGATGCCGACTGGCCAGCCGCAGAGATATGAACTATGCCTTTGAGATCATGTATCAGATTATATCTTTCGAACAATGTCAACGAGAAATATAACCACTGGAGTGCAATGATGAGATGATATGGGATATCAAAATGAAAGATTAAATATGCAAAATGCATATTTTCAGTTTCACGAGGACAATATTGCACCCTGATTGCAAATACCTTCCAATGAAGACCGAAATGAGTACTTCCAAATAATAATAACTTCATTCACTATAATGATGAGTTCAGGGTGGAAGTGAATAAGGAACCTTTGCGATAATTTTTAGCACTTGTTTTGCGATGAAAAATATAACGTGAGAAAAATGAACTATAAGATTCCATCATAATGATTCATCATCCAGAGACAAACAACCATATATTAGTTTAAGCGTCCTTTGAGATGGTCAGTAGGATACTTTGGGCCAATACTGATGCTCGGATTTCCCATAACGTACCAACTGAAGGTGCAAACGGTCCAATTCATCAAGATGGCTCAGTAGGTCATTACTTTCACCGTCTATGATCGAGTTAAAGGTACTCTCAGACAGGTCCGGTTTGAGTGAGTATGCAAAATGTAGTGTCACTGGGAAAAAAAGATATGTTTGTTACATTACCACCAATACAGGCGGCAGTTCGATCATATATTTGCAGGGAAACAACTATTAACTTGGCTGTGCGGTGCTCAGGTTATTGAATGGCATCCAAGCAGTTCCTTCTACAAAAGGGTCGAATTGCACCGACCCTGATTGCAAGTATAGCCTTTACAAACTCAGTTGTGACAGCAAAGAACCCCTATGCCAGCTCATAGGATTATTAATAATAAATATTAAATCTACCATGAAACAAAAATTATCCGCCGCCAGTTTCATCAAAGATACGCCGACTCTAAAGTCTATAAGATGTCAATCGAGACACTCGAATCTAATACTATTAGCTGGCAAAGGGGTTCTGCGCTGTTTCAACTGAGTTGGTAAAGACTTTACCTTCGAGCGTATACCGAAATGATGACATTCGATCGAATAGGAGACTTTTGAATGAGATAATGAATAATTCCAAATTTTCTCAAAGTAGGAGTGGGGGGTTAGGGACTGACCGACAAAATCTTTCGATATGTGGATCTTATTCAGCACATCAAGAAGTACAGATTTATTTTTAATAGTTCCACCCACGAGACTTTTCAGTGAGATATGAAATTGTTTCAAATTCTCTAAAAGTGATAGTGGATACAAAAATTATCATCCACGAATGTTTCTACATTTTCCTTCCTTCCCACATATATGATAAGATGAAAACAACTTGATCGGTGGGCAAATTCGTGGACCATCCACGAGTTGGTACTACTTTTTGGGAGCAACTGGTGGTCGACTCTGACAAACTCGTAGATTGAAAGGGGGGGTTTGGAGGGTTCATCCGTTTTTTGGGACTTGGCGGCGGGTGGACTCCGGCAGGGGAGAAACAGAGAAGGAGGCGCCATAATTCCAACATTGCATCGGTCCCAGCACCATCCTTCGACATCTTGACTCGTGGCCACCTTCATACTCTTCTTATAATTACTATTATTGATATGAAATAGAAAATGTACACAAAATCAAAGGACACTGACATCTTCTACTCAAATTAAGGCCTGCAAAACTCCCACTTTGAATGACTAGTTTACTGAACATTAAATCTTTCTCTCTACACAAGCCTATAGATATATCATATGCAGTGTTCAGAAGTTTCACTGATAATTGAATGAAAAAGGTGGAAACTTACTCATCATCTTCTTTCTCAGCATCACTTTCTATATTGGTTTGGACTTGATCAGTTTTTATTATGTGATTATTTTCTCCAGTTTGTGTTGGAGAAATAGTCAGCTTAGTTCGAAAAGATACAGACAAATGAAATGTTCCAATGGGTGTGCATATTTGATCAATTCGAATACGTTCATAATCTTCACCAAGACACTGTTCTTTAGGTTCTCCCATATATATTTGGTAACATATTATATATGAATCAGGACCCTGCATACGAGACAGTTTATATGCTGGGACAAACCTAGTAATTGATAAAAGCGATTTCAATAAATATTGAATTCGCTTATAAATCTTCTTCACTATCTTAGCTTCAGGTTCACACTTTTCGGGTGATAGACCAAGACACCATGTCTCAAGGACCATTCGATCACCCTCAGTTGTTCGTAATGAGATTTCTACACATAAAGGAAGATGAGCAGCTAGTACTTTTCCACTCAAAACCCTTTTAGTCTCTGCATAAACTTCAGGTACGTCGTTTATGTTTAAATTGAACTGGAAAATAAGAAAATTAAAATCAACTACTAACAGAAAATAACACTTAATACCCAACTCCAACTTGTTGAAGTTGGTTCAGGATAGCAATCTGTAACAAATTTTTCTCCCAGCCTGGATTGTACAATTACTTGTGTTGATTTCAGTGCCAAATGCTTGGCATATTTTTCCAATTCTCTCCTATCTTCACTGCTCAACTTCATGGTGATATTCAGGCCTCAAGTTGGTTGTACTTTTTTAATCTTCAAAATGATTACATGTTTCAAGAGGTAAATAGTAACAATTAACAAACAAATAAATAACAGAGACCAGAGACATATATATATTAATACCAATATGGATAATAAGGACAACTGCCGTGAATCCGAAAAAAAAGACGATCGCCGGTTTCTTTATACCTATGCGCATGCGCGAGAAAAATACATTTCTTCAATGATACACATAGTTCTAATTACCTATTTCTTTCTAACATGCGTGAGCTTCGACCAAGACCGATAGTGGGAATGGATTCCTTATTTCATATGATTGAAACCGAAACATAACCAAAGATTTTAGCGTCTGCGTCTGACAGTTGTTGAAAATATTCATCGAGCCAATTCTTTTTATTGAAGTATCTTCATCGTCTTCTCAATTATTAGTGTTTTATGCGATTAATGTGTTTGAGTTTGAGTTCTTATACTTTACCCATTCTTTTCAAAGTTGGGTTTTTTAGTAGTTGAGAGTTTTGTTAGTGTTCGTATATATTTTTTCAACTATGTCCCCGACACCCTGCTTCCTGTGCAATAGCAAGAATTCGAGCTCCTGCCATCGGTAAATATGGAATTTAGATTAATTATTGTCTTCATATCACACGACTGATATTTCAGGTTTCCAAAAGACCCCGTCCTGAAATTATTGTTGATGAATATTTACAATTTGGAAAGTACCGATGACGTTTCCAGCATAAGAATATGTGCAAATAATTTCTCCGAGGACGATTTTTTTACTAAGCCTACAGAAATGGGTTTGAGAACACAGTTGAAACATTTTTGAAAAATATAACTTGCCTTCTGCTTTCACGTTATCCAACATATGCCCCTGCTGCAGTTGGTAAGTGACATAATGAATCTTTTGAAAACTAGTCTATTTTGAAACAAGCTATTTCTGACTAATGGAGGGTAAAGTTTCGTTTATTATTCGGCACCTCATATCTACTATCAACACATCTGATTATTTATGTGATTTTCAAACAGGCATACTGCACTGCAGCCTCAGCCTCATACTGCAACATTGTTCAGCGCATTCTCTAGCATTAGCATACACTCTTGGACAATTCTAGCCAAGTTCGTTAATTATTCATGCATCGAGTAGAGCGGGTAGAGTCTGAGCCGAGATCAGCTGATCACTGCGCATGGAGCTTTAAGAAGTCGTGTATGTAACATAACCTCATATTTTTGTATTTAATTATCTTTTTCGAGCAATTTTTGCTTGAATATTTACGAATTTTTCCTTTGACATTCGCCATGCAGATTGTTCATATGAAGGTCATGTTGAATGAAAATGTAGGTAGGTTGAATTTTTATGTTTTCTTTACAATGATGTGTTTATAGGTAGATGAGGTTGATTTCACATTCAGACTTGGCCTGGCATTCCATTCTCCAATGATGAACATATCAACATTGATACGCTGCATTGTTGCTAGTCCGTTGTACTCACTTGGGCAGAGGCTAGAGAAATTGAAATAGTTGCTATTCATGTTATAACCAGTTAGGAAAAATTTCATGTTATATAATGAACATGATTCCTGCAGTACGAGAAGAAAAACTGTGGAAGTGTTTGAAAGGAGTCCAAGTTTCCCAATGCTACACAGAAAAGATTGAACACGCTCTACATCATATCCTTGGGGTATTTAACAATGTATTATGAATGCCTGTGTTAAAGGTAAAACGAGAGAATGAGATATGTTGTTTTGATAAGGGAAAACGAACTGAAAATTATCAACACTAATGTATCACCATTGTAGTGTTTAGAATGGAAGTCAACAGGGAATGCACATATCCTCACTTTAGAACAAGTTTACAGGATCTGAAGGTGAAATGGACACCTATGTACAAGCTTGGACAGCTCGAATTGTAATAAACGAAAGGCTTCGAGCTAAGTGAGCGCTCAGAGCTTAATAAATGAACTTAGCTTCTTTTGCTCTCCTTGGAAGATATGAAAACTGAGAAGTGACCTTTGCCATACATGAAAGAATGATTGATGAGTTGTGATAGCACAAGTAAAAAGGAATACGGTTGAACTTTGAATTGAATATTTTGATCGACATGTCATTGAGACCAGAACCAATTTTGTTTTTCATATTTTCAATAAAGGCTTCCAGTTCTTTCGGGTTGGTTTCATTGAATTGGAAGCTTTCAACAATGTCAATTTTTTTGGGGCAAGACAAGAGTTTTTGTTTCAAAATGAGTTCAGAGTGAGTTTGTCAGCTATAGAGCAGTAGTAGTAGTAGTTCTTTAACAGACCGTTAGATTTGTTGTCCGCCCAATCCATCCTCTTTTTATAGTAAATCTGTTTTGCTCTTATATTTCTTTTATATTCAAATAAGAATTTTTGATTCAGATGTACATGTTTTCTAATGTAATGTGAGAAGTTTCCGTTTCTTGTCAGATTTTTTATTCCATATGAACCAAGGATTTTTCTTTCTTAATTTCAATTTTTGAATGAAAAATGCTGTGTTGAAGTTTCCTACTAATTGATTATGCAATGACTTGAAAGGAAGAGGGTAATGTAAAAAAATGTCCAGTCAGTTTGCTGGCAAGGTTGGTAAAATCTGTCCTAATTCTGTTTTCTGAATAAATGTTCAAATTCTTGAATTCCCAATGTATACATCGCAGTGACCTCACAAAAATAATTGTTATAATAATTGTCACATTGTTATTTTTTAAAACAATTCTGTTATATATGTATATATATGTATATATATATATATATATATATATATATATATATATATATATATATATGTATATATATGTATATATATGTATATATATATATATATAT
Organism: Zygogramma bicolorata; assembly: GCA_032362365.1. Taxonomy (NCBI): domain Eukaryota; kingdom Metazoa; phylum Arthropoda; class Insecta; order Coleoptera; family Chrysomelidae; genus Zygogramma; species Zygogramma bicolorata. The sequence goes on along the minus strand of JAVJAQ010003155.1, from coordinate 109,953 downwards.
ATATATATATAGCAACTTGATCTTAGAATTTGACCATATTTGCGAATGCTTCAGTTGTGAACGACAAAAATAGACCTCCAGTTGTCTGTTAGTCTCCAAGCACAAAATTTCAATGTTATTTTTGTTTTCAGTTGTGATCCCAGACAAAGAAGGAAAATACGCCAACTGCAACAAAAAACAGACGAGATATGTTAAAAAAACTGAGAGTTTGAAGAAACTTCTGGGACACTTGAAATCAAAGAATTTGATATCTCGTGGTGCTAATGACCATCTGATGGTAATGTAGTGTTTCATTTATCAACAGATATCACCATCACCTGCTACATCATTATGCATAGATTTGTGAGTATGGAATATAGGAGGATGATGGGAAAAGGGTAGCAATCCCAATATATAAATGTTATTCATAATTGCAAAAGGTATTTTGTGTAGAAAAATGATGTGTATATAACGTGTCCAAATAACTTTCAATCTCTATATTGAACAGACTTATATAACTAATGTTAAATGTATCACATCATGTTGTTAGACTGCTGCTGCTGATGTATAGAGGTAGAACAATGTACATCAGGATTTTCAAATCGTATTGTAAAGAATGCGGAGGAAAGTAAAAAACGTAAATGAAAAAACTTTTATTTCTTATTTTTCAACAAAGATAACAACCTGTAAATTTACCCTTTATATGTATAGTAATGCTTTGTCTAACTGTTTTTTCGTTTTGTATACAATATGTTGTAGCTTGAGATTATTTTTCAAATGTTTTATTACCCACCATGAATGTAACTAAACATAACATGGCACGAAATTGCGAGATTTAAATTTTTAGTCATTTCAATAAATTTCTCATTCCAATATATAAATTCCAAATTGATACTGAATATGTATTTGAAAGTGGTTGTGTGTTTTACAGGATTGTCGATCTTTACTGAAATCTTTATGAAATAGTAATTTTTATTCACTAAAAAATTATGTACTCATCAATTCTCCAATATCCGCTGTCTCTGGTATCATCATCTGATGATGACCATGTGGTTACAATCTTAATCAACCTTTCCTGCCTTTTTAATGAATACCTATCCTTCATATTTGTGAATCCTGCAATTTTTCGACTTCTAAAGATGATGTAACTATTGAGAAATATGAATAAAATTTTTCTGAAATTATTGTAGTATTATTTCATAAATAGCTGAACTCTTTCTTTGTGTATTAAAATTAATTAAAATGCTGGATTACATCTGACACCTGCATATCATTCCAAAAGGAATATTCTCATTGATTCGCCATGCTGGTGAGCCCCATAGGGCGAAACTGCTGTCCACAGCATGACGTGTCCTGGTCATTTTCAGCCTTTGGCGACATGCACTGGATGAGGCTCATGCCAGAAAAATTCAGTTTCATATATATATATATATATATATATATATATATATATATATATATATATATATAATATCATATCAAATTAAATACCAGAAGAAGAAATATAAAAAACCCAAGAAAGTTCATCAAGCTTACTCGAAGCATGGATTGTCGCTTCAGTAATTTACTGTTTAAATTTGTATTCTGTAATCATAGTTAATCAATCCATATTACTGTATCCTGAACAATGTTCATTATGAGAAATCGCTGTACAAGGCTGTACAACACTCACTAGAAATCCAGATCAAATTCTGTATTTAGAAATATGGAATACTAATTTCACTAGAAAAATTCCTTACTATCCTAGCAGTTTATTTGGTTGCTACTAGAACAGGCGACTTATTGCATATTCTTTTGGAATGCACATTTTCATATATTTTTCCATTCATGAAAGCGTTCAAGAGAAGCAGAAATACATGCAATATACTCTGATTCTGGCAGATAGTTTCATTTTTGAGCATTTCATATTTCGTTCACCAATAAGGATTATTCAAAATGAAAACTATTCACACTCAAATCAAATCTACAATAGCCTGGCAGAATCCTTATATTCCTTTGCAGTTGTGGATAGATAAAGTGATATGGTGAGTATTTATATATGCTCAGAATATATGCATGAAAAATATAGCTAATCAGTCAATGTTTATAGTATATTTGCTTTTCTTTGATGAAGAAACTAGATAATTCGAATGGTATAACAAATAAAGAAGCAACTGCCATTTCGTAAAACCCTGGTTTCTTAGGATAATGTGTATAATTCTGATTTACCTACATGATACAAATGTCTTATTTTTTCCGTGCATTCCACCAACTGACCAAGTGTCCATCTTTTTACCTGTTTCTGAGCTTTCAATCACAAGTAACACAACAGAATGAGCATAGTATCTCAATTTTGGCGTTTGATCCTTTTTAGTAAACAACCTTTATTTCAACGAATTTGTTATGAGCTGAATTCATGGATTTTAAAATTACATTCATAAATGGACATTTAAAATGAGTAACATGAATTTTATACTGAATATTTCAATCAGTGAAACTTAAACCCTATCAATTTCACACATATTTACTATTGACCATAATGAGCAGCCATCCTCTTGCAGCAGTTCATTCTCCTATTCGAAATTGATGAAAACTTGGTCTCGAGATCAATGAAAGATTTTTAATTTTGTATTATTAAACACTACACATCATTTCACATCACAATTAATATGCAATAGAACTCATTTAGTTATTCAATCATTAGGAAAACCTTCCAAACTTCCTGGGAAACCAAAATGCACTTTGAATTTTCCGTACTGCTACATTCGTAGATATATTCAATATTCTTGAAATCTTCATAATCTTGTTTGTTTTTTTTTGACATTAAAATAACATAACCAAAAAAATGAAATTGTCATATGACGTTAAAAATCGCGCATGCGCAAAAAATGAAAGAAACCGGATGGTGGGACTGCAACAGAGATATAACTCGGCTTCACTTAGTTAACATTAGCTCTTATCAGGTATTACTCATATTGGTATTAATATATATATGACCAGAGAGGAGTGAGAGGAGGAGACTAGTAGGCAGTTTTGCCACCAGCTCACCAGCTGATGAAGAAATTATCGTGCAGCGCTGCCAAAACTATCGATTTCTCTTGAAAATGTTACAATTTTCTCTTTTGTTGCTTTGGAAAAAACTTCGTACTCATTCCAATTTATATATAATCACATAAAAAAAACAAAAAATAACACAAAAACTCAAATCAAAATTAACTAGTACCAAAATGAATGTCAATTAGCTTCTAATAAAACTATGTTTTGGTTTACTCATAGTCTATCGCTTTTTACGTCTTATGACTCTTATGTCTTTATGTCTACAACCTTATTTTTTTATCCCCTCCAACCCTTGCAATAAGAATTGTAACTTCTTTTTATGAAATGAATAGCCGTATTCGGGTTCGCAAAATAAAATAAATACTATTCTAGGACAGTCCAAAATCGTCACCCACCCAATTAATGTAGATATATTCGCGACAAACCCTTCACGCCTCAACAGTCCAACTATTTCGAACCGTTCCTGAACTGTTTTTGTTGTGAACCCGAATACAACCATTGTCTATCTATCTTTCTATCTAAAGCGCCGGATTCTCTGAAATCCGATTATATCATTATCATAGAAATTACCTGTGAAGTTCAATTGTAATAATATGAAGGGCACTAGATTGCTTTCTACATCTGTGTAGTGATAGAGATATAGATAACTACTGAAGCTGGATTCAGACAGATCTGAAATCCGATCGCTTTCTGATTGGTTGAAATGTGAATTTAGACCGATCAGATAGCTATCGGATCGTCGTAAGATCAGATTTCGGATCTGTCTGAATCCAGCCTAAGGGTACAACCCTGAGAACGCTGCGCTACAAATAGCGTAAAAGAGAAACAAAAAAGGGATATGATATAATCAGCTGTCGATTACACAGCTTGAATTTGTCGAAACAAAACAATTGCTTTGATTCTATCATTTCGGATCGCACAAACGTTGCTCAGAAACCTCTGATGGTTTCGCATTTCGGATCATACTCTTGAGAACAAGATTGAAAATAAAATAAAGGCTGTCAAAAGTCAAATTTGTAGTGTAAAAAAAGTAATAGTTTTCATGATGAGTTTTTTTCATTGAGTTTCAATTTTGAGTGTTACTTCTCTTCAGTTTTCCTGATTCACTTTTTAAAATAATAATGGCAAATATAGCTGTTCAGAGAATCAAACGAGAATTCAAAGAAGTTGTCAAAAGCGAAGAGGTTAGAACTATTCCATTCTTATATCCAGTGAAATTCGTTGCTTTGTCATTTCAAATAGTGAATGGTTAATTGAACTTTTTTAGGTTGCCAAGTGTGCTATTAAAGTGGAACTTTTGAATGATACTTACACTGAGTTGAAGGGTGAGATAGCTGGTCCTCCGGATACTCCTTATGAAGGAGGAAACTTTATATTAGAGATTAAAGTACCTGAGACGTACCCATTCAATCCGCCAAAGGTAATGATTGAAAGAATTATTAATGTTGAAGGTAAAAAACTACGAATGTTTCAGGATACATAGCTTGTCAACTATTGAAAGCAATTTTCAGTCCTGATGAGTATAGAATATTCAGGTTGCTTCCTTTAGTTTATTAAATTGTAAGAGTCTGTTATCCCTACCGCCAAGTCATGAATAAAGTTGAGGTTGTAAATACATATTTCCAATCATAGAATGATAAGCTAATGTCGAACTGTGAAGCTCTTCCTTTGTTTGGAAGTTATCACCCTTTTAAGGACATGAAAAATGCATATTCTGTCTTTTTTTTGGGAAAAAACATAGGAAAGCACGTGTGGTAAGGGTCCTTAAGCGTGAATGAAGGTCTCAGGTGATAAAATTCCCCCCCCCCCTCCCATAGAGCAAGAAAAATATTTCCAGAACTTGTCAAAAAATGAATTGTTCACAACTAAAAAAAATCGCATCTCAATGCTTCTCTTTATGACTTTTCAAAACTGACCATCGTCGCCAGCTCCAAAATGTGCTTCTTCTCGAGCACCAGGACTCCTATGAAAAAAATAAAACAGGCCTCTCCTCGAGCACCAAATCTCCTGGAAAAAATCTCTATAAATTCACAAAAATGCGCCTCCTCCGCAGCTCTCTCTCGCGTCCCTGAAACCTGAAAAAAATGAACCCTTGTGCTCAACTTCGGCTTGGTAATTCTTGGTGGTTTTTGCTGATTCTCCAACTCCAGTCCGGTTTACACTTGTGGATCTACTTGCCTTACTTGGGTATATTCAGCGAAAACTCCTGGATCCCCATCTTATACCTGTCCCAAAGGTACTGTAAATCTGAGAAACAGTAGATGCTGCCATGCAGCTCAAGGTTTCCACAGAAACAGCAATACATATAAACTGCAGTACTTCAGCTCAAACTATCCGCTATAGTACCACACTGTGGATGACAGGTGTTAAGTTATCCACATCCACAACATACACTGAGAAAAATATATTGAAATTTTTTCAAACTCTTCTAGAAATTTGATATACGCCACGGCAATTAAGGATATGCTTCTTTTGATAAGCTGAGTTGAAAATCTGATGATTATGAATTATTCAGATTATCTGAACGGGATGTGAATGGGGTAGAAATGGGGTTCGGTAACTTTGAAATTTCTATTTCGAAAAGTTGATATTGTACTCCTTTCATTTTGAGTTCAACCGCATAAGAAAAATACCGTGTCGGAGTTTTCCAGGCCGTCTAAAGAGGTGGAAATGGCGTTGAATAAAATGCGAAAAGTCCTATTTCGTGAACTTGACATCGTACGCGTTTCATTTTCGGATATGTTATTCCTTGTGACAAAGCACATAAAAAAAATACCATGGCGGAGTTTTCCAGGCCGACTAAGAGGGTGGAAATGGGATAAAAAACTACGAAAAATTGTTTGTCGTGAACTTGATATTGTACGCGTTTCATTTTCGGATATGTTATTCCTTGTGATCAACTGCATAAGAAAAATATCATATCTGAGTTTTTCAACCCGTGTAAGAGGGTGGAGGTAGGGTCGAAACGAGAAAAATTCATTTCGAGTCTCACAATTTATGAATTTCGTTTTTCAAACACTCGACGATATAAATCATATTTGTTGAAAATTATTTTCAGATGCTGATGAAAAATAAGAAATATTTTTTGATCTCACCGACAAAATTATAGAAAAAAATGAATCTGTTATTTGAATAAAAAATCATGAGACGACGTTTTCTTATAAAAACACAATTTGAGATATATGAGTTGTTACTTATGTCATTGATTGATTGCTTGTTTGGATTTTTTATCTTCTATTTGAGGTTTTTCGTTTATTATTATTTAAATTTCCTACGATAGGAAACAGCGGTTTGTTATGTTATCAGAATTTTACATTACAACATGGCCGAACAGTCGACAGACGTTTCATAGAAACTGGAGAATATACATGTGAACACTGTCAAAAAAAAGTGGTAAACAAAGTCAAGTGCAGTAAATGTAGTGAATTGTTTCACCCAGCATGCTTGAAGCAGGCAAGGGATCAAAAAAGAGCTGATTGTAAGCATGAAGCAGAAGACAGTACAGAAAAGGACGCAATCCTCACGGAAGAAAGTTTCCTCAAAGAAGAAAACAAGCTACTGAGACAAATAATACAGGACAGAGACATCATTATACGCGACAAAGATTCTATAATCCTACTGCAAAATGACAAAATTGCATTATTAGAAGAAAAACTGAAACTCATCAGCATCGAAAACAAATCGGGTCAAATTAATCATCCCACAAAAAAGATGCAAAACACACTGTCGACCTTGGTCACAAAAAACGATCAACAAGCTGTAGTTAAAAAACGTGTTTCTATTTCGGAATCTAATGAAATGAAACGCAAAGGAGCAACAACATCTTCACCCGGAAAATCCAACATACAGGGGGAGTCAAAAATCCCTACTGCCAAAGTTAATGCAGAAATAATGAGAATTCAAACAAAACAAAAGTTCAATGAAATTTTACATTTATCTGAGGATAATAGCGGAGACAAAAACGATGGTGAATTTAGTGAAGTACGAAGGGAGAAAAAATATTTAAGAGGAAGTGGTGCTGGAGATGAAGATCTATATGGGCGCAAAAATCCCGGTAAAAAAATCTGGCTCTTTTTATCTAGAGTTCCAGATACTATCATGGCTGAAAATATATCAAAGTTCATTGAGGCGCGTATCGACTCTAAAAACGTCTGTGCCAAGAAATTAGCAACTAGAAGCACCCGTGATGATGATCAAGCGTTTATTATCGGAGTTGAACGCATTTCAAGGAACAAGTCTACGAGCCTAGTTTCTGGCCAAATAAAATATTGTACAGTCGTTTCGATTTTAATAAAGGGCGACATCTTTTGGATAAATCACAGCACAATGAGAACCAATCTGAAGATGATTCCCGTCCAGTTTCTTTTTTATAAATCACGATTCTAAGAAAAATGATCCATCCTGTTCAATGGCAATACCAGATAGAAGGGAAACCACCCAGATGAAATCGGAAAGCGTTAGTGAAATAGGAATCTATAAAGATAAATGCAACCAAAGAGAAATCAAAGGAGCTATTCGACACACTGGAAAGTTAAATATAATGCACTTCAATATTCAAGGTATAGCTGGTAAGACTACCGACCTGGAAATAATCCTTGACCAATATGACATAGACGTTTGCTGTATAACAGAACATTGGCTAACATATCAACAATTAGAATGTTTAACATTGAATAATTTTCATTTGATGAGTAGTTTTTGCCGTAGTAATCTTTATTTAAAATTTCAAATCAAATAAATTTCCATGATAATGTAGAAATTTTTTTTGAATCAACTATGATATGCATAGACCTAGTCAAAAGTAAATCCAAATTGTTTATAATAAATGTTTATCATACAGCTGACAGTGACTTTAGAATATTCTGCGATAAATTATATGAATTGATCTGTGGTATATACAGTGACAAAGAACAAGTAGTGGTAATTTGTGGCGATGTCAACATTGATTTCTTGAAAGATAATGTAGGAACTAGAGAAATTAACAGTATCGTTAATGAATTTGGAATGATAAATCATATCCAACTTGCAACTCGAATCACCAACCGAAGCTCCACTTCTATCGATGTCATATTTCCTAATCTTGATGCTGAGATGCAATTAATCAAGGATAATCATATATCTGATCACACTTTTCAAGTATGCCGGTTTGAAGTTCAACATAAAAAATCTAGTGATGTTGAAGTTATATTCAAACGTGATATATCGGAGAATAATTTAACAAACTTTAAATATATGCTAGAGAAAGAAACATGGGAAGAAGTAATGACGTTAAGTGGTATAGATGATAAATGCAATAGCTTCTATGGTACTTTCAAATATCATTACGATACCTCTTTCCCTCTGAAGAAAACTTACATTAATAAAAGCAAGAAATCGTGGTATTCTCCTGAATTGAAGGAGCTTCACAATATGTTATGTGAAATGTCTAAAATAGTAAAAAGTACCTCTAGTGATATTGTGAAGAGTAGGTATATGATTCTGAAAAATTATTACAAACAGAAAATAAAAAAGGCAAAATATACATATACTGATGATAGACTGCAAAAAGCAACAAACTTAATGAAAGAGTTGGAAAATAATTAATGAATCAAAAAAGAAACCAATGTTCAGCACAGTCAACCAACTTACCGTTAATGATAAAAAAATAACCGATCTAACCAAAATCTGTAATATTTTGAGTGAACATTTCATGAATATTGATTGTTCAAAACCAAAGCCTGATAAATTGAAACTGGCTCCTTTTAATGAAAACAACTTTTTTCTTTGTCCTACCACAAATCGGGAAATTGAGGAATATATAATTAAAACCACTAGTAAATATGCTTCTGGAATAGATGATATATGTGGCAGGGCTGTGAGGTTTGTCAAGGAAGTGATTAGTTTGCCACTAGCTCATATAATTAATAGCTCTTTTCTGTCAGGACAATATCCGGTTGTTCTCAAGATCTCCAAGTCTGTACCAATTTTCAAAAATAAAGGATCCAGAGAGGATATAAGTAGTTACCGAAATGTCTGCCCGCAGAGTCAAACAGCTAAAATTTTCGATATGGCTTATAATGAACGCCTCAATAAATACTTAAATCAGCACAACATATTATTCAACTGTCAAAATGGCTTCAGACAAGGCAGATCGACAACTACTGCCATATATGATTTAAGTACAACCATATACGACTCTCTCAAAATAAACAAAATCCTATTGCTTTATACTTTGACCTGAGTAGAGCGTTCGATACGATCGATCACCAACTACTCATGGACAAATTGTACCGAATTGGTATACGAGGGGTTGCGAATGATTGGATTGCTTCATATCTTCGTGACAGACAACAAGTAGTGGTAATAAATGGCAATAGATCCACACAGAAAATTGTGTCCCACAAGGTTCCATACTGTAATCTGTACTTTTCATAATTTTCGTCAATGATATTGTTTATTCATGTCCTGGGGTGCAAAAAACCATCATGTATGCTGACGATACTAACATGTTAATATCTGAAAATATATTACAAGACTCTGTGTTATGGCGAATATCTGTGCAAATAATTTCCATGAGTGGTGCATATCCAACGGAATAATGATAAACTTATCCAAGACATTTTTCATGGTATTTACAACAAAAAATGTAACCATTGACTCAAGCCCTTTAATAAGAGTGAATCATAAAACAGTAGAGCTTGTAAACTCAATTAAATTTCTATGACATGGGAACCTCATATTAATCAACTAACAAAAAAACTAAGCACAACTTGTTTCATCATCAGACAACTAAAAGGCACAATATCACTGGAAACTCTTAGACTGGCTTACTTTGGGTTGGTACAGTCGATGCTAAATTATGGGATAATGTTTTGGGGCAACTCAGTTCATATGAATAGAGTTTTTGTTATGCAGAAAAGGATAATCAGATGTATGGCGCAGGGATGCATCCCAGAACTTAATGTAGAACTTTATTCGCTCAACTGGGAATCCTTACAGTTCCGTCACTTTATGTACTGCAGATCATTTTATATATCAAGAAAGAAAAAACTTATTTGATAAAATATTAAGATATACATAATTATAGTACAAGGAATAGTGAAAAATTACACCAGCTATACTCGCGACTAAGGGTAGGACAGGACTCCCATGTGTACCAAAGTATCAAATGTTATAATAAATTTATGGATCTAAATTTGATGAATTTTGATGAATTGAAATACAATTTGACTGAATTTCTAAAACATAACGTAATTTATTCTGTTGAAGAATTTTTTAAATGTTATTCATCTGTGAGTCCTTTTTGTGACAAGTCCAATAAGTTTTCATGTATGTACATTGTTACGGTTCTACATGTAAAGCTTTAGTGATGAATAAACTTCTATTCTATTCTATATTCATTTGATCAATCTTAGGATGTTTTCATTTTGTACTTATTGTTAAACTGAGTGAACGCAACTGTGATCGTACTTATTTATTGTATATATCCATGAAGGAATATATATATGTATATATATATATGAAGCAAATTGTTTATATTTCCTATACATTTGATTGATCTTGATTTGGTTATGTTTTCATTTCGTACAAATTGACTCGGTGACTGAACGAAAGTATGTGTTATTCATTGTATATATCCATGATGGAAAGAAAAACATATTAAGACGTGAATTGTTTATTACTCCTACGATAGGACGGTGTAATTATGTTTCATTGAAATTGGGCCGGATTGAATATTAATATTCGAATTATTATGGTATTCGAAAAATTTTGATCAGACCTCTATTATCTGTAAACAATTCAGAAAAAAAAACTTATTTCATGAACTATATCTATCATCTTAAGGCGGCTGGAAAACTACGACGTGGTATTTTTCTCATGTGCTCGGCCACAACGAACAGCATAGCCAAAATGAAACGCGTACAATGTCAATTTCACGAAATAACATTTTTCGTAGTTTTTCAACCCCATTTCCACCCTCTTAGACGGTCTGGAAAACTCCGCCATGGTATTTTTCTTATGTGCTTGGTCACAAGGAATAACATATCCGAAAATGAAACGCGTACAATGTCAAGTTCACGAAATAAAATTTTTCGTAGTTTTTCAACCCCATTTCCACCCTCTTAGACGGCCTGGAAAACTCTGACACGGTATTCTTCTTATGCGGTTGACCACAGGGAATAACATATCCGAAAATGAAACGCGTACAATATCAACTTTTCGAAATAGAAATTCCAAAGTTACTGAACCCCATTTCAACCCCATTCACATCCCGTTCAGATAATCTGAATAACTCACAATCATCAGATTTTCAACTCAGCTCATCAAAAGAAGCATCACATTGATTGCCGTGGTGTATATCAACTTTCTAGAAGAGAAAATTTTCTCTCTCTCTCTTTACCAAAGTGCTTGGAAATAAAAATGAAAAAGCTTAAGTTCTCATAATATACCAATTTGCCAAATTAATCTACTCTTTTCTTGTTACTTTTCAGAAAAATAAATTCTCCACCTCGTATAAAATTCTTTTTAGTGTTCGGAAAAACTCCAAACACAAAAAAACCGTTATTTTCCTCCACAAAATATTTTCATTTGCCCTTAATATATTTCATAGAAAAATTACCGAGGTGATTTTAGCTCCCGGCCGGCCTGCTCCAAGCGCCACTATTCCACCACGGTCTGATATTTTCATGAATTCGATTTCCGCTTGTTTTGGACCAAGTACTGGCATTCTTTTCAAATTCTGATACTACCTATTGAAAAGTATCCACTGATAACGAAAAAAAATTCAATTGGACTCTTTTTTTCCACAGTAGATCAATTATTCCTGAAGCTCACATGTAAGAAGTATATTTTAGATTGTGATACAATTAATTTGCTAAGAGGATGTGAACTTAATCCAAAACAAGTAATTTTTATAGAATAATCGAAGGCTAGCTACTGAAGGGCACTGTTAACTGCCTTTGAGGCCCTGCTTTCTGGCTTTAGGATTAGGCGGCCACGAACAAAAAAATCAGCTGATAAAATATAAAGGATTATTCAATCAAAAATTTTCGTTTTAATATATTTCCTTACTCCGAGGGCCCGCTTCATGAACCAAAATATAGATTTTAATGAGAAGAGACAATGTGTCAATATTTATTATTTTTGAGGATGAGAACGGCGGCCACGGAAAAAAATTGGCCAACTAATCAAAGGAATACCAAAATTTCCAAATATTTTTTCTGGGGTTGTGAATGGGCGGCCATGAACGGAAATAGGTTGATTATATAGAGGAATGAAAGGAGTATCGAGGCAAAAATTTTCATTTACATATAATTTACATATATTGAAAAAACAGGGGAAGATAAAGAAGAATTAATTGTTAAAGAACTACAGTCTACAGATGGTAGCAAATACAAACAATTCATGGTGGCAGCGGATTTCAAACTCAAGAATGTCTTGTATGATCCCAAATTCTGGCCTAGAGGTGTTTTTCATAAGAGGTTTGACTTCAAATACTATTACCAGAGGTTTCACATTAGAGATGTTGTAAAGGGTGAGGTTGAAAATTCAAGGCCAGAATCTTTTTTATAACAGAGACCAGTAAATGGTATCATTGTTGCCAAAATTTCACTGTTTGCAATATGAATGTTCGATCTATATGTAACAAGCTTCCTGAGGTCAAGTCCTTTATATTAAATAGTCACTTTTCGGTCGTTACCATTACCGAAACGTGGCTCAACACTGATGTATCTGATGATACACTTGAAATACCAGGATATACATTCGTTAGGAGAGATAGGACTATTAGAGGAGGTGGTTTGCTCACATATATTCAAAATACAATAAGGTACACCTTGATCGAAATATCTTCAGAACCTCACTCACCAATAGAACTATTGACTCTGAAACTGTCAGCAAACTCCTTCGCCTTAGGTCTTTGTACAATATACTCCCCTCATGAAAGATACTACTCTGAGTTATCTGTACTATCTGATATTTGCGTAAAATTCGTGAGCATAAATATTGATAACTCTCTCATACTTGGTGACTTAAATGTCAATCTTTTATCTGATGATTTTAAATCTCGATATGTAAAGCAGCTTGTGTTTGAGCTTGGGTGCAAACAAACTATCAATCAGCCAACCAGAATAACTGAGAACTCTTCCACTCTGTTAGATGTGATAATATCCAACATATCATTAGACATCCAAGCGCAAGTTGGCAGCTTTGGCTTCTCTGACCACAACCTGACCCAGTGTCAACTCAAATTGATTTATGAAAAACCTACTGCAATTCGTAAAAAGTTCGCTCTTTCAAAAATTTCGATCCAGAGGCATTCAATGCTGACGCAAATTCAATCAACTGGAACTTATTATACAATCTTGGTTCAATGGATGAAAAAGTTGAATTCTTTAACTATAATTTAACTTATCTTTATGACATTCATGCTCCTTGTATAACAATCTCCTGCTCAAACAAGCAAAAAACGCAGCCATGGTTTACTGACAACATCCGAGAAATGAACAAATTGAAAAAGAAAGCTTGGCTGAAATATAATTGTACAAAAAGCGATGCTGACAGGCGTTATTATTGTACAATTAGAAATTACTATAACACCTCGTTATTGGCTGAAAAGAAAGCTTATTTCACCACTGTTCTAAACAACCTCCACTCAAATAGTAGGGCTATCTGGACTCAACTGAAGGCATGGGACATAGGTAAGAAACATGGCTCAAATATTAGTACTTTTGATATAAAGCTTGAGGATGCCAACATTGTAAATAATCACTTTCTTGATTCTGTTCCTTTCCTCACCCCTGACAGAGAACATGTAGATGGCTTGTTCAATGGCGCTTTCTCTGAATCCTCCTTCGAATATCTCCTGGTTAGTACGGAAACTGTGAGATCACTTGTCATGAAACAAAAACCACATACAATGGGTCCTGATCAAATATCTGCACGCATGCTTCAGCTAGCTGCAAATTGGATCATAGCACCTCTAACTCATCTGATTAACATTTCATTTGAATCAGGAGTGGTTCCCTCTCAGTGGAAAACCGCTCTGGTTAAACCAATACCAAAAAAGGCTGGCCAAAAAGTAACAGAACTCAATCAGTTTGTGCTCTGTACCTCTTAAAATCGCCGAAGGAGCTATGTTATCTCAAATGCACTCCTATCTTGATAGCAACAATATTATCCCTAAAATACAATCAGGCTTTCGGAAAAATTTCAGTACGACATCGGCTTTATGCGCTATGACGAATGATTTTATCAAGGCTATTGACTGTCAAAGGGTAGTATCCTTGACTCTACTTGACATGAGTAAAGCTTTTGATACGCTGAACATCGAATGTTTATTGGCTAAGCTCCATTATTATGGCTTTCGCAATGTGATATTCGATTGGTTCAAATCGTATTTGACGAATAGATACCAATTTTCAATTCTTAATACCAATACTGATATCTTGACCTCTGAAAGAAGATCAATTAGATCGGGTGTACCACAAGGGTCGGTACTTGGACCAACACTTTTCTCTTTGTACACCTCTGACCTCAGTAATCTCTTAAAATACTGTCGGATTCATTCATTTGCTGACGATATTTCGGTCTATCTCGACTTTCATCCTAAAAATATACCTGTTGCCTTGGACAAGATTTCTAATGATCTTGAAACTATCAGAATATGGACTGAGAAAAATTGTCTGTTACTAAACGCATCTAAAAGTCAACACATAATCATTGGCTCTCCACATAATACAACAAATCTTGAAGACTTTCCAGTTCACATTGGAACAGAAGTTGTACCCACCTCCAATAATGTGAAATGCCTTGGACTGATTTTTGATAACACATTGAAATTCACCCAACACGTCAGCTTAGTAAATAGAAAAATGTACCTGAGACTGAAAGAACTCTATCCTTATAAAAAATTTCTAGATAGTAAAACCAAAAAAATGCTAGTTAATTCAATGGTTCTATCTCAGTGCTCTTATTGTGATATAATTTACGGTCCTTGTTTGAATAACGAAAATCGAAATCGCTTACAAAGGATGCAAAATTGCTGCATTCGTTTTATTACAAACAGTCGACGTTCCTATCATATATCGCCACACTTCTTGGAGCTAAATATGCTAAAGCTAAAAGAAATCCGATTCTTGCATTTCGCATGCTTTATTCATAAGGTCTTAAAGATTGGTTTGCCTGGATACCTCTTTGAAACGTTAGAATGGAGGCAGGAAACTCATAATCGACTATTAAGAAACGTTGCCAATAGACTTACTATTCCTACTCACAGAACAGAATTGTTTCAGTCCAGTTATTCCTACATAATCACGTATATTGTGAATAATCTGCCATCAGATTACTTTCTCTTATCTGCACCTGTGTTCAAGCACAAGCTGAAACTAGCTATTAAAAATAATATGTTTGACATTGATATCAATAGATTTTAGCTTGTTGATTCTTTGAGTGTGTGTTACCTTTAGATTTTAGATTTGTATTGGGTTAGGTTAATATAATTGTACAATGTTCCTAGTCCATTTGTGTCAGTGCTATACTTTGTATATTTTTGACACAATAAACTCTTTTTACTTACTTTACTTACATATATCTCTTCCGAAGGGCCAGCTCCATGAATCGAAATGTATCATATTCATGGCGCTCGACAAAATTTCAATATTTTTTTTCTGGGGTTGTGAATAGGCGGCCATGAACGGAAATAGGTTGATTATATAGAGGAATGAAAGGAGTATCGAGGCAAAAATTTTCATTTAAATATATCTCTTCCGAAGAGCCAGCTCCATGAATCGAAATGTATCATATTCATGGAGCTCGACCAAATTTCAATATTTTTTTCGTGGGGTTGTGAATAGGCGGCCATGAACGGAAATAGGTTGATTATATAGAGGAATGAAAGGAGTATCGAGGCACAAATTTTCATTTACATATATCTCTTCCGAAGGGCCAGCTCCATGAATCGAAATGTATCATATTCATGGCGCTCGACAAAATTTCAATATTTTTTTTCTGGGGTTGTGAATAGGCGGCCATGAACGGAAATAGGTTGATTATATAGAGGAATGAAAGGAGTATCGAGGCAAAAATTTTCATTTACATATATCTCTTCCGAAGGGCCAGCTCCATGAATCGAAATGTATCATATTCATGGCGCTCGACAAAATTTCAATATTTTTTTCTGGGGTTGTGAATAGGCGGCCATGAACGGAAATAGGTTGATTATATAGAGGAATGAAAGGAGTATCGAGGCAAACATTTTCATTTACATTATATCTCTTCCGAAGGGCCAGCTCCATGAATCGAAATGTATCATATTCATGGCGCTCGACCAAATTTCAATATTTTTTTCTGGGGTTGTGAATAGGCGGCCATGAACGGAAATAGGTTGATTATGTAGAGGAATGAAAGGAGTATCGAGGCAAAAATTTTCATTTACATATATCTCTTCCGAAGGGCCAGCTCCATGAATCGAAATGTATCATATTCATGACGCTCGACAAAATTTCAATATTTTTTTCTGGGGTTGTGAATAGGCGGCCATGAACGGAAATAGGTTGATTATATAGAGGAATGAAAGGAGTATCGAGGCAAAAATTTTCATTTACATATATCTCTTCCGAAGGGCCAGCTCCATGAATCGAAATGTATCATATTCATGGCGCTCGACAAAATTTCAATATTTTTTTCTGGGGTTGTGAATAGGCGGCCATGAACGGAAATAGGTTGATTATATAGAGGAATGAAAGGAGTATCGAGGCAAACATTTTCATTTACATTATATCTCTTCCGAAGGGCCAGCTCCATGAATCGAAATGTATCATATTCATGGCGCTCGACCAAATTTCAATATTTTTTTCTGGGGTTGTGAATAGGCGGCCATGAACGGAAATAGGTTGATTATATAGAGGAATGAAAGGAGTATCGAGGCAAAAATTTTCATTTACATATATCTCTTCCGAAGGGCCAGCTCCATGAATCGAAATGTATCATATTCATGGCGCTCGACCAAATTTCAATATTTTTTTTCTGGGGTTGTGAATAGGCGGCCATGAACGGAAATAGGTTGATTATATAGAGGAATGAAAGGAGTATCGAGGCAAAAATTTTCATTTACATATATCTCTTCCGAAGGGCCAGCTCCATGAATCGAAATGTATCATATTCATGGCGCTCGACCAAATTTCAATATTTTTTTTCTGGGGTTGTGAATAGGCGGCCATGAACGGAAATAGGTTGATTATATAGAGGAATGAAAGGAGTATCGAGGCAAAAATTTTCAATTACATATATCTCTTCCGAAGGGCCAGCTCCATGAATCGAAATGTATCATATTCATGGCGCTCGACAAAATTTCAATATTTTTTTCTGGGGTTGTGAATAGGCGGCCATGAACGGAAATAGGTTGATTATATAGAGGAATGAAAGGAGTATCGAGGCAAACATTTTCATTTACATTATATCTCTTCCGAAGGGCCAGCTCCATGAATCGAAATGTATCATATTCATGGCGCTCGACCAAATTTCAATATTTTTTTCTGGGGTTGTGAATAGGCGGCCATGAACGGAAATAGGTTGATTATGTAGAGGAATGAAAGGAGTATCGAGGCAAAAATTTTCATTTACATATATCTGTTCCGAAGGGCCAGCTCCATGAATCGAAATGTATCATATTCATGACGCTCGACCAAATTTCAATATTTTTTTCTGGGGTTGTGAATGTGTTAGAGTTTCAAATATTAAGTTCACTCTATATAAGATGATTTGAGTAGTAGTTGTCAGAATGAATTGATTTAATGTCACATTGTTTCTGTCCATGATTGAATAAAAAGTTATAAAAACAACAGGTTATGGGCCCAGAGTGATTCTAAAACTGTTTTACTCTGGAATAGAATTGAATTTGGTGTCATAATGAATGGAAATGCTATGAGAATCGAAGCTTTGAATAAAACTAATTATGACACGTGAAAACTCCAGGTGGAAGCTGTGCTGATTAAGGAGTTGTGGATGGAAACCAAGAGTCATCAAAAGCAGCTGAGAACTGGGAAATCAACGACAGAAAAGCTAAGTCTGTTCTTATCCTGTGTATATGCCCGTCAGAATTGAAGCAGGTGAAATCATGTAAAACCTCTATGGAAATTTGGAAGAAACTAGAAAGTATATACCAGTCTAGGGGACCTGCAAGAAAGGCAACACTTTTGAAAAGACTCACCCTGAATAAAATGAAACCAGGAGAAAATGTGCGGGAGCATCTAGATCAATTTTTTGATATTGTTGACAAATTGGAGGAAATGGATATCATAATAAATCAGGAATTGTTAGCTATAATACTGTTATATAGTTTACCTGATGATTTTGAGAATTTTCGCTGTGCGATTGAATCTCGCGATGATTTACCAACTCCCGATGTTCTTAAGATCAAAATAATGGAAGAATCTGATGCAAGAAAGAACAAATATGAATCATCAGTACAAGGTGCTTTGTTTGCAAAGAACAAAAATCATTTCAAGCGATATGGAAACAATACTCGAGCGAAGAGTGGAAATCCAAAATATTATTCTGAAAGCCCTGTGAAATTTGATTTCAAGTTCAGGTGCCATAAATGCCATAAAATAGGACACAAAGCTATAGACTGCCAGTTCAGAAATAGGAAAAGCTATAATCAGATTGCAAGCCAAGCTGAAGAAGCATACATAGTAGAACCAATAACTTCACAAGAAATAGTTTTGATGACAAATTTTGATGAAAATAAAGGTTGGTGTTTAGACAGTGGTTGTACATCCCATATGAGTGCACAAATCGATAAATTCAAAGATTTGAAATCGTATAAAAGAACTTTGAATTTGGCGATGAATTTGGCGAATAATTTCTCTACTGAAATCGAGGGAATCGGAGAAATATCTATACCAGTCTCCGAAGAGAAGTCTCTATTATTGAAAAATACACTGCATGTACCAGATTTGCGCACGAATCTTATGTCTGTTGCAAAAATAACTGATAGAGCTCATGAAGTCCATTTCAAGAAGGAAAAGGCAGTAATTTTATCGGAAAACAAGGAAGTCGTTGCTACTGCAAATAGAATTGGCGATTTATATTATCTAAAAACTATATCTGAAAGTGTGAACATTGCAATTCTTAATTCGAAGATAGAAGAATGGCATGTGAAATTTGGACATTTGAACGAATCAAGTTTGAAAGAAATATGTCTAAAGAAACTAGTATTTGGAGTGGATTTTGGGAAAAATGAAAAACTACCAACTTGTGAAGTATGTATCAGGGGAAAACAAATACAGAAATCATTTCCAACAAGTAATTCAAGAAGGACTGAAAATCTCTTAGAAATCGTTCATTCAGATTTATGTGGTCCCATGAGAACACAATCCATAGGAGGAGCCAAGTACTTCGTCACGTTTATAGATGATAAATCTAAATGGTGTGAGGTGTATTTTCTGAAAAATAAAACTGAAGTCTTTGATGCCTTTGATAAATACAGAATGTATGCTGAAAATTATACCGGTCAGAAAATCAAATTCCTTCAGACTGACAACGGATCAGAATTTTGTAATGGTCGTTTTGATGATTACCTCAACAGAAATGGTATCCGAAGAAGGCTTTCCGTTCCTTTTACTCCCCAACAAAATGGTGTTTCTGAAAGGAAGAACAGAACAGATGTTGAGATGGCAAGGTGTAATTTAATTCAATCCAGCTTACCTCCTTCATTCTGGGCAGAAACGATATCAACTGCGAATTATGTAAGGAACCGATGTCCATCCAAGTCTCTGAATGGTGAAACTCCCTTCCATTTTTGGAACAAGAAACGTCCTACAGCAACCCATTTTCAAATTTTCGGGTGCAAAGCTTTTGCCCTGAATAAAAATCCAGCGAAGGGAAAATTCGATGAAAGATCGACTGAATGTATATTTGTTGGATATTCGAATGAAGCAAAAGCCTACAGGTTGTTCGACCCAAAATCAAGGAAAATTATAATAAGTAGAGACGTGAAATTCTTGAAACAGTTCAACGGCCAAGAAAACTATGAAGAATTCATGGAAGATATAGATGATGGAAGTATAGTTTCTATTGAGCAGAATATCAATAAGGAAACGAATGAGTTCAATGAGGGAAGTGAACCTAATAATGAATTTCGCAATGATGTGACCGAAAATGAAGAATTGGTAAATGAAGAAGATGAGCTTGAAAGAAAACAACTGGAAAGTGAGACAAATGATATGAAGGTGCAGGACGAAAATTACAGAAAGGAAAATTCAAATAGGGCAAGAGGAAGACCCAGAATAATCCGAACCGCAAATAAAGGAAGACCCAGCAAGCAATATTCGGTGAAATCACAGTCGAATGAAAGAGAATTTTTTCAGTCAGATGAACTTGAGCCACATGGCAGCGAAGAATTTGCTGGTGCAGCTCAAACATTGAATTCGTTGAGCTTGGAAGAAGTTTTGTCAAGTTCTCAATCTAAAGAATGGAAGGATGCAATTAAGAATGAATATATTGCACAAATAAAGAATGAAACTTGGGAAATTGTTGAGAAACCAAAAGATAGAACAATAATTGGAAATAGGTTGGTTCTTCAAACCAAATATAAAGGAGATGGAAAAATCGAAAGGAGAAAAGCAAGATTGGTTGCCAAGGGTTATGCACAGCAGTATGGTCAAGACTTCCAAGAAACGTTTGCTCCTGTCATGAGGGCAAGCTCATTGAGATTGATTATGGCTTTATCAGCTGAACTTGGATTGACCATACATCAAATGGACGTTGTGACAGCATACTTGAATGGCGAACTGGAAGAGGAGATTTTTATGGAAATTCCTGAACAATTGGAAGAAATTTTAACTGATATATTGAAAACGGATAGCGATGGGATATCAAAAGAAGTGAAAACATCAAAGAAGTGGCTGAAACAGATAAAACAAGGAAATAAAGTATGTCGTCTTTTGAAAGCTTTATATGGACTTCGTCAGTCTGGTAGACAATGGTACAAACGACTAGATTTCGAGTTACGGAAAATGGAATTGAAACCATTGGAGGCGGATCCATGTGTTTATTTCTCAAGCAGAGGAGGTATTTTGACTCTCATTGGCATATATGTAGATGATATCATCATTGCTACTAACAGCGCTAGAGAAATGACTGAGTTGAAGACAAATCTATCCAACATTTTTGAAATGAAAGATTTAGGACCCATCAATTATTGCCTGGGAATTGAATTTTCTCAAGAAATCGAAAATGGAACAATAAAATTATGTCAGAGGAAGTTTATACATAACATTCTTAAAAAATTTGGAATGGAAAACTGCAAACCGTCAGTAACACCTCTCGACGCAAATGCGAAATTATTGACCTCACCGGAAGACTCGAATATGGAAGACATGAAACAATATCCATATCAGTCATTGATCGGCTCTCTTATGTACCTGGCTGTTTCAACTAGGCCTGATATAGCCTACACTGTGAGTATGTTGAGTCAATTCAACAAAAATTATGGCATACAGCACTGGCAAGCAGCGAAAAGAGTACTTCGGTACTTGAAGGGAACATCTGATTTTTCTCTTGTCTTCAAAAGGACAGGCACTCCCTTGATTGGCTTTGCAGACGCTGATTGGGGGGCATGCATTCAAGACAGGCGATCATATACAGGATATATTTTCAAGATGGCAGGAGCAGCTGTTAGCTGGGAATCACGGAAACAACGGACAGTAGCTCTGTCTAGTACAGAGGCCGAATATATGGCACTCACTGAAGCAGCTAAAGAAGCCATTTATTTGAGGAATTTTCTCCAAGAACTGAGTATTCCTGCAGAAGAAATCACAATTTATAGTGATAATCAGGGTGCCAAGCGTTTGGTTGAGAACACAGTTTACCATTCTCGAACTAAACACATTGACATCCGTCATCACTTCATCAGAGACACTTACAAACAGAAATTGGTGAATATCGTATACCTACCCACTGCAGAAATGGTAGCTGATATTTTGACAAAGTCTCTACATGGTCCGAAGCATACTTTTTTCATGGAATCCATGGGAGTGGTTGCAAATAGAGTTACCTAAAAATTTGAGGGGGGGTGTTAGAGTTTCAAATATTAAGTTCACTCTATATAAGATGATTTGAGTAGTAGTTGTCAGATTGAATTGATTTAATGTCACATTGTTTCTGTCCATGATTGAATAAAAAGTTATAAAAACAACAGAATGGGCGGCCATGAACGGAAATAGGTTGATTATATAGAGGAATGAAAGGAGTATCGAGGCAAAAATTTTCATTTACATATATCTCTTCCGAAGGGCCAGCTCCATGAATCGAAATGTATCATATTCATGGCGCTCGACCAAACTTCAATATTTTTTTCTGGGGTTATGAATAGGCGGCCATGAACGGAAATAGGTTGATTATATAGAGGAATGAAATGAGTATCGAGGCAAAAATTTTCATTTACATATATCTCTTCCGAAGGGCCAGCTCCATGAATCGAAATGTATCATATTCATGGCGCTCGACCATATTTCAATATTTTTTTCTGGAGTTGTGAATAGGCGGCCATGAACGGAAATAGGTTGATCATATAGAGGAATGAAAGAAGTAGGTATCGAGGCAAAAATTTTCATTTACATATATCTTTTCCGAAGGGCCAGCTCCATGAATCGAAATGTATCATATTCATGACGCTCGACCAAATTACAATATTTTTTTCTGGGATTGTGAATAGGCGGCCATGAATGAAAATAGGCTAATTATATAGAGGAGATTCAATCATCTAACACTGACCATTCTTCGAGGCTCATTCTTCTAGATTTACCTGCAGCAAACCTATTCATTATATTCTCAATATCAACTCCTTTAGGAATGTTGAGAAGAGTTAAACCTTTAAAACGCTTTTCAGCCATGGTGACCTCAAATGTGTTTCCAGACACCTTATGCTTAGTTGAATCGCTCCTTTTCGCTGTTGCCGTCAGTTTTAACATTGAATAACACTACTACCACATATACATTTCTGCATCAAATGAACCATTTCGATATCGATTAATGATTTCTATTCCACATCTGTATACTTTATAATAAAGTATCTCAAGAGACACCTGAGGAAGTGAAATAATAAGCCGGATTTAATTTAAACGTTTTTATGCTGATGTTTCTGAAGTTTTTATATAAATTTATTTTATTGATGTTTAAGAATTCAGATGACTCTGCCAATAAGATTTTAATATCTTCAGGTAATGAAGTACACGTTGATTGATTGATTTAAATCACACACAATAACAGAACATTTCAAGTATGTCGGAATAGTCGCCTGAATAACGACAACTGAACACATTCCAATCCTCACTCGATCGATCATAATTCATAATCTCTATCAAAAATAATTTTTTCACTCAATTCACCAAAAAATTCTACCTTGGATGGTATACAATAATCTAGGTTTTTCATCCATAGGATCAATGTAGCTATCGGAGGAAACAACTTTCAGACGCATGAAAATGCTTTCTCTACAAAATGCTCATTATTCTAATTATCCCATAATTCATGGAGGGATGCAGCCAAAAATTCAAAACTATCAACGAATCTGAATTCCAAAAACGTTTCTTTCATTTCACCATTTCGATCCAACTTGTCTTCAGTTTGAGCGATAACGTCAACCTTATCATTGTTAGTACACAACTCCTTCATGGGTAAATGGCAATCGTATCCGCCGAGATTATGGATAAATATTGGAATGAAATTAGGTAATTTATAATTGGGATTAGAGGCTGAATGCGCTGCCTCATTTCTCTCAGATACCAATGATTTTTCACATATTCTACTAGTGGTGGCAAAAGTGAAATCATGGTCTTCAGTCGAAGGGGTCATGGGGACGAAGTTTATTAAATAATTATGATATATGTTGGTAACGTCCGTGTAGGAAGAAACAATTATCATATATTTGTCATCAGTGGATTTTATTTAGTATCAATTCTCTACCCCCCCTTCCTTAGACACGCCACTGATTAAGTTCAACTCATATGCAATTTCTAATGTCTACAGGTAGCGTAGTGGCAACTGGTAGCGTAGTAAAAATAGTGAAATTTGGTCGAGCGCCATGAATATGATACATTTCGATTCATGGAGCTGGCCCTTCGGAGATGATATATGTAAATGAAAATTTTTGCCTCGATATTCCATTCTTTCCTCTATATAACAACCTATTTCCGTTCATGGCCGCCTATTCACAATCCCAGAAAAAAATATTGTAATTTGGTCGAGCGCCATGAATATGATACACTTCGATTCATGAAGCTGGCCCTTCGGAAGAGATATATGTAAATGAAAATTTTTGCCTCGATATTCCTTTCATTACTTTATGTAATCAGCTCATTTCCGTTCATGGCCGCCTATTCACAATCCCAGAAAAAAATATTGTAATTTGGTCGAGCGCCATGAATATGATGCATTTCGATCCATGGAGCTGGCCCTTCGGAAGAGATATATGTAAATGAAAATTTTTGCCTCGATACTCCTTTCATTCCTTTATAAAATCAACCTATTTCCGTTCATGGCCGTCTATTAACAACCCCAGAAAAAAATATTGAAATTTGGTCGAGCGCCATGAATACGATGACACATTTCGATTCATGGAGCTGGCCCTTCGGAGATGATATATGTAAATGAAAATTTTTGCCTCGATACTCCTTTCTTTCCTCTATATAATCAACCTTTTTCCGTTCATGGCCGCCTATTCACAACCCCAGAAAAAAATATTGAAATTTGGTCGAGCGCCATGAATATGATACATTTCGATTCATGGAGCTGGCCCTTCGGAAGAGATATATGTAAATGAAAATTTTTGCCTCGATACTCATTTCATTTTTTCATCTAATCAGCCCATTTCCGTTCATGGCCGCCTATTCACAACCCCAGAAAAAAATATTGAAATTTGGTCGAGCGCCATGAATATGATACATTTCGATTCATGGAGCTGGCCCTTCGGAAGAGATATATGTAATTGAAAATTTTTGCCTCGATATTCCTTTCATTCCTCTATATAATCAACCTATTTTCGTTCATGGCCGCCTGTTCACAACCCCAGAAAAAAATATTGAAATTTGGTCGAGCGCCATGAATATGATACATTTCGATTCATGGAGCTGGCCCTTCGGAGATGATATATGTAAATGAAAATTTTTGCCTCGATACTCCTTTCATTACTTTATGTAATCAGCCCATTTCCGTTCATGGCCGCCTATTCACAACCCCAGAAAAAAATATTGAAATTTGGTCGAGCGCCATGAATATGATACTTTTCGATTCATGGAGCTTTCTCTGTGAAAGAGTTTTATGTGAAAATTTTTTTTCTGAATACTCTTCATTCCTCTGAATAGTTAGCTGATTTTTTTTCGTGGACGTCCTCATCCTCAAAAATAACAAATATTGACACGTGGTCTGTTCTCATTAAAATCTATATTTTGGTTCATGAAGCGGGCCCTCGGAGTAAGGAAATATATTAAAACGAAAATTTTTGATTGAATAATCCTTTTTATTTCATCAGCTGATTTTTTTGT
Source organism: Zygogramma bicolorata (assembly GCA_032362365.1). NCBI lineage: Eukaryota > Metazoa > Arthropoda > Insecta > Coleoptera > Chrysomelidae > Zygogramma > Zygogramma bicolorata. The sequence continues at coordinate 84,415 of JAVJAQ010003155.1, read as the reverse complement.
TCGTGGCCGCCTAATCCCAAAGCCAGAAAGCAGGGCCTCAAAGGCAGTTAACAATGCCCTTCAGTAGCTAGCCTTCGATTATTCTATAAAAATTACTTGTTTTGGATTAAGTTCACATCCTCTTAGCAAATTAATTGTATCACAATCTAAAATATACTTCTTACATGTGAGCTTCAGGAATAATTGATCTACTGTGGAAAAAAAGAGTCCAATTGAATTTTTTTCGTTATCAGTGGATACTTTTCAATAGGTAGTATCAGAATTTGAAAAGAATGCCAGTACTTGGTCCAAAACAAGCGGAAATATCAGACCGTGGTGGAAAAGTGGCGCTTGGAGCTGGCCGGCCGGGAGCTAAAATCACCTCGGTAGAAAAATTCAGTTTTAAATCAGCTACTGATCGAAAATCCTTTCAACCGATGAAATTCAATTTTCAAATCCGTTTTTATTCCAACTACCTTCGTGAAACAAAATTCTACTTTTTCTCTTGACTTTCATCAATTATTTCATTTATATATCTGCCCAAATTTCTGGAAGGCCATTTACTTCAGGCACGGAAATCGCTTTTCATATACAAAGCGAATACTTGGTCAATGCTGCTGCTGTCTTCTGCTTTGCTGGATCTTCCAAATTAAATGAAAAACCTCAAAAATCAACTTCATAAGAACTAGAGAAAATAATTCTCACTTAAAAAAAAGTTGAAAAATAGCTGACAAAAAACTATATTTTTAATTTATGAAAAAATGATTCATTCCACTGATTATATCTCTGAGAAAAAAGCTACCTACACGCCTGCCTCCACCTCAAATTCTGCCAACTCCACCCCCCCGAAAACTCCAAACGAATTTCTCTTCAAGCACAAAAACTTCTCAATTTGATTATTTTTTAATTGCAGTCATCCTCACACACATTTCCAACTTGTATACACACTGGTCCAACGGAAATTATGCACCTAACATTTTTTTGTTGTAATTCAAAGCAAAGAAGCTTGGACTTTGATTGTAAGGGGGCGCATTTTGGACATATCTAAAGTGGGTCGAGTGATACATCATGTGAAAAGGCACATAATTATCTTTCTTAATGATACCCTATATTAAGTGAAATTTACTTGATAATTAATGCGAAAACGGCGTTGAGAACATACACCTAATAATTTTGGTATTGAAGAAAAATAAAATAGAATTAGTGGTAGATTTCAATGTTTGTTATTTGTGACGGTGCTGTGTGAAAAAAAGTTAACAAGCTGTTGAATTGAATTATTGACAAGTTACTTCAACAAGAGTTGAAAATGTAATCCATTTGCCTCTATAATATTGAAGATTTTGTTGAAATTCATTCCCAAAATTTTGTTTTGATGGGGTTTGGTTGGGGTTTCACATTACATACAAATCAGGTATTGACAAAGTTCCTAACTGACTTGGCAACATATGAATCATTTTATAGGAATGAATGTCCTTAAAAACAAATGAGCAGTAAGTCTAGCAAAACATTTTTTTTTTTTTGAAAATGAAAGTTAACCATTTCAACTCGAACAAACGATTAGATTGAAACCTTTGGTGTAAAAAATTAAACTTTTTCCAGAGATCAATTACCCTAACACCAAACTGATATTTTTACACTCGACGCGCGTTTCGCTAACAAAGTTAGCGTCTTCAGGAGAAGAAAATTGATACTATCGATTTTAGTATACAGGTATACAGGGTGTTCTTTAAACACATGCTAATATTCAAGGAGGTAATTCTTAGACCCATTTTAAGAAAAAAACTTCCTATGGACGTATGTCCTAAACGCCTTAACTTTTGAGATACAGGGTGGCAAAGTTTTCAAAAATCAGTTTTTTAATAATAACTGAGATGATTTTGTAGACATCTTTGGCATATTTGGTACATATTTATGTTCCATGCCTCAAGGCGCATTTTCTGATGTACACAAATTTGAATTTTTTCGAACAGTGGCGTCCCTACGGGTTTCGCATTGAATATTTTTGGGGAAAAAGTACTACGCCGATGCTTTCTTTTCTAAATAAAATCATTTTTGAAATCCTCATTTATTTTTGAGAAAATTTGATCTCCTGGTATTTCTTTGTCCGACGAATGATTTTCACTCAAAAAAATAAAAATCGACAGAAAGCAAATTAAGAATTTAGATCAGTTCTAAAATGAATGAGAATCTGAAAATTGCTTCATAACGCATTACCAATTCCCTAATAATATTTGAAAACATAATCTGCAAAAAAATGAATTTTTCACAAAAACGAGTTTTATTTTATTTTGTGACAGTAAGTCTAAACGAATAGCACAAATTTGTTGATTAGTAATAATACCAAAACTGATTATAAAAATTGTTGGAAGTGGCCACCTGCACTTGGTATGCATGCTTCCCCCCTTCTACGCACGGAATTACGCACCCGTTCAAATATTCCCGGCGTATTTCGTATAGTGTCTCACGAGGCAACTATTCGCTCTTTTAAATCTTCTAAAGTATTAACGGGAGTTTTATACACAAGAATTTTAAGGTGACCCCATAAAAAAAATCTAAACTGTTGAGATCGGGGGATCTTGCTGGCCATTGCTGAGGTCCTCCGCGACCTATCCAACGATTAGGATAAACTGTATTTAAATGGTTTCGGACAATCACACTGAAATGAGCAGGGGCACCATCGTGCATGTACCATATTCGATTCCTTAACGCAAGTGGCACATCTTCCAATAACCCAGGTAAGTCTTCTTCGAGAAAGTGTGAATAAGAACGACCATCAAGGCGTCCTGGTAGAAAAAATGGGCCTATTAGATAATCACCTATAATTCCTGCCCATACATTGACCGAAAATTGGTGTTGGAAATGGGTTTTGGTTATTGCATGGGGATTTTCTTCAGCCCACACATGATTGTTATGGAAATTTTGAATGGCATTCCGAGAAAAATTTGCTTCGTCTGTGAACAAAATTTGTGTCTCAAACTGCGGATTTAGTGCAATACTTTGTAGATACCACTGACTGAAGTTCACATGCTGTGGAAAATCTCTGGGGAGTAATGCCTGCACTCTTGAAATATGGTATGGGTATAACAAAAATTCAACCAAAATACGCCAAACAATTTGATGACAAATATCTAGAGTTCTAGCGATTTTCCTCGTACTCTTCTCAGGATTTTCCTCAATTTCTTGCAGCACCGCTTCCTCAATTTCAGGAGTTCTTACTACACGAGGTCTACCTTCCGGAGTCCCTTTCTTGAAACTACCAGTTTCCCCAAGTCGACGATGAATATTTGAAAAGGTTCGACTATCTGGTAAGGCACGATTAGGATATATTTCCTGATAAATGCGCCTGGCTTCTGTTGCATTACCATCGGCAAGGCATTTGCGCCATTTCCGCATTCGTATAATTTACCATATTTACTGATATTCAGAAAAACAGCGGACTACCAAAATAACTTCAATAACACTTCGAAATCAATCAAAACGCGCTGTGACAGTTTTTAACACCAACACCTTACTTTATAAACCAACATCAGTATTAGCTACTGAGGTTTGTACATACAGAGAATTAGTTTTTTATTGCTTTAAAAGAAATCACATATCGACAAACTCCATATTTCCAAGAGGTGCAGTAAATGAATTCTGCTACAAGTCATTTATTCCAGGATAACTGAATTTATCAAAAATTATTAAGCGGTGCTCCGTTATGACGTAATTTTTATTGAGAGCAGTGCATCTGACTACAAACAAATACCTTTTATATCCTCAATTATTTTGCAACAAATCTGATCTCTCAGTTTGCTTTCAGTCGATGCACGATACCGCATCAGATTTTTAAGGAATTTATCCTTAAGTAAAGCGATCTTCAATTTTTTTAGCGAAAACCATGCGTCGGACAAAGAAAACCCAGCAGATCAAATGTGCTCAAAAATGTATGGAGATTTTAAAAATAATTTTTATTTCAAGATGAAGCAGTGGCGTAGTATTTTTTTCGCCAACAATATACAATTCAAAACTCGTACGCCACTGGCAGAGAAAATTAAGAAAATTGTACATCAGAAAATGCGCCTTGAGGCATGGAACATATGTACCAAATATTCCAAAGATGTCTACAAAATTATCTCAGTTATTATTAAAAAACTGATTATAATTGAAAACTTTGCACCCTGTATCTCAAAAGTTAAGGCGTTTAGGACATACGTCCATAGGAAGTTTTTTCTTAAAATAGGTCTAAGAATTACCTCCTTAAATATTAGCATGTGTTAAAGGAACACCCTGTATAGGTATACGATATATCCCACAGATGCAAAATCTGATTTAGTTTCGAGTAACGTTCGGATTTTCATAAAAAAAAGTAATATAGATATATGGTATATAATTTAATTCACTTTAGCTGTGAGGATCATCTGACTCATTTCAAGAATGAAATCGAGTAAGTAGTTTTGGCGTCAAAAATATAGAAATACTTTTTTTTTCTTTTGATAATCCGATAAGTACCATTTTGTTACTCGACTGCTTCATCCACTTGCATCTCAAGTAAATTTTTTTTTCTTTGAAGTGGCGACAACAGCTTATTGAATCTCCGTCGCAATATTTAAGAAAACTATCTCTTTTACGAAAATATATGTCTATGTTCAACTTTATATGTACATTCCTTTTTTATCTATAGTACTCCAGAATCAAATCACAAAAATGGAAAATATCTGACTCTAGTGCTTATATTTTCATTTCAGGTTAGATTCATCACAAAAATATGGCACCCAAACATTTCATCAGTTACCGGAGCTATCTGCTTAGATATTTTGAAGGATCAATGGTAAGTTTGTAGAAAATTTTCAAGGTATGTAGTTCAATACAAATAAATGAGAGGGATAGAGACTACAGAGATATACGAAAGGTAGATTCAGCTGGGTCCCATATAACTTTTTTGTCATTACTGGTATCAATGTGAAATTTTGGTGACCCATATGCTATCATAATTCGAATTATTTGTTTTAGAGTTTGTTTTTGTTGCATATCCACTTTCACTTTGAATTACACTATCATTGGAATTCCTAATGGAGCACCCAGTATATTTGTAAACTTATTGAATGAGCAGTTGACTTTCCATACAACTATCCTATTTTGCCAAGAAAATAATAATTTTAGTTGAAAAAAATTATGGAACTCAAAAACAGCTTTGCTTCAATGACCTATAAGCGAATCAAATCAGTAGCTCTGCATAGTGAAGGCAATATGGATATTATTAGGGTGAAAAAGGCCAGGAAAACTTATTTAGAACTTCCAAAATATCCAAGTTTCATTGAGGAAAATATTGACCATTATGGCATCGGAAGTTTACAAAAAAGCCCTCAGTTGAGAATCCAAAATTTTAGTTGGCTCCAAGGAATTCGACACCATGTAAAATCCTTTCTGCAGCATTTTTCGATAACCCATCGAACGTTTCAATGATAAAGTGCAAACAGTTTTTGGAAATTTACTTCAATGAATCCAACTATATAAATGAGAAAAAATCGAAATTTTCGCTGTTCCGACATATCCCTTCATCAAAAAGATGGGCTCCATAAGTAGGTAGAGAAATGGCTTGGATCAGAACAGTTGCTGATACAGCAGTCTGATGAATGTTTCAAGTAGTATAGGTGTATAGAAATGAAACCTATATAAATTTTGCGTTCGATTCGTCGAAGTAAATTAGTTATTAAGAAGAGCAAAAAACTCATTTTTGCATGTAAAAAGGAGAACATTTTTCAGCATCTGATATATAAACTCTTTCCCTATGACAAGATATCCGTGGATAATTCTATCTTTATCATTGCACGTAAAATGATTTTGCAAAAAATTATAGTTTTCAATTATAATTATAAATATTATAATTAATTTTACAAAAACTATTCTATGAATCGATCTGAAATTTTTACCACACCACTAGTATCTTGTAACCAATCGCTCCACCTGATAATAAAGACAAATGTCAAATTTCAACATCTGGCTATTTTCTAAGCAACAAATCACCCTATCGACTTCAAAAACACGTTCTGCTTCTCTATGAGGCAATCGCAGTTCATAAGTTTTAGCAGGCATAACCGGATTTATGCCTGGTTCACAGACCACTGTTACTTTTACTCTAAGAAAGTCGTCACAACGCTACTCAATGGAAGAGTTCATACATGACACTTTTACTTTAACGTTATTTGTATGAATGCCTCTATTATTAGTATTTTGAAAGTCGGAACAAGTCGATGTTTTCTCAGAGTTTCTATTCTGGTAAAGGTAACACCCTTCTGTGAAGGATTTATATAAAGAGAAGAGAAAAACCACCAACTTCTTACTCTTGATTCTGAAATAAAGTATTTTAAAAAAAATAAAAATCGAAAATTCAGGCAGCCTGGAAAGTAGTGAATGGATCAAGTAATTAATCACGTGAGCGTTCGGTTCACTCGATAAAGTTTTCCAGTGGCCAGAAGAAATATCTGAAATATTCAACAATTTTTTCAAGAATTGATCCCTCATATCAGTTTCCCAAACTCAACCTGTTGTTGAAGCTCCTTCCATATAATGAACGTGAATTATTTGTCATGCTCAACAGAATATTGAACTATCACTTTTTCCAGGTTCTGGCGAGGTAACTGATGTGAAAAAGCGGTTTTGTCAACCCATTTTCAGTGAGAATCGTATAGGAAACTATAATATATTTTTTTTTAATTGCATATCTCGAGAATATTTTTATCTGGTGATCGGTTGTGGCGCTGTACTACTCTCAAGTAGATTCTAGACTTCGGTATGGCGTCTGTTTTTCGGAAAGATTTTCTAGGGTATTGATGCATTTTTTGTTCCAAAGAAAAAACTTCATATGCTGGATGACCAAAGACTCAAACTCCCACTGCACCAAGTAGAATAAACTTATATCAACAGGCACATCGTATGGCAAAGCTATAACAAACAACCCGCCGCGAACGAGAATCGTCTTTGGCCTTCTTTCGATGATCAAAATGATTGCATTCACGAATCCAGTGCCAGGCGGCTGTTTCGATCCGTCATAGGTCTCCTGAGTGATAATCAGCAAGATTTGCGAATACATTTGAAACCGTCCATTCCTCACGAAACAAAAGTCTGAATCTGGTGCAGATGGTGTAAACCTCAAAGGCGAAACGCCATCGGGTTGATGACCAAAGACTAAAACTTGTACTACACCGAGTAGGGATGGCCTCTAACAACGGGCACATCCGAATTCAAAGCCACAACTCTCTATAATGCAGGAAAATTGTTAACAAAAACCAACCATGTTCTGAAAAATTTCAACAATCTTTCTTGAAAACGAATCATTTTTCCATGAACCTTTTATAGGAGAAAGTTGTTTATTTTGACGAGATCCACCAGGTACTTTTGTAATGTTCTTAGCAACTTCATTTAGCGCCCTAGGAGCTAAGTAATATAATATATAATAATAATTTTATTTGAATTAGGCAATCCTAATCTAGATTTATAAAAAATAATAACGATTATACATGATCGATATATCGATTATCTATATCGATATGCATCAATATAGAAAATTGTAAATATTTTGAAAACGATCACCTCCGGCGTTGTTGAGGAAGTGTACCTTTTTTACTTGGAAAAGGTGTGAGAATTAGGTTGTTCCATGAAAAGTACCAAAAGGTTCTTCTCAAAAAAGTTAGGACAATTCGAAATGAATAATGACAGCGTACACAGCGCCCTCTAGATGTTACATAAAAATTAATACGAAATCATAATTTCCCACGCTAACAAAAACCGGGTACCAAATTTCCTACGAATTACTTTGTTTTTTGCAGAAGTTATTTTAAAAAAAATCCAATTTCAACACCCTGTATTTCCCCGTAAAGGAAGCATTTCCGGACAAAACTTTAGTTTAGATTTTTCCTTCAAAATTGTCTCAGGAATACGTCACTCAACATACTTCTGTTACACCCTGTATTTACAAACACAACAATACGACATAATACAACTCGAACACAAAGACAATTCAACTAATAAGAAATCGCTATGGTGAGTAACTTTCCAACCTACTTTTTATTTGTGAGTCGCTTGTATATTGTCGCTGGACAACTGGCCGTCGTTCTTCTTTTAGTACTTATACGTCTTTTACCTAATCTCAAACTTTCCAGCACGTTCTAGTCGCCGTCTATAGAACAACGAGAGGGTTCGCAACGCATCTTGAACTTTCGTATGCCACCTCTGACGTAGCTGGTGTGTACCTACTTGGAAGTGAGACTTGCAAGATTCATTGTCATTTTTTTGGTATTCGTAGTCCTTTTTTTCTGGAAGATGAAAATGTTATTGACACTTCTGAGACAATTCCATATATAGGCCTGGAATGAAAGTTAGAACAATAGAATACTTTTGCAATACAAATATAGTTGAAAAAAATACTTATACAATTTCATATAAGATTTTCAGTATAATAGGGTTTACAAAACCATGACAGTTTTGTTTTTCTATGCAATAGCTTCTCATGCCGAAATTGTGTCTTGGTTTTGTGAAAATATAATGGTTTTTGTGGAAATATAACAAAAGTGATTTACAGCCGATTGCATCGACTTTTTCTTATGAGACTATTAACAAAGGGGCTCTTCAAGATAGGAGAGCGGTTCATTAATGGGTGTTTAATAATCTCTTGAACTATAGGGCAATCGTTGCACATTAGCTTGATACTCAAATGAGAAAAAGTCGTTGCAATTGGCTGTTAGTATTTTTTAATGTAGCTTTTCATTAGGATTCGGCCAGTTATATTCAGTATAGTGTAAGAGCTGACAATTGACGCAGCAAAATACCTGACCACAGAGTATCCTCTATAAAATACTCGACTGCTGTTGGTTAACCTTCAGAAGGCGGTATTGGTGGTTGCAAAATTTAATCACCACTGATAGACCAAGAGCCAGAGCCCAAAAAATTCTCTGAATTTACTAAGCCTGTTTTTTTATGGCTTATTGCAGTGGATGTGTACACAAACATACTGCGGTCAGTCAGGCGAAACTGAGAACAGGTGTCTCAGGTACGCTATCGAACCTGCCGTACCTGCCGAGGTAATAAAACGAATTTAATAAAGCTGAAAATCGTTATACAGATTGTATATTGCATATACATAAAAGGTACGACAGTCAGTTAGCTGAATATGGGGACGGAGCTAATAAGCCATAAAAAACCAGGCTTATTAAATTCAGAGACTTTTTTGGGCTCTGGCTCTCCGTCTATGAGATCTCTGAAACTATAGAAGATACTAATTTTTCATTTGAAAAAATATTCTGAACAAAATTCCACATTTACACTGCGACTGTTTGTCTTATATATTATGGTGCTTTTAGATTTTGCATGCGGCATTTCCTCTCGGTCATTATCATCCTACGTTATTTTTTTTATGGACACCGTATTGAATTTTTGAATATAAATGACTCCATTGGTGTCGGTGAACCGGAAACTCGACCAGCAGCGACCTGTAAGCTTATGGTACATCTAGATGTTTAAAATCCGACTCCCAGCTTTGGCGAGTGGTTTATTAACAAGAAACAGTGCATGTCTTAGATAAAAGAAACAAACTTCTTAAAGTTAGGAACGAGGAAATCTTACTAGGTGTGCCTTCCCAGCCGAACGGTACTGGTAAAATAATTTGATTGGAGATTGTTGGACTTGGTGGTTTGGGCGCAGCTTTGGTAAAACCATGAGGCAGCTCTGTGGAAGACATTTTCGTGGCCAGTTCACTAGTAAAGTGTAACGACCATACAATTCCAATCAGTGTTATCAACTCGAAATACAATAGGGAAACACTCAAGAAAGGACAAGATATCGATACCTGCGAACCCATCGTTAAAATCGCTCGGGTAGAAGGGAAAGCCCCCCTCAGCATTCTCAGCAGCCCGCAAAGGAACTTGTGGATTCCTTTGAAATAATGTAGAGCCATCTATCCGAAGAACTGAGGCCGTCAGATTTGTAGGCGAAGGAAGTGACAGGTTCTTCAGAAAAAAAGATCATGGGCCAAACGGATTTAGAACAGCATTGAATTGATACCGGTGATACCAAGATTATACGTTACCACTAAGACGTCAGCCTTTTGCAAAACAAGAGGAAGCTCCATGCATTTTGAAGGACATGCTGAAAGAGGGTTTCGTAGAATAGTCAAGAAGCCCATCGTATATTAACTAGTGGAAAGATCAACAAGGTTCTGCGTGGACTATAGGAGGCTCATTGATGTTACCAGATAAGATAGCTACCCCCTACTCAGAATGGTGATTCTTCGCTCAGAGGCTGGCTCACTTCGCCAGTGTGAGCATCGATGAAGGGTCGGATACTTGCCTCTCTTCTATAGATATTTTCACGGTCGGAGCTATTCTGAATTGTCGTCAATCATTCCACCCTTAGCAGTATCTACACGGATGACCCGACGAGTAGCTGACTTGAACATCCAACACTTTTACCAAAACACTGCCACTACCCGACGAAAATACACCCTTCTGATTTGTCGTGACGAAAATACACCCTTCTGATTTGTCGTTAGAGGATTATATATATAGTTAGGGGACTGTTCCAGTTCAAGGTTATGCCGTTCGGATTATGCAATTCTTCGACGACATTTGAGCGTTTGATAAAAAGAGGATTTGCTCCTGATAATCATACGAAAATGGATTGAGAAAGGGGTGGGACCGGAATGGCAATGAATCTTCAAGCAGAACAAAATATTTAAGGTTCGGGTTTGAAAGCCGTCGTTTTTTGGAATTGACATTGCATTATATCCGGTGTCAGTGCAGGTTTCTTCACAGAAAAAAAATCTGCATTTGCTTTTGGCGATACAAATGAAGGAATTGATTTTCAATTATTGGAACGGACACACTTGCAGATCAGTTTTGGGCTATTTTGGCCCTCTCATCAGCACAAGGTAGCGCCATCATCAACATAAAGTCGATGACTTCCCTTAATTAAAAATCAAACACCTTTCATAGTATTTGCGTGTTTGCCAACACCGTGATAGTAAAAATGGCCGCGGGTGAGAAAGTCGTGGCAAAGACGTTGTGCATCTACTGCTCAGCGAATGTTATAACAAGTGTCAAATGCATAAACTGTGAACGCCCAGCCCATAATAGTTGTGCGCGAAGATTAAATCACGTAAAAATTGTTGACGGTGGTATGATTTGTTGCAGTAACATCGATACAGACAAATCGATGAAATATTGAATGATGATTTATTAACACGTATCGAAGATCCTCAGAAGAGAGAAATCGAATATTTAAAAACAATAATTGCTCACTAAAAATACATAATTCGTGGATTAACTGAAAAGTTGAAAAAAACGCACGATCAGAATATCATTATTCAAAGTGGCAGCGTACCTACTAATCCTGCCCTTTCCCCAGTTAAAACAAACTATTCGAAAAAAAAATCGTGCTGGTACCAGCTCTAGAAGCGATACGAGAAGTGGAAGTGGAAGTGTCTAACCGCCCGCCAAAGTTGACAATAGCAGAGTCCACTCAAGAAAACGCAAATATGGTCGTACCGAATAAGGTGACATCTCAACAGGTTAGTGCAGCCATTCTGCAGGCCACATCAACCAATCTCATGCGAAATGTGTTACAATTCGAATCGACAAATGATGAAACTGATCCAGGAAAGTGGAACACAGTCCACCACAAAAGAAGGAGGAAATTTCTCGTTGGACAGTGCAGCCAGATAACTGGCATAGAGACAGTCCCCAAACTAGTCTCATCAAATTTGATGATTTTAGCTTTGAAAAAAAAATTATTCTCAGTCATTTAATTAATGTAGATTATTCTACTATTATGTGTCGTTCCATTTGTGTATACCTATAGGTGTTTTTATATCTTATGAGCGTACCTACCCTTTTATAAGGCTTTTTAGTATTTATCTATCTATCTGGCCTCTACCAAAGCTGATGCGAACAACACGAACTCATTGCGCCATCTATCTATGGACGAGGTATCCTAAAAACAAACCGAGACTAGCCTGGACGAATTGTTCAAAAAATGATTTGATTTAATGCCGGTCTTCAAATATGCCCATGGACTATGTCGAATGTTTTTACATTTTCCTCGCAGGAGGAATGAGCGATTTCGGTTTGTTTTTTTTCGTCTTGACGCATCGCATGAATTTTTCAATAGGGCAGCTGCAATGACGCTGAGGACTGTTCTTCTTTCTCTCCAAGCTCTTTTGTCGGCGGCAGAACCAGACGATCCACAGGATGCCGTTGTGGCCAGGCAGTATAAAGAAAACGTAGAGATGTTTCAATTGACAGCGAGGCATTGGACGAACGCTTACGCTGGAGGTAAATGTTTCGAGTACAGCTCCACCAACATAGCTTGGCAGGAGAGAGGTTATGTAGATCCGCGGCGGAGAACAGGCGACCACTGTATAGTATAGTCTGAGACAAAAACAAAAACGAATTCCGCTGTCAACCGGTGTTCGTGGAGCATATATATTACTAATACTTTCTTTATTGCTTTCCAAACTGAAAAATATTATTTCTGATTGAAATCCCCTTCTCAAAAAATATAATTGAAATTTCACTTTGTACTTAGTTACTGGTTGAAAAATGAGTGTTGATGAGCCATAACTCGGTTGTCACGTACTGTTTGACATTTCTCTGATACATTTTCAAAAAACAGAGGTTTTCTGGATATTTTGAAAAATTTTCCGGACTTTCGTTTTTCTTGGTGGAAATGTAGTATATATTATGTAGCCTCTTCCCAAGATTTACTGAATGGTGATATAGTGATAGCTGTAACATCAGCAAAAACGACAACTTGTCTACTGAAATAACCTAGAAAATAATCAATATATTGAAAAGTAAAGGACCAGTAACTTATCCCTAAGAAATTTCCAAACAAAGTATATGCATATGCTAGACAAGTGTCTACCCATCTCAAGGAGTGATAGATTTGGTAAGTAAAATTCTATCTGTCTCAACATATTACCCCGAATACTAGTTCACAATGGATACATTTATGCTGTCAAACGTTTTAAATAGATCAAACGTTACTGAAACGACATATTTATTTTGATCATTTGCATTGTTATTGATACTAATATTTTCAATAACAATGAAAATGTTGTTGCTCCATCACTATTTTACAGTTCATTACCTTTCATCAAGGAGATTACTTCCAAGTTACTTTCATTTATTATTTATCATTTTTCGAAATTTGACATATCAAAATTACAAATGAATCAGTCCTTACAATCAGACCAATTTATAAAAAATAAACTTCTCGGCTCCAAGAAAAATGTGATATATATTATTCCTTTCCTTGCTTCAACATGGAGTATGTTGGTCAGACTTCGAGATCGCTAGGTGCCAGAATAATCTCACAGTCACAATCTCAAGTGATTGTAGATTATAGCCTGAAAGATGCGCCTCAGCCGAATATAGCAAAATGAAGGACCATATGAATTATGATACTTTGAAGATCTTACCTCGTTAACCTTATTTAAAAAGAAGGTGCATCAATTGCATTAATAAAAAAACAGATATTTATCGCCTCAGTGATATATATTCCTACCCACTAACAAATAATTTTATCAACAAATAAGTTTTTCATTTCATTCATAAATTCCGATTGTACGCACAGGTTGACACACAGTCCTCATGACATTGTTACTCCGTCTGAATTGGTAGTAAAGGAGTGACACTACTGCCACTCACACCTATAACTTATAGGGGTTACGACGTGACCAACTATCACTATAAATGCAATTATTCAGTACGCGCATTATTATGTGCATGCAGGTGTTTTTATTTGGGTGTCTGAATGAAGATGTGATCGATTATTTACAGTAATAATTATAATAACAATATCACTCGCTTTCCTAAGATCGATTGAGCTGAAGTCAGAAACTGACCAAATCGGGTTTAATACATATTTTGCCTCGAAAGGGTCCTTCGAATAAATATTTGAACCATTTTACATAGCTTACGTATCAGTTATTAATCTCAGAGCATTAAAAAAGAGTAGATTATGTCTGAGGTAGAAATGACGCACAAAAATCCAACTCTATTCCAACTTTTCAACCTCGATTATTACTTGTCAACCAAGTTAACCTAACTTTGTCTTATGCAATGAATACATTTTTTTCATATATTCATATTATTTATTCAGGACAGAGGCCAAATATTACAATGCAAATACCATAATTATTTAGAGAATGAAAGTTTTTTTGAGGTTTCTGGTAAGTATTGGCGGTTTTTCGTAAAATTTCCATAACGCACAATGCTTAAACGTTCCACAAAAGTTCCATAACTGGATGGCGTTATCGTCGCGCACGGTCCCAATAATCCACTTTGTAGCTCTTAATGTGTTACTGCTATACGTCAAGTGCACAAAAAAAGTTTCACACAAAATTTGTAGAGAACTTTGAGGTCCACATAATTGAATTTCAGTATTTTAGGATCGATTGCATAAGAGAAATTTCGGAAATTTTTGAAAACTACGTTTACTTGAAACTTTGATTTGTACTAAGTCAGCCAATTCCAACACATTTGACAGATAAAGGAAATAATTGCTGGTACCATCTGCGAGAAAATAATTTTCCTTTTACTCAAATCGATGTGTTGAAAATATATTTCTGAAATTTTCAGGCCCACATGTAAATAGCGATTGCGATGGTAAGATTAGAAGACTTGTAGATATGGGAATCGAAGAGCATGAAGCCAGAGTAGCTCTTTCATCATATAACTGGGATTTAGAAAGAGCGACAGAACAACTCTTTTAGTTAGTACCTTTTTGACTCCTTTACGGGAAAATATTGTACCTTGTTTTCATTGTTGATCTGGTATCTTCATTCATAAAACAGTTTTTACCTCTTGATTATTTTGTACATATACAATCCTGTAATTTAAAACTGTTTATTATTATTCAAGCCTCTACCATTGAACAACAATATAGATTTTTACAAATTTGAATAGTAAGTCATTAAATAAAATTTTAGATAGTTTGAACGAATTCTTACTCACTTGTCTATAACTTTTTTTCAGGTGAACTTTAAATCATTGTTTGATCCTGATGAGGGTAGTTCTTCAAACTTCCATTGCCTTATAAACATGACAAAAACCTTATGGATTCAAGAAAAAAATTGAAACTGGTTGGTTGGACAGGTGAAAAATCAAAGGAGCTGAAATGACTTTGAGAATAAATACTAATACATTTGCACTCCCACCTAACCTCTTTACAATTTGTATTTTTTCGACCTCGTTATTGACATGTTTTAATTGAGTTAAATTTTGTTCACAATGGAGGTTTGAACCTTTTGGAATCTATTGCACTCACAGGATCTGACAAAACAAGTAGTATAAGAGTAGTAAATGTTCTTATTAGGATAGGTATCAAAATCCATTACGGGTTCTGTACAAACTTTCATTTAGAATGAAACGGTAACTATGCAAAAGGAAATAATTCTGTATTACTTTCAACAATACACTTATCATTACAAACTGTATTGGAGGCCACTAAGCCAGACTGATATTTTTATATTGAGGGAGAATACAAATATTATTAACGCAAAGTATGTTATTGATCTTGGGAAAAAACATTTCTTTGATATAGAAAGACAAATATCTTCATTAAATAAAAATTGTAGTGGCTATCAACTAAAGCCATTTCTCGTACCGAGGCTAGAAGTGAAGCATTAGAATTTTTCCAAATTAGTTGATCCATGTTTTCTGATGAGTTGGATCATGCGGAAATCGATAGCAAACATTTTTTTATACTTGAATAAAGTTGCAAAAATTGAACAGACCATTGCGTTCGAATTTTTACACCGTTTTTTTCTTTTTTTTTTTCAAATTGACACCCTATAAGGTCATATAGCATAAATTCTGCTCGGAAAAATGGGCGTTACTAACTCATCTGGTTTACTAACACATTTTCGCAAATAATGAAATGAAATAAAGACTTTTTTTCTTATATATGGGGAGGTGAAAATCAAATTGATTTTTCCGTTAACCAGGTGATGCCCTACTAGGAACTTCAATCCCTTGAGGAGTCGAGACTAGTGCGAGGAATCACAAGGCCTCACCTTTTAACGTGTGGCCGGAAATCGAACCTCGGTCTCCTGCATGACAGTCGGTCGTGCTAACTACTATATTACCGAGAACCTCCATATTGTGGATTATTTTGAATTTATTTCTACCCTTCCTTTTTCCTCGTTTGTTAAAACTTATTTCTAATAGTATATCGTATAATATTCAGGAATTTCATTAATAATTTCCTTTTTGAAAGAATATGAAATTTTTGGGTTTCAAATTCGAGAAGTTGATATTTCGTTCGTTTTGTATTTACGTAATTGCTATCATCATTAGTCCACTACTTATTTGAAGAAATCATTTTTCATCATCAACGAGACGGAGATGCCTGGTGGATTTGGTCAAGCAACGCCCATGGTATCTATATCACACATTTTATTGTAATACGTCGTCAATCCTTAGGTCGCACAAGGTTCTGACTTTTGAGGGTCGATGCTCGTAGGGAGACGCCAACTGGTTAATGGAAAACCCATTTTGAACGCACCAAATCAAGATGCATATATTCCTGGTGCGATCTCCGATTCGATTTTGTTTCGTCAAAAACTCTAGACACGATCAATCATATGCACGGAATTTACTGCGATTTCCAGTAGATGGTGCAATAATCAAATTCTGTCAACTTTTGACATTTGTCTTTCAATTTATTCGAATTTTGCTAGAGTTTTCCATAATTTTACTGTTCCTTTCAACCAGCTATTTGTCGTTTCCAGTTCAATTCTCTACTGTAGTATTCTTAGTTATTTGTCGCTTCTCTGCCGTTGCTTTCAATTACTAGTTGTTTTCCGTTCGGTTAGTATTTAAGTGCTGTTTCATAATGGATATCAAACGCTGTTGTATCATTTGTGGACGAAATAATCAATCATCTATTCATCTCTATCCAGTTCCGATGGTTAGTACCAAATATTCAATACACATGTACTCAAGTTCAATTAGTCAATATAACGGGAGATTATTCTGACGCTGATAAAAACAAAGTTCATCTTGCTTAGTTTTTACTTTGGTAGAAGTTACATTTGTGTTATTTGCTGATTGCCTTCCAGAATTTCCCAGTTCAACATAATATTTTTCAAGTTCCAGCATTAGTGACAATGGTTGGTACATGACCAGTAAAAGGATGCAATAACAAAAATTTGAAATCATGAAGTGAAAGTTTTTTCGGAGAGTGTTTCCAAATGCGGTCTTCTTGTACAGTCCCATAATAAAAAGCCTGCACTACTGCAATCTTCCTAATGAATTGAAATTGCTCAGGTTGATCTGGAATATGGAGGGTCCAATTCATTTCGAATTGAACACTATAAAGCTCAATAAACTCTATATTGACGTACTATTTTTTCCATGTAGTCTAACTCTACTACCTTTCTCGTCGATACCGATATTTCGAAGAATCTCTTCAAATTATTTGAAAACTTTCAGAACCGAATAGTAAGAATTTTCATGAATCCTGGTATTAATTTCTCATAACATATATCGAGAATATGAAGCAAATGCATCTATCTGTAATACATGTACCGAGATGCATATCCGTATTTACGTCTAAATAGAAACATCAAAAATATAGCGAATTCTTTGGTAAGAACCCGTGCAATATTTGACAGAACTCGTGTATCTTTATCTTTTATTATGTAGAGTGTTGAAAAAAGAAAGTAACACACTGACTCTGCACGAGTTGTTCTACAGATTTAGCTAATAGAAATTTCGTCAGACTTCATAATTTCATGTGTCTAGAGTTGTAGGTCTAGCGTTTTTGACTAAAACTGGTTGGTATAGGAGTCATTTCACCAGGAATATATGCATCTTGCACCAAATCATAAAATGCTGATGAAATTAGTTGCTCACAACCTCCGAATTTTCCTTTATTGTTTTGCGTGAATGCTCAGTTTCGAAACGTTAGGTTTTAAAAGTTGAGGGCGAGATGTCACAAACTTTTCTTTATTCGTTGACTCTCCACCCTCTATAGTTGATAGCCTGAAGGCGAACATGTAGGTAATATCCCCCGGTATATGTATCAAAACATCACTAGAAAAAAAAAGGGAAAATTTTACATTTGATCATCATTTGAAAATGTTGATTTCATTATCACATTAGACATCACCATTTGTTCATGAATGTGTTTCCTATTAAAGAGTTCGCAATGTTTATAATCTCCAGTCTGAACTGTGCTATACTTAAGATGTCTAGAAGGATGGTGCTGGGACCGATGCGATATTGTTTAGAATTTTATAGCGACACTTTTCTGTCATTAGTGTCATTTTTACGTATCGTGGTGTGTTTCTCAATTTCATCGCTAGTTGACGCTAATTAGAAGTGCATAGTCAACCGATCGATCGACAAACTATATTCTTTGATTCGAGCAGTCAACAAAATGAGCAAAATCTAATGTCATACTCATGAAAAACAAAATCGAATGAAAGGAACACAATTGTAGGGAATTTGGCCAGTATTCTAAAAAAATAATACAAGTTGTTGATCAGTCAGCGTCCAAAAGCAAAAGTATAGCCAGCCGTCAGGTCGACCGTTTATACATTTCCTAGGAAATTTGTAACTCTTTTCGTTGCAAACGCCATCTGAACTGATTTGATGTCGAAAAGCCATGATGCTTATTATCATAGTAGGCATGTGTCGTCAAGTATACCCCGAACATGCCCAGGTATAACTCAGTACACCATCCTTCTAGACATCTTAGCTATACTAAGTGAATGGATCTTTTCTTATAGAAAAACAATACACCGTAACTGTCGCATAAGTATCCATATTTGAACTCAACTTGTTTCTACAACTCCATAATGTCGTCTAATGTATAATAAACGTTGTTTATAATGATTATCATTATTATGAGAGTAAAATTGGATTAATACCATTATCACAATTCTGGGAAATCTTCATTACCCAAATCAATGAAGGTACGACTGTCAATAGGGCTATATAATAAGGGGGGGGGATAGGTACACAAAATAAAAAGGCTTGTATCGATAGATTCAGAAGTTAGTTTCTGTATTTCAAGTCGAAGCATCATATCGAGAGTGAAGCCGCAATGGAGAATCAACAAAATTATTATGCTGGAGATAGTAGTGACACCAACAGTGATAGTCCCAGTTGCAGTACTAGCGATAGTGTCAGTAGCAGTACCGATGTTCCAATCAGAGGAAGACAAGATACTATAGTCGTAGGAGGTTTAACGACAGATCTCACCGACGGTGACATCTTGAAGTATTTCGACCAATTCGGAAGGATGTTGGAAGTTACGATGCCTTATGACGAAATTAGAAAGCAGAGAAAGGGTTTCTTCATAATAAGATATGAATGTGAACAAGTAGTTGATAATTTGCTCAAATTGTCAAGGCCAAAGATCAAGGATACGGAAGTCGTTTTAAGCTTAGCTAGACCCCAAGAGAATGAGAATGTTATAAGGAGTGGCCCAGTGGAACGCCAGTGGAACGAAGTCGCGGTACCAGAGGAGGAAGAGGCCGTGGTGGGTTTGTTTGTTCCAACCGTATTGGTTATGTAGTAGGTCAACGCGCTTGAGGACATCATAGGTACCAACCATACTAGCCGTATCTTAACGATTCATTCATCACGGCTTCTTCGGAATACCTTCATGATGAAAACATGGTATAGTCTAACAATTGGTGGTAATGAAATCGGGGTTATCGAATAATGATCAAAATGTTATATTTTTGTCTTATTAGTGAGACCATTGTATGTAAGACGACATGCGGTCTCGATATTTTAGTTAATAAATATTCTTGTAGGAATGATATTTCTCAGAATTGATTGTTATTTCTATTATCCATTGTTTTGAATCATGTACCAGGGGCCCAGTTCTTCAGTCATGCCAATTTATTTTCAATTGAATAGAATGGTATGCACTATAGACAATTGCGATCTCTATAGATGTTCACCACTATATAGGATATCAAAATTAGGGAACTTTTTGAAATGTTTGTATCTAGGTACTGCTAATCTGATGTTTGTATTGAATCGTGTAAGGATTCATCCGAAAAATACAACCATAGGTTGATATTATAGATCTACATACATGTTCACAATCAGGATATCGAATACGCAGGGCTTTCTGAAATGTTTTCTGCATTGTTAGTACCTAGATACTGCGAGTGTGCAAATTTGGTGTTTGTATTGAAATGACCCACCAAACTTATGGGCATCGGAAAAATATGGTAATCAGATTTCAGAAGATGACTACAAGCCAACCAACCTTATTAATCTATCTTTGTGAATTGGGTTATGTTAGAAACCATTGATGCAATTAAAACCTGAAGAATGATTCGGAGGTTATGAAAAACTAATTCCATCAGCGTTTTATAAGTCCTCCTGCGTTTGAGATGCTTTTTTGTTAACCTATGACCTTTAACTCACCAGCTTAGGAACTCCCTAACATCCTGAGGTATTACCTTTCAATGTGTTTTACTTAGCACAGGCGAAGATGGTGAGTGGGAGTCTACCCAAATCTGGTTAATGAACCTGATTATAGGCACGATGAACGTCGATTGACCTGAGATACTCGACTAACCATCTCCGTCTCCTTGATGATGGAAAATATCTTTAATGAAAAATGAATTGTGAACTGATAGCAATAAATGAACATAACTGCAGAATAAATAATGTGGTGATTGGCACCACCTTGCATGATAATGAATAATTTTTTGTTCGGAGGAGGAAGCGTTAACTACCAAGAAATAAGGTTCACTGATAATTGGTGATTGTTCAAGAGTCATCAAAACCACTTTTTTTACAAAATGACAGTGATCAATCCCAATATATTGAAAATAACATTACAATGTAATACTAAAAAAAAATCAAATTAGACCCTGCATATCACTATATAGCCAGTTTTAATTTTAGCTTAGCTAGACCCCAAGAAAATGAGAATGTTGTAAGGAGATGTCCAGTGGACCACAGTCGCGGTACCAGAGGAGGAAGAGGCGGTGATGAGTTTGTTTATTCCAACCGTAATGGTAATATAGTAGGTCAACGCGGTCGCGGAAATCACGGGCCAAGGTATCAACCATACTAGCCATATCTTTACGATTCATTCATCGCGGCTGCATTCCGAATACATTCACGAACAAAGGGTATAATATGCTCGTAATTAAATCAAGGTTTTCAAATGATTATCAAAATGTTATATTTCTGTCCTAGAAAGACCATTTTATGTTAAGACAATATACGGTCTCGGTATTTGTAATTTTTTCTGAGTCTAATAAATTTTCTTGTATAAGTGATATTTTTACAGTATTGATTATTATTTGTATTATTTATTGTTTTGAAACATATACTAGGGGCCCAATTATTCAGTCATGCCAATTTATTTTCAATCGAATAGAATAACGTACCTAGAATGATATGCACTAGGCAATTGCAATATTACCCAACGTTGCGATATCTACATAGATGTTAACCACTATATAGGATGAAACTTTTCCTAGAGATCAATTACCCTAACACCAAACTGATATTTTTTCGCACTCGACGCGCGTTTCGCTAACA
Organism: Zygogramma bicolorata; assembly: GCA_032362365.1. Classification (NCBI taxonomy): domain Eukaryota; kingdom Metazoa; phylum Arthropoda; class Insecta; order Coleoptera; family Chrysomelidae; genus Zygogramma; species Zygogramma bicolorata. The sequence goes on along the minus strand of JAVJAQ010003155.1, from coordinate 62,873 downwards.
AGGTTAGCATCTTCAGGAGAAGAAAATTGAAACTAAATCTAGAGCTGGGGTTAGTTATTTATATACCTAAAGTTTTCCGGTCCGATATGGACTTCGTTTGTTGCTGTTAGTTATTCTAATTAATTTCTCGGTAATGATCTGACTACCTGCAAGTTCCGTCATCTGTTAGTATTGATTTCTGATTAGTTTCTCAACAATAAATTGAAGAACAGGCTGAAGGGGATAGGTCCCTTGTCACCATTCATGCTGTTTTTACATTTTGCTATTTCGAGACTCTCACATGCATCGAGTAGTCTTGTGTCATGCACATGCTTGATCAGTTTCAGATTGCTTTCACCAATTTTGTGGTCATTGTGTAGAGCGTGTTGGGCGACACTGGATTTTTCTACCCTTCCGTATTTTATATGTGCAAAATGCTCTTTGAAACGGGTTTTAATAGCTCGTCGGCTCTGGCCGATGTACTTGTTGTTGCAATCTTGACAACTGATCTGGTAAATTCCCGACTTCTCTGAGTTTTCTAGTTTATCTTTTGGGATACCAAGAAGCTGCTGTCATTTGTAAGAAGTTTTATATGCAACTTTTTTAGATGTATTGGTTATAAGGAATGAACAGAATGAAATAGAATTTGACATTTACAGGAAAGACCCGAACACCTTCAGATACATTCCAAATGACTCAAATCATCAATTTTCTTCTCCTGAAGATGCTAACCTTTAAATTTAAAATGTGATAACAAGCCAACCCACATAAATAATCTATCTTTGCGAATTGAGTTATGTTAGTAAGCATTTATGCAATAGAAAACTGAAGAAAGATTCGGAGATTATGAGAAACTAATTACATCTGCGTTTTATAATTCCTCCTGCGTTTGAAATGTTTTTTTTTTGTTAACCATCACCTGACCCCCCTACGAACGTCAACTCACCAACTTAGAAACTTCCTAACATCCTGAGGTATTACCTTTCAATGTGTTTTACTTAGCACAGGCGAAGATGGTGAGTGGGGGTCTACCCGATGAAGACCGATTGACCTGAAATATTCTTCTAAACCTACTAGCCATCTCCGTCTCCTTGATTATGACAAATATCTTTAAATAAAAAGCGAACCAATAGCGATAATTGAACATAACTGCAGAATAATTTATTTGATTGGTGATTGGCACCAGTCTGCATGATAATGAATCATTATTCTCTCGCAGTAAGCCATAAAATGACTTACCTATTAAGAAATGAGGTTCACCGATAATTGGTAATTTTTTCAAGAGTCTTAGAAACCACTTTGATCACAAAATGAGAGTGATTAATCCCAAAATGTTGAGAATAACATTACATTATTATACTAAAAAAATTCAAAATAAACCCTATATATCACTATACACCCAGTTTTTGTTTCAAATCGTTCAGTACCGCAAATTCAGTTCACTTTCCACTCAGCTAGACTCGAATTGACCTCTGTATCCTTTATCGTTGACCTCAACAATTGCAGCAGTTTTTTATCCAGGACTTCAGATTCATGTCTTACATCTCAAAAAAAACTGCTCAGTTACGTCGTACGACGTCGCAACTTCTAACATATGTGCTCGTTTTTTATATCGGCCCTTCCAATGTAATACTTTCGCTACTAATGTAATACGGACTACCACTGCTGTAACTATCACTATATACTTACTCAAAATAATAATTCTGATGATTCCTGAAATCCGTGTCAGGTAGATTACCAAAAACTACTGTCGATATAAGTCGAAAACGAAAGAGTGGGGAAGATGACCCTAAGCTTTTAGTAGGTGGCAGCACGACTGCATGTGCCTAACGAGTGATTTTGCAGGGTATGTTTTATTTTTTTTTAATGAATATTTTCAAAAGAAACTTAAGAATCATAAGGATATTTTCTCCAACCGATAGATATGGATGTTTGTCTGTACCAGAACTGAAAAGTTTGTTGAGGGAACGTGGTGGATCCCTCAGAGGAAAAAAAAAGATCTGAGTGAAAGGTAAAAAATTCAAACTGATTACAGAGGTGTTTCGTTGAAAATCATCATAATAACCATCTACTAGCCCTGCTACGTTCTTTTGTAAGTGACTGGAGCATAATCTGGAATGTTCAGAAGCCTGAAAGCTCTTTCTTTTCAGGGCTACTTCCCACTGCTTTTTCAGTTTTGTTTCTTTTGAAAATAAATGCGTACCTACATTATTACATCCGAATGCACTACATAAGACCATTTTATGTCGATTTCAAATCTTTATATTCCTAATTATTGCAAAGAAGGGACGTTCAATGTTTTGAATTGTTGTCATTTGACTTGAGAGGCTGTCAAAGGTACATGCAGTGGTGGCGCTCCTAGTGGTAGAGTTTGGCAGCCGTCATCCCCATTAGTGTTGGGAAACTTCTTTGAAAGAAGTAGATTGATATAGCAATACAAAAAATAAAAAAAGGATTTCATAAGTGGGGACGAAAAACATTTGTATAATTTGCACACAATTAGCAGTTCGACAGTTTTCTGGAAGGGCTGTTTGGTCCGACTCTTACAAGTCTATACAGAACAACTGAAAACTAGTGCTAATCGGTAACAACCGTCCTAATGGAGCTCTCATTTCATTGACGATATTCAATGAAAATCATTTCAAGGAAATAATCTCATTCTTCGAATAAAGAATCATTATTCAATAGATTGCCGAGTTCATCAAAACCCTTTGCATAGATCTCTGCTTAAATAGATTGTGACCTGATACCTTCAGGTACTCGAAAACCCTTTGAGATAGTCAACTCAGGTAGAGATCGGTTCGCACCGAATCGGACGAAAACTGACGAACGATACGGGTCCAGTGGACGCGGTTCCCCACCGATCCATGTGCATGTGCTTGGATTGTTCGTCCGTTGTTGTGTGAATTCTGACGAATTGATCTCGCAACTTTTTGCAGTTTTCCGTTCCCAATGGACGAGAGGCCTAACTCTCTCCAAACGGTTTTGCTTACCTGTACATTGTTCATTGAACAACTTTGACTCTTCAATGTTTTTTTATTTCGACATGGCTGAAATCGAATGCCTTGCCGCCTCTGAGACATCAAAGGGGCACGCCCATAGTTACAGAAAGTTCAACTTCTCAAGGTTAAAAAAGTCATGACATTGATTAGCGGCCGTTAAAACCACCACAGCACCTAGTCAAATTATTGGGTCACATGTCCCACAATCAGGTCTATTCTGGTGAATCTTGAATAACTTTCAATAATGAATCTTGGTTATTGAAAATAATCGACAACTGTTATAGAAGAATATTATGATGCGTCGAGATTTCTGAAATATCTTGTAGGTACTGGTTTTTCAATATGTTATAATATTCAACTCCCAAAAAAGTTTCGAAAAATATTGACTTGAAAATTTTTGATGTGCTCTATAATTGCATTTGGTCCCATTCTCGATATTTCTCAATAATGTAGTGTTAAAGAATCAATAGGCAGGCCACCAGAATAGACGTGAATGTCTGCAGCGGTCGTGGCAACAAGTTTTCAAAACATGACTTAGACAAAGGTGGAGGGGGTTCTCTTCAGGTTTCTCAAGGCGTGAAGATTTCAATTTGCCTGAAAAATCAAGGACCCTTGACGAAAAACCGTTTTTATATTGTTTAATTCAGGGCCTGTTTTAGAAAGGATAATGATTTTAACTTGCCTATAGGGTTGCTACATATGGATGTTTGGGTGGTATTGGTTCGGGCTTCCACTGTATATGTAATTAATATCATTGAAATGTGTCGCAAAATATAAGATGAGGAAAATAAATCCAAACGATAAATTACGAATATTAGGATTGAATTTCACGATGAAACAATCAAATATATAGCTGTCAAACCTAGAGAGTGAATTAGCAGGAAAGCAATAATTACGGATTAAAATCCAAATAGGAAAATTGAAATGAATTTTTGCCAAGAAATGAGAATTAAAAAATAATTTTCAAGTTAACAGTACTCATGACATTTCTATAGCTGATATCCGCAATCGTTTCCAGGTAATGATTGACATTTTGAGATACGGTCGCGATTATAAAGACCCACTTCATCAATCTAGTAATGTCACATTTCCTTCGCGCCCATTGCAGCTTCGTGGGTCATAGATTATGTTCATTTTGTCTTATCATAACCGAAAATTTTCGGATCATGTTACGCACTACCTTGAATCCCAACTAAATTGTTTATTTTATGCAAGTCACACCCTATAATTTCAAATTTCACGGTGAGCCTACGTACTGTAATAGAGCCTAAGAGTTCGTATTTTTACTAGTGTATATCGCTGAAAGCCTATTTTGCTCTCAGATCACTGATGAAACACCGAACGTCAAAGGGACCGCCGTTAGTGTCGCTTCTCAATACTCTGTGGTATATATTCTCGGCACTCGTTGTTTTATTAAACTTGAATAATTTTCTCAGTGCATATTTCCAACATAGCTAAAAACAATCAGCGATTACGTAGTTTATTGGATCTTGGTTACTTGGGCAGGAAACAGACAGCAAAGATTATTTTCCAATTCATATGTGTTTTCTCAAATTTCTCCTACGGATGTCGTAGCTTCAAGCACACATTTTCTTGATTATCCGGCTTTTTATGCATTTATGCAATACCTTATACTTCTTTTCAATTTTAAGTATACCTTCCTCTCTATAGATGACATGGGGTCTACTGGATACCAGACTGTATTTTCCTTTCAGCAGCAGTTCATTTTCATCTCATACTGATCGGTTTCCATCACTATATAACTGGCGTTTCCTTTGTCCGCTTGTTCCACTGCTCTGATTATTTCTCAGTAGGAGTTGCTTTTCGTGAGATTGTAATGTTTACGCCTCATTCAAGCAAACATATGGGTGTTTGAAGGTACCGCCGCGGCACATCATATCCTTTGTCTACTGCTTATCGCCTACTAGGATAACTTCCAAGAATAAAACCATTTTTATTTAAGGGTTGCTTTTTTCGATTTCCTCAGTATCCTAATAACAGCATGTTTCATGAATATTCTACTGTCTCGGTTCAGCCTTGATGTCATCTAATCGTTTTGCATTTATTTCGCCAAAAGATGTAGTCATGAAGGATGACAAACTCAGGTACGAACATTTCTTTGCGAGAGAATGAGGTACGACTGTCAATAGTAGTTGGATAAAATTAAAAGTTGTGGGTATTAGATATATAGCTGAATTGAGCAAATATTTTGCATTATCATTAATTCATCAAAAGTGAAGCCTAAATGAAGAATTAACCAAATAATTATTATGGATAAAGTAGTGATACTATACCCGTGGTTGCCCCAGTTGCAGTACTAGCAGTACCGATGTTCCAACCAAAGGTAGACAAGATCCTCTAGTCACATAAGGTTGAACGACATCTCACCGTATTTTGACCGTTTTAAGTTGCAATGCCATACAAAGTGTGATTTCCATGGTAAAACTGCTGTTTGCCACCCAGACATTACGTGATCTGGAATGCCTTATAAAGAAGTATTTAGTACCCCAGGAATATGAGAATGCTGTAATGTGGTGGATATGCTTATTCCAACTGCTGTAGTAACTACCATAATGATGATACAGTAAGGTTAAGAACTACCGACCTCTGACAATAATAGGAGTCGTTGCTACGCTCCTCCAAACAATCGTTGATCTGTAAAATGTGCTTACCGTTCTCGATACATAATATACTATCGAGCTGTACGAACATTCTGTGGTCATCTTACTAAGAGGCCAAAGAACTATTCTACGTGGACGAAGTACATGAAACAAAAGAACTTCTACACAGATAAACAACGAACATCATTATGCAAGTCACGCTGAAGCGCTGTCTTAATACTATTTAATAGTAATCATTGAGGGTGTTTATTAAATCCTAATATATCGTCTTCAAGAGAAAAAATCTTTTTGTGTTGATACCCATAGAAACTCCCCAGAAAAGTGCCTTTCCAACAACACTGAAAAAAAACAGGAATTAAAAAACTTAAGTCGACTAATGGAAAATTTTAGCGATTATCTTCACAATTCTTTTTGGCATACCTGGAATATTCGTTTACAGCATCTAGTTTAGAAAAGGTATTGGTACCAATTTACATATCTTGTGCTGCTTGGTAATGGAGACTAGAAAATAGTTTACGGAAATTAATCCGTGTGCGATATATTTTAGTATTCGACGAACGACTTCCATGATGGAGACATTATAGAGAATTGATAGGCATTACAGCTTTTCGAGAATTAATCTGTTCAAGATTTTTTATTATTCGACTCCCATGCTGGAGTCATTCAAGTCAGTCCCATTCGAGTAAAAAGCTTTCGTTTTGATCTTTGAAATAGACATAGTCTAGGCAATAAATATCATGAGCTATTATTTTATGCAAGAAAGTGTGAAATGGCTGTTTTTTTATCTTAATTTCGTATTAACTGAGAGATATCACGAAAACGCGTCTGAGGGTGCGTTCACAACTACCAACTGATCTGTTTGGCCGTAGCAGCAACTCCATTCGATCCTATATCACCCCAAATTAGAATACAGTCAGTTACATGTTTCATAAAAGGTTCTACCATGCATGGTCCGTTTCGGAACCATAGTGGAGTGTTTCTGCCTGGGTAGTAGGGCTGATTTGAATTCAGCGCTGTAACCGTAACTTTTCTGTCGCTGACGATGGTTGAAGTTCTTGTTCAGATAGCGAACCCCATGAGTTTGTTTTATGAATATATTTTCTCCCAATCTACAATTCTGTCTCTACAAATACATCTTATGAAAACGATTCTTCGCCCGTCTTGCTCCATCGTGAATTTGATTTTTGGATTCCAAGAAGTCAGATATTCTAGAAATTTTGTTTATTCCTGTTATCCGAAACGATAGGTGGTTTGGTAGTCACGCCAGCTGAATCGCTCGTATTGTAGTGTTCTATGGTCGCTGAGTAGATAAGTTTTTAATTAACGTTGAAAATATGGCAATTATTGGGTAATTGTGAACGTTGCTCTTTTAAATGGAGACCTGAATCGAACCGAATATGACTAATTGAAATGTTGACCCCCGAATTTTATTAAATAACAGAAATTATTCAGTAACATATTTTATTAAAAATATAAAAATTACTGTCATATCCATATGATTATAATTCAGTTTTGGATTTTGAAGACAATGGCACTTTTAGAATAAAAATAACTATTTGATTCAAATAAAATCTACTAAACAAATAATTCATGATATATAGGTATGTACAGATTCTTGAACCAAAAAAAACTAATGTTGTTGTATTGAACTGAGTTAATATGGCACATTGCTGAAGAGATATGAAACAGACTCCCCATTATGTGTCCTTCTCACGGCCTCTGCAAACATCATTGACACATCAATGCACTGTAAAAATTAAAAAAAATATATAAGTTGCAATCCCAGCCTGTAAAAGGAAAAATTATTCGATACTTTATTATCCTATAGGCACGATACACTCATAACGGTATGCCGACGCGCATCTCTCTGTCCTGACTTGTGACGTCACTGCGAAGCATGGAGCCGGACAACGCACAATTCATTAGAAGGAGAATGAGATTCGGTCGAATATCTCCAGGCATTTTCGCATGAAAATGAAATTATTAGTCTTGATGCATAAATACATACATGTTGATTTTTTCAGAAGTAGGTATATTTGTTTCCTGAGTCTACTGAATACTAAAATTATGATTCATTTTCTCACCCTATTCATGAAACCGAGGGTGATACATACTATGATGATATTTCCGACTTTTGACAAATTCAATCGGCTTGGTAATAAAATACATATTTTTTGAAGTACCTACTTTTGTTTTCAAAAAAAAAATTTTGCACGAGTCAAATTTTCCATATTCTAATTATTTGAAGTAACAAGACATATGACAACGAGCTACAAAATGAGAAGCTATTTTGGTAATTCATCGAGTTTTCTTTCGTTGATTTACGAACTTATGATTTTTTTTTCATCCTGTTTTTCAAATTATGGAAACCTATTTGTTTGTTAATCTCCCGCAATCTTATATAGGTCCTTGTTCTACACAAACAATGTAATGCATCGTATGGTATTGGGTTTTCTATTTTTTCTATGGTTCTTTGCGTTAAAGTTTTGAAGATACCTTTTTCTCTGGATAGCGTATTTCCATGCATTTTCTGAAATTCGGTTTCCGTTAGTTTTTGCTCTTTGGGAATATACTTAATATTAATACTTAATATTGGTCCCTTTTGTCACTCTGTTGTAATTATTACAACCAAAAACCGCACAATCAGGGATTCTTAGTTATATACCTACCTACTCATATTTTTGTTTAATTATTGAAGCTTCGAATACGACACTAAATTGACAAAAGCTAATTAAAAATGTTCGAAAACCACTGTTGAAAATAATTTGGTAATAATTCTTAAACTTCACAGCACAACAGAGAACTTGTGAGAAATTCAAATTGAATTCAGGCAAGTCTACGAAGTTACAACCCCGATATGCTTCGCACTCACGTCATCTGCGCGAACTGGACGCGTTTGGAACTAACGAGTAGCATACCGTTATGAGTGTATCGTGCCTATAGGCCTGTTTTTATTCACATGTGAATTGTGTGACAATAATAAGTTTTATACACCAAAGCAAAATACATAAGTTACACTGTACATTCTGTTGAAAGTTCACACAATGAATTAAAATAATTTGCCACCACGACATCATGTCTATTCATATTCATCTGTAAAAATACCATAGACGCTCAAAGAAAATTGACTTCATTAATTCATAAATAGTATGATAGTGCCCCAAAACAATAAATGAGAATTTTTCATCTGAATTTGTATGGAGTTTTCCTTCTAATTTCAAGTTATCCAAAGTTCATAAAGTGAGGTGATAGAAAGTCCTCCTTCCTTCAATTCATTAGTATAGCGGTAAGCACGTCCGCCTATAAAGCGGAAGACCGGGGTTCAATTCCCAGCTGGTAAAAGGTTAGGACTCCATTCTCGCACAAGTTTTGACTTCTGAGGGTTGACGTTTGTTAGCTCGTTAACGGAACGGAAACGAACAATCTTGTTTCTTTTCACAACGTTCTCAATTATGTATTTTATTTTGCCATTTTATTTTATTACAACTCTGTTCAGTTCTACATTTATATTTATATCACTTCTAAGCCTATTTACTTAGTAGACATTTTTGAAAAAGGAAATTAATTTTCTGAAAGCTTGAATATTCAGAAAATAGTGAACATTTTCTGAAGCCCTCCATGTGTATATATAAATAATATAATATATATATATATATATATATATATATATATATAAATAATATAATTGCAAGCTGTTCATAAGGAATAGGGACATATATTGATAGTGGGAAAATGCTTTCTTCAAACAAACTCAGTTCCAGGCGGAACTTTTCTATTTGAAAGGGAAACGAAATGAAAAAATAATAAAAATGTTTGATGCTCTACCAGACCGTCTTGAATCTTGTTGATTTCTCCAAATTTATTCTAAGTCCCACTGAGGAATGTCAGACTGCAGAATGAAAATATTCATGCATACTTGACGCCTATTGGTGTTTGTTTTTTGATAATATGCTAGATTGTAATTGTATTTTATCAGTTTTTGATTTGATAGAAACGATATAGTGGGCGACTACCGTTAGTATATTTGTTATTCATCCACTCGATTAAGCCTGTAGTGGGGGGATAGACGACTTACTTGAACTTTGGAGCTATCTTTCATATGCCTATCTTGCGGGATAGTGTTTGTGACAACAACCGCCTCGAAACAGGCGTTGTTTATTCTAGAAATCGCCGGACCGGAAACTATCCCGTGCGTTAATATCGCGTAAACTTTCGTTGCGCCAGCCTCCATGAGCTTCTCGGCAGCATGGCAAATTGTTCCGCATGTATCCGCCATATCGTCTACAAGGATGGCGACTCGGTCTTTTACATCTCCAACCAAGACCATTGAAGCTACCTGAGAACAAACGAACAAAATGTAATTTTCGTGCCACTAACTTCAGTCAATATTGAAACAATTTAGTAAAACTCTATCGAGAGGGTAAATCCCGGTCTACCAAACTCGTTCGAATAAAGCGCAGAATATGATATCTCATGTAGTAACTAATAATTTTTTTTTAAAACTAAAAAAGTTAACCAAAAAAAATGAAAGTCAAATTGAATTTCTGTATATTACCAGGATTCGAAATTTACATTTCAATTGAAAAATAAAAGTGAATCACGTCACTACTAGTATATTTTATGTAAAATTCAAGAGATTCCACTCTTGGCAGTATCAACACGGACGACCCGAGTGCAGAATCCTCACCCCTTTGTTGTGAGCTTGAAAACCTGTCGAACCTCTCTTGCTCAGGGTTTTTTTTTCAATAAAAAGCTGAACTTTGGAACTCCTTGCTGAGGGAGGTTTTTCCTTAGGCTTCACGCGGTGTGTTCTTGGAACATTACATATATATAAACATACAGATTCACACGAAAGGGAAGCCCTGTAATGTTCCAAGAACACACCGCTTGAAGTTTCAATTGAAAAACATTAGTATTTAAAAATCTGGTTTTATAAAGACAAACAATTGACTTTCATCTTGGTTGGTTGATCATGAAGATTACGAAAAAATATATTAGTACTAGTAGTCACATTAGACAAATTTAATACCTTGTTTTTACGACTCTTTTACGGGATAGACCCTCGTAATATCAAATGGAAAAAATTTCAAATAGCTTGGTCTTTACTATACAAATTATAACATATACTCCTGAAAATGCAAATATTATAAATATAAATTTTTGAGGGAGAAAGGTAGACATAAATAGATGAAATAGAATATATATATTAAATCAAAGTATTTCAAAATGTGAAATTCAAATAAAAATGGATGGGCAAGAAGTTTGAACTTAATCCAGATGGTCAGAGAAAAAACAACAACATTGGATAAGACATTAGAAAGAGCATTATTTTCAAATGCTATTTTGTTTGCTATTATGCATATATTCGTATAGTGATCGGCAACATATTTAAATAGTTTCATTCCTTTATATTTGAGACTGTTCAAAAAGAGTAGGTTTATGCTTTCTCAGCATAGCATGTCCGGTAAACTTGAAAGGTTCTGATTAATTGAAAAAAAAACATTATCTTGCCTCCTCTGCTACATCACTTACCTCATTTGCCTTTTTCCTTTCCTTGTGAATAAGAGCAAACTCTACGTTCAATCTGTCAGCTATAGATGTCACTCGTTTAGCACCTCCAGCGTCGGGAGAAACGATTATACTGTTCCTCCATTCGACGATGTTCTCTTTGATCCACTTCAAGACGGCAGGTTCCGCATACAAGTTGTCAACCGGAATATCGAAAAATCCTTGAATTTGGGAAGCGTGCAGGTCCATCGTGATGATGTGATCGGCTCCTGCTACAGAGAGCATGTTGGCGACTAGTTTGGCAGATATTGGGGCACGACTCTGAGAAAAGAATCATTATTTCAGATAAGAAACCTGAGTTCAAGAAAAATTTCAAAGATGAACCATCTCTAATCAATTCGATCTGAAGTAATGGCATTAACACATTCATTACAAATATCCCACATGCATAAATATTCTATGATTTCGTATCTTTATCGAGAAATGGATTCAGCAGTGTTTGTAATTCAAATAACAACATTAATCGTTTTTTGCCCGAACAAGCTACAAGGCTTTGCCTTGTTATTCAAACCAACAAATATGCACAAATTGAAAAGGCGCAAGCGTGGACTCGTGAATTTGTAATTCTGCCTGTTTGGCCGGTGATTTGTGATTTCACCGAAGTTTTAGGATTATGGATTTATTTGTTGGTTTGGACCGTTTTGTAGAGATCAATTACTCTCAATTACTGATATTATTTGCACTCGACGCCTTATTTCGCTGACAAAGTAAGCATCTTCAGGAGTAGAAATTTGATACTAAATTTAAATACTAGGGTAAGCTATTTATATACATTACGTTTTGTTAGTGCAGAAACTACATGCAGAGGTTTACTCAAGTAGGCTTTCAAAGAGCATTTTGCGCACATGAGGTACGGAAGGAAGAAAAAGTCCAGTGTCGGCAAACATGCTCTGAACAATTAGCACAGAATTGGTGAAAGCAATATGAAACTGATTGATGCATTTGAGAGTCTAGAAATAGCAAAATATAAAAATACCATGAATGGTGACAAAGGGCCTATCCCATTTAGCCTGCTTTTATTGTTGACACATTAAACAGAGTAATTAGTAGCAACAGACGAAGTCCATATCGAACCAAAAAACTTTCCAGGTAGTGGCTGCACTACATGAAGTTGAAAAGTATATTAATAGCTAACCCTAATCTTTAGGTCTAGTATCAATTTTTTCCCTGAACATGCTAATCAAGTGCAAATAATATCAGTTTGGTTGGGGTAATTGATCTCTACAAGAAGTTTCAACCTTCACACCAAAAGTTCCAGTGGCATTGTTTATTGTTGGCAAACACCAAAAAAGAATATGGCCGCGTTCTGATTCCAAATATTGTTACCATCAGGCGTTCCGTTATATTGTTTACCACAGTAACCACCATCTCAAGTTACCAGTCTGGTTAACCAGACAGGGAAACGGAAGACGGCCTATAGTTCACTATTATGGTTGCACATGTATTTAGGATTTAATGGTTGGCATCACTGTAATTTCTACCACGTAACATACAAATGATCCCAAATTTACCTGTGAATTCAGTGGTCGTGACCGATAAAGCTCCACACCATAATGTTCAAGGGATCAAGGGAATTAAAAGCATCATATTGAATACAAATTTGATGAGGTGTCTGCTTGAACACGGACATAACGTTTTGCGACTTCCACCCTATCATCCCGATTTGAATCCCATTGAACTCGTTTGGGCTACTGTCAAAAACGTGTCCCAAAATGATGTAACTTTCATGTTGGAAGATGTGAGGAAATTGGTAGATCACAAGTTTCATCGAATCACTTCCGAGGAATGGCCATAGCGTTGCCGTACATGTAGTAGAAATAGAGCGGAAATATTGGGAAAATGAAACATTCACAGACGTTCGAACGTAATTCCAGTGATTGACGATAGCAGCACAAGAAGCAGTGAAGATGAAATAAAATTTGTATTCAGATAGTCACTGATTAAAGTTCATTTTATCATTATATAACATTTTAATGAACTACGTACCACTACCTACCTATAATTCTAAATATGAAAATCAATTACAAAGAAGTCATCAGAGCAGATGTGTGTACTGTGTAATAATTGAGTTGAAAGATAGATGTCACTACCTGAAATTTCTAGAATGTTGACATATTTGAATTTTAGATTTCAAGAACTTTGTTTTGCTTGAGCTACTAGTAGTCTAACTTTCTCATTCTCATCAAAAAAAAAATGTGGCAAAGTACATTATTGAAAATATATGGACCCAGAATATCTTGAAGGGATTAATATCAAGTATTCGAAGTTAAGATTACAAAATCTGCCAGAAACTTTTGAGAAGGCCTATTCTAAGTATTAGAATCAGTTGAGATCTATTAAAATGGAAACGAAGTACGACCCGAGTTTGCGGCGGTGCATGTCACTATCACTTCCTAACCTCGAGCAAATTTATATTTTTTATTAAGGGAAGTTTGGGCGTTCTTGGTGGTTTTTGGTGATCTCTGCCTTGATCAAATGTCAACTACATTCCCCTTAATTTTTTAATGAATGAGTGAAGCTCATTTCCCTTTTGCATAGTGTATCAAACATATACACTACATTATGATCACCATACATTCTTTTGTATTTATTCGTCCACCTAATCTGTCAGCATGTAGAACAGTCGACTGTTATTTTTTGAAAATTATGCATTATCTTATGAATTCTGATAATTAGTTCACTGAATCCGCCTATTTTTTGCGGAAAAATCGAATATCACATTCGTTGGACGGTATCTTCAGAATTTAAATCACAAAATTGAGTTCATTTATATTATAGAAACAAACCTTGAAGGTTAGGACGAACTGAGAAAATGCTTGTAATTTCAATGTACTACTTAGTAACTTCTTTGAAGACTTCACGTTCTCCGACACTGAAATCATTTGTGGAAAAATACCATGAATGAATTCTTTGCAAAAATATATACTGAATCAGATAGTATTTTCATCTCCCTATATAAAATTCAATACAGTGAATTGATCTTGAGGCACTCGAAGAGAAAATATTCAGGTCTATTCTGGTGAATCTTGAATAACTTTCAATATTGGTTATTGGAAATAATCGATCGAGAACTGTTATAGAAGAATATTATGATTCACCATCGAGATTTCTGACATATCTTGTAGGTATGGATATTTCGATATGATATAATATTCAATTCCCGAATTTTCGACAAATATTGACAATTAAAAAATTTTTATTTGCACCGTAATCGAATTTAGTCACATTCTTGAATATTTCTCAATAATCTAGTGATATTCAAGAATCAATAAGCCACCAGAATAGACCTGATTATTATAATTTACACATGAATCGATATGAGAATTTTTTTTTCATATGTGAAAATAAATACCAACATGAAAGTATACGAAAACATGAAACTTTGTTGATCTTTGAAAGTTCACAGAATGGAAGAATCACACTTGAAAGGAAATATATAAAAAATTGAATGTCAACTCAAGCCAATCCATTTTGAGAATGTATTATATATTCCTATGCCATTACATATTAGGTCATCTTTGACGCTACAATAAATGCGAAGATAGAAACATTCAGGTTATTTTTAAAGGTGTATATGGTTTCTAATCTTCTTATATCCAAGGATTATGGGAACTGTTTCAAATAGAAAAGCCGAAGCAACTGTCAGTAATTATGTTATGAATGAAACAAATACCATCAGAAAATGTTAATAGTAATGTGCCCCAGAAAAAAAATGAACGGATATGGCATAGTTCACTTTATATTGAGAGTCCATCGACCTAGAATATAAAATCAGACCCGATTCTGAATCGTTTCGTTATAAAAACACTTCAATCATAAGAATTTTCAAATAAAACGAATGTCTATCATAGCTGCAGGTTTAATTTCATCAAAAATCAAACTTATTTAATTCACCGTTAGTGATTTCTCCTTCAAATCTTTCCACTTCCAAATTTTAAAAAGAAATATTAGCGGAGTTTATTTTTCTAATAGACTTCCAATGCTTTCTTCATTTCGCAATACTTTTATTTTGTTTTTCGCATTGATTAATATGTCGAAATTGATTTTCTCAACCCTGTATTAGAAAATATATGAGGTCAGAATGCAACATCGTGAAATAATGAATGATTATAGTGTAGTTACTAGATAACAAAGAGATAACCTTCACCTTTTGGGCTGCAAGATACGACAATTAAGTGTAAACAAGTCAAAATTTTTCAGTTAATTCATCTCTTATGATTGTCTATAAATACACATAATCCATGAGGTAATGATTTTTTAATTCAAATTATTATAATTGAAGAGTATGTGAACAAGACTACTTTAAGCTGTAAGAAGTTATACACTTACCGCTTTATTGAAATATATTGTAATTTATATTTCAGCAGACAGTTAGTAAAACATTTGAACGGCAGTGATTAGATTCAAAATTTCAAAGCATAAGAAGTCTCTCTCAACAACGTTATGAAAGTGTGATATCCAAGAGAACTCATATAACAAAATGCAAATCTCAATTTCTTTGATTGTGCTTTCAAAAAATTCAAAATAATTCGAGGTTCCAAGGTATAACTTTCGATACAATACTTGAATATCTTGATCCAAGAACAGCATTTTCGATGTTAGAAGAATATCCGTTGATGAAACAAGATTTTGTCATTTGAACGATTTCTATAAAGTACCTATAAAGAAAACTATTTTTCTTATTATTGATCGATGAATACAATCAATTCTTTATAAAAGTGAGTGCAATTGTCTATGACCAGATGTTTTTTATTCAATATTTTTCAAAATAATTGTTTTCGTGCAAAGTCATGAACAAACCAGTACCAAGTTATGTTAAATTACCATTAACTATCTTATACAAAATGGATGTTTTCAAGGACGATGGAGCATAGAAAATAGTCGAGAACCAATCTGTGTGCGAGATGTTTTAGTATACGACGTGGTGACTCCCATGCTGGAGTCAATATCAAGAACTGATAGAAAATTCTTCATAAACACAGAATTCTAACTGATCAAACTCCCTTTTCGATTTGACGAGCCTAAGTGCAGCAATAGAAGTCAATATTGTATTTTGGTTATTCGGATCATAGGGGATTTGATCAGTTGGAATTCTGCAGTGAAAGAGATCTGCCTATCAATTTTTGATAATGACTCCAGCACGGGACTCAGAACGTTTAAGAGTAATAGATCTCGCATATGAATTAATTCCCTATTATTATTTTCTATATTCTCATAACTCACATATGTTGGTACATATGTTAGTGGTTTGTTTATGATACGTTAACTCTGAATCAACAATTATGCAATAAATTCGACTAAAGCATTTGAGTTTATACCGAGGTTTATACAGAAATATGAAGAAAATGAAAAATGTACAAATATGAATTGGGGTAGAAGAAAGACTAGTAATAAAAAAGGCCAGTGTTCAGGAAATATTGAGTTAAGTTTCTAACAAGCTTTATAGTATGTAGTAGAATTCAAAAATAAGGTACTTATTCCTGGATAGAATTATACGTGTGTGTCGTCCTTCGTATATGAACAAAAATATGAAATTTGAATATTGCATTCTGGATCAAAGGAAATACACTAACTTATATGAAGAATGAAAGTTTTAGAAAATTCAATGATATAGAGATTTTCCATATGGTGCAGACCAGAGTTGGACATAATTCATTGACTTCAATTCATTTAAAAAAAGTGAATTGTGAGTTGCAATTTTTTTGCGATGAATTATGACTTCCGAATTGTTTTTCGTGATTTCAATTTACGGAAAGGAATTGAAGCCACAATTCAGATTCACAATTCAAAAGTCATTCCCAAAATCGCGAGGTACTTTATCACGTGGTCGTTCGCTAATATCCTTTAGTTCCAGTCTGCGTATATTCAGGATTGTAATTTTTTTCTTTCCATCAGTGAGTGAACAAGCGTTGAATAAAAGTTTTGGATTGCTTTGTTATGATTATAATATTTCACCAGATTCGAGAAACGATATAGAAATTTCAAACTTTGCGAAAATACGCGTTTTCTTTACCTATTATTCTCATATCTCGATTGGGTGAATGATTTGGGGGATTTCAGAGCCCAGAGATTTATAAACGAATGACAATTTCAAATCTTAAAATATCAAATGGCATAAACAATTGAAATGAATGTACCTGAACAAAGAAAATTACTTAAATGCATTTTTTTTCTAGGACCATGACTAAGTTGATAGGCGTTTTAGTACGTCCAGGCCATTTTTTATCTGGTAGTTTAGCTCTCAACTACTAGATGAATATTATACTAAGCCTAAATAGTATAATTGTTCTAAAATTGTTGTTGTTAATGAATGCAATTCGATAGTCAAGTAGTGCGATGAGACTTAGGATGATGCTACTCCCTCCTCCATTTTTCTAATCAGTATAGTAGTTTTCACAATAAATGGTATTGACTGAAGGATTATAATAAAACCAATTAGACCCTTAAGTTGTAAAATCCGAGATGCACATCATAAATGTAAAAGGACCGGATTCAGGTAATTTTGTTTCTCAGAGAGGGATTTTAGAGGATTACAGCTTACACTTCTTTTTCATTTTAGTCTTTGTATTTCATTGGAAGTGTTCACTTGTGTTACGGCGTGCAATAATTTTATAACATTCATTTGTTATTACAGGCATTAATAGCAAAGATTTTATACCCCAACGTACAGAACAGGCAATATGTGGCGTCCGTGGATGAAAAGTAATAGTGCTTCTTCCAGTGGTTCGTTAAAGAAGAATCACTTGTCTTGTGACGCGAAAATCATTATAAAAAATATGTATAGTTCCTTACTTCAGCAAGGATATAACGCGGGTGCTGCAGCAAAAGTAACCAGTAATTTGACGAAGGAGGTGCCTCTTACTTCAGTTAGACGAATTGTTGAAAATTCCATTGAATCAAGAAAAAAGCGTAAAGATTCCGGTGTCACAAAAAGTCTAGACTACTGGGAAAAAGATTTGATAATTGGATTGGTTGGGTCCCAAACGCTATGTGGCTTTCTGCCAAAAATATTAAGGACTCTTGTGTTGATAATCACGAAGATAGGACAGCAGAGCTTTTTGAAGATTGGTTTGAAAATTGTCTGTTACCCAACATTCCGCCAAACAGCGTTATAGTAATGGACAACGCAAGCTATCATAGTCGACAATTGCAAAAAATTCCTGGCTCAAAGAATACGAAATTGGAGATTCGAAACTTCATGGCTGCAAATGACATATATTTTGAGGAAAATTATACAAAAAAAGAACTTCCACAAGTACTGCAGTCATTTTCTTAAAAAAAGTATGTTTGTGATACAATTGCAGAAGAATTGGGACATACAGTGTTACGACTACCTCCCTACTACTGCGTGTTCAATCCCATAGAGCTTATGTGGCACCAACTTAAATACTTCTCCGACTTTGAGTGGTAGTGTGGTAGAATTAATTAGGAACTGTATGAATGACATTCCTACCGAGAGTTGGAAAAGTTCTGTTAGTCATGTTATAAATGTTGAAAACTCGTACCTTTCTGTGAAATCAATTGCGCCAATTATAATTAATTTAGATGAGGATAGCGATAGCGACACTGAACTTAATATAGAATAAAATTGTAACATTTAAATGAATTACTTGTATATCTCCTACATTATGCAAAATTCAAATTTCTTAAGTTCGACCCTGTAGCACATTTGCATCTTTTACCAGATGATTTTGTACACAATGGGATTAAATCGGGTAGTTTATTGCAGTTAATGAGTCAATACCATTTACTGTCAAAAATACTACACCCATCCAAGGAAAAATGGCTTGTTGAAAAACAGAAGCTTTAAAGATTCCAGATATTACTGAAAAAAACAGGTTTCACTGTCGGATTTTTTATATTAAAGTTCATACGACAAAATCCTACGATGTTCAGAGAATATTTTGAAAACCAAGAAAAAGATGTAAAATTTTTTTCAGGGAGTTCTAACATAACCTTGCCTGATTTCAAAATGAAAACGATGGCTTGAAGAGAAACAGAGGCCGAGAGGTTTCCAAGTTCACAACAAAGGGGTGGGAAAACTACTAGTCGGATCATCCATGATGAAAATTCTGAGGGCAGGACGATTGCTGATACTTCAGGAAAGCAAGGGCGGTAGAATTTCTGATAGACAAAAGAAAGATTGATGCCTCTTTTTAATTTCAGAGAAGTATGTGAAGTACCATTGACAAGACCCTTCTTTTAACGGACAGTAGCAGATTATTCATTGTGTGGTGCTGAACTTGATCATTCCTCCTCAAGTACTCTGGTTTAGTGTAAATGACTTGCTTAAAGAAAAAATAGGCTTGGAGTTTCTCAACAATCGTTTATACCAGATTATCAAAACGCCTGTCCATAATTTTTTTCAAACCCTCACTCACAGCGTATATAGTTTCTTATGAATAATTTGTATGTTTGGGTTATTCGATTTTTGAGATATTTTCATTTTTTCATTTTTTTTCAAATTTTGTTAAAAATATATCCTAGTGTAATGACAAAAAGATCTTCAATTTATTATAATAAATTCATATCTTGAATAATAAACATTATTGCACTCAGATACATGATTGAATGAAAAATGTACAAGCCAGTCAAAAGAAACAGAGAAGATATTTTTGGAAATATTCTGATGAAGACTATGAAGAGATATATTATTCGTTTACACATTTATGTTGGCGTTCAAGTAATCTGAAGTATTATAAGGCTCAATATCACTTAGAATTTTTTAAAGTTGTTTCTTCACTTTGATGAAATCCTGATTTTCCTTGAGAGCTGATGGTAAATGATTGAAAAATTTGATGCTAGAGTAGAGTGCTCCTTTCTCTATTAGAGACAGGCGGTGATAGGGATAGTTGAAATCCATAATATTCCTAGTTCCGTATTTATGGGTAATTCGAAAATTTTCAAAGAATGTCTATGATTGAAAATGAATTTTATACATTCGTAGATATATAAGGCTGGTATAGTGAGGAGTCCTGAAATTTTAAAGTGACCTTTACATGAGTCTCTATATTTCAGGTTTTTCATTATGCGAATCGCATTTTTTGTATTTTGAAAATTTCACTTATACTACTACTTCCACCCCAGAGAATGATCCCATATCTGGCTCTAGTGTAAAAACCGGAAAAGTAAAATGTTCTTGTGATGTTGTCATTATTATTTCTAGATAAAATTCTAAGGCCGTAACAGACACGACTCAAATCCTTGCAAAGAAGTTCTATATGCTTGGCAAAACTCAAAGTTTCATCAATGAAGACACCCAAACACCGTATATAACCAGACAGTTGTATTTGATGATTATTAAAAGTTATAGTGTCGGGTTTATCTACACTCCGACTGGTTCCAAAATATACAGAGCTTGTTTTATCTTGATTGAGTATCAGCTTTGAGTTTGAAAACCAGTTTTCAACTTTGCTGATCACTGAGTTTCCTTTTAACACAAGTTCTGGTAAGTTTGGTGCTGAAAGGAAGATGGTACTATCATCTGCATAGTTAATTATAGTTTGGTTTTCTTCCATAATGAAGCTTAGATCGTTGATGTATATTATGAAAATTAGTGGTCCGAGCACACTACCCTGCGGAATACCTCTGGAAATCTCGAGGGGCCCTGACTGTATAGTTTGGTTTGATTTCGGGTCCTTGATTTTCAAGGATTGCATACGTCCACACATGAAAGTTTTCAACCAATTGAGTTCTGTGCCACGAACACCGTAGTGGCTTAATTTTGTGAATAAGATTTCAAAGTCAATACAGTCAAAGGCCCTCGATAAGTCCAGAAATACTCCACAGCAGACATTGCCGGCATCGAGACTATTGTAGATATTATTTGACAGATCAAAAAGAGCAGTTTCAGTACTTCTGCCAGGAAAGAAACCATGTTGATTTTCACTGAATAGATTTTGATTTTTGAAAAAAGTAAATAACTGTTCATACACTACCATTTCGAAAATTTTCGAAAATGTACTGATAAGACTAATCGGCCTGTAGTTCTCAAAGCAATCAGGATCTCCTTTTTTCATAATTTTTTTGATAATAGATAATTTTAGGTGGGAAGGAAACTGTCCGACACTTAAAGAAACATTAATGAAGTGAGTTAGCGGTTTACAAACATATTCAAAACAGTGGTTCAATAGATACGAAGCTATTCTCGTGAAATGGGATATCACAAACATATTGTTCTCTAATCGGAATTTTTTTTGAAATCAATTCATCTGGTTTTCGGTTGAAGAATTTATTGAAAGAGTTCACCCCAACCAGGTAGTCTCTGAATGTTGGTTGTACATCTGCTTTAGATTTATTATTCGTGAGTTCATTTATTTATTTGCCAGCAGGCTTTAGATTTGTTTTTTGAACCAGATAACCTATTTTGAAAATATTTATTTTTTTCTTCTTGTAAAAGATTATTATAATGCTGTTGAGAATTTCTGAAATCATTAAAATATTCTGGGGAATGTACAGAAAGTTTTTGATAGTGCACCATTATGTCTCTGACAGATTTGATGTCTGGGGTTCTGAAAGTTAATTTTTTATTTTGAGGTTTTACCGATCTCAACGGAAAATGCTTGTTGAAATATGCAATTTGTTAACAAATAAATTATATTTCAAGTCTACTGAAGTAGCCTCATATACAGGTAAGAAGAATTCATCTTTAATATCATTTTTGAAATCATCAATGGCGATGCTAGAAAAATACCTTGTTTTTTGTGTACCTAACTGACACATTCCAGGGACATTCAATGACAAGATCTGACATCAATGATCGGAAAGGCAAGTATTGACATTCCTAATAGAGAAAAGATCAGTAGAACATACAATTATGTTGTCCAGACAGCTTCCTCCGTTCTTAGTTTGTCGAGTAATTTCGTTAACAGTAAGTTTGAGATCATAAGACTCTAATATGTTCACGAACGAAGTTGAATGTTTCGATGAAATCAATGTGTCAATATTGAAATCACCGGCAATGTAAAATTTAATGTTTTTTTTGGAATAGTATATCAACTAATTTAGTAAAGTGATTCATGAAAATATCATGATCACTTCCAGATGGATGGTAAATGCACACCACAATAAAATTTTGCTTATTGAAAGTAATTTTTATAGCACAGCACACAAACACATTGAGAACAATCAGTTCACTGAACCATGATATCGGCGAGGCAGTTACGTTTTCATCACAATATATTGCTACTTCTCCATGCTGATGGATGGGGCGGCAGCAATGGAAAACTAGTTTGAATTCTCCAAGTTTCAATATTTCTAGTTGATCAGAGGATTGCCAGTGCTCTGTTATACAAATGATTCGATGCCCGGAGATATCTCCTAAAAATGCAATAAGTTGATTTACACTATTGTAGATACATCGAACATTTTGATGTATTATAGATAATGTTGCTTGATTATTGAAATTCCGTAGCTGGGGTGTCGGTGGAATGGTTTCTAAAAATTCTCAGGTCTCTGGTCATATCCATGGTACTTCCTGAAGTCGAATCCCTTGTATGCGACATTCTTTGGCCATGTGGATGGCTTGTAAAATTCATCCTTCAGCTTAAAGTCGATTCCACACATGAAGCATTTATTTTTATTGTCACTCGTTGGCAGTTCCTTTATAATAATATCGGCATCTTTCAAAGCCTTTTGCTCTTTGAGATATGTAGTCATCTTTTCAGCTACGATGTGACGCTTTATGCGGTACAGATATAACCAGACTTTTCTTTGAACACCAAAGTCTCTGTAGGCATCATTTTCACCATAGGTTTCATCTGGGGTCTCCTTTTCTTGTATGTGACTTTTGTAAAACCATCACTATCATTCTGTGATATACTGTCCTTGGTAAGATTTATTATTCGGTTCATGGTTTCTTGTTGTTTCTTGGAGTTCTGGTACGTTTGAGCCACTTGGCAATATCGTATAATTATTTCGCCATTATTTATAGAACTAACTAATATAATCACATTTATTTAAAATGTCCTTATCTTTCCTTAAACTGCATAGGTACTTCGGAAAGAATAAAAAACGTGCAATCAAATTTCAGTAAGAGTAAAATTACACTTTTTTTGTTGGTTTTTGTAAAAAAATATTGAGTGATTTTTCTCCATGAGGGCCAGTAGATTATCACGAATTTTACCTAGTCATTACCACTGTCACTCTGATCAGTTATACAAAATGAATCGTGTTATCTGGGAGATAATTGAAGAATAAAATTTTGATGAGTTTTTTCAAATGCAAATTATGCATATGCAAATTATCTACAGATATGAATTTTTCAACTTTTTTACGAATAGATGAAAAGTCATAAATATTCAACACTGAATATATTCACAAACACAAAAATTGGACTTCAAGCAATGAAGTTTATCACTCTGTCAAGAAAACCGATTGATATTTTTCTTCTCAAAAAATGAGCACAATGAATTGTGAATTGATTGGGAGTAACAGTTAACAAGCTAGCTTGTGGCTTCAATTCGTTTTTTACGATGAATTTGAAATGCACGAATTCAATTCTTCTTTTTTTTGCGTCAATTTAATTCTTGAAAGTAGTCAATTTGTTCAAACCTGGTGCAGACTTTTTGGAGGGTGCTGTGGAAGTGAAAAATGAAGATGATCATTTTCTCAATGCAAACAAATATTATTGACTGTTTGTTAAACTGAATTGAGATAAGTTCGAATTGCAAATGATATTTGGGAAACTTCAAACTATTTAGACATGTAAACAGTGCTTATCGGAATGGTCACGGATTATTTTGAAGGATGTTCAAGATGAATAACAATGACGTGAACTGACCTGATAAATTTGTTTTTTTGAGATAAATAAATAATATTAGTACCCGAGACAGTTGGCGCTATGGTTTTGAGTCCGGTTCATAATCGAGAGGTTGTTGGTTCAATTCCCCAACGGGGCAGAGATGTTTCTCTTGAAATTTTTTTTCTGTTGTATTGTGAAACGATTCTGTCACACTTGAGGGTTTGACGGGTCCGCGAATGAAAATGCTGCTCCTAAGGAGTTACTAACAAAACTAAACAACTTCAGTAGAAGTCGATGGCGTATGCGACGGACCCTTATCCCTTGGGGGTGAAGGGGGAGCCCCCCACGTTCAGTGAAAATATTATCAGAATTATTTATTCATATTATTTTTAACGTCCAATCGCCACCCCCAATCAGAGGTACGGGAATGGTTCTTAAACTTTTCAACTTCTATAAAACCTGTTTGAATCAGGTTCGATTATTACTGAGAAAATAACAAAAATGATTTGTGCAGATTGAAATTGTGAAATAATTGAAATATTGTTTTCAAAAACATCAACTAAATCTTGCATAAAGAAATGAAGAGAGATCAGAAGAAAGAATTCGAAAATAAAATAAGAAAAAAATCCATTGAGTCCAAAAATATCTGGGAAAAAGAAGAAACTAACAAAACGGACTAATATCAAAAATGGAGTAGAGAAAAATCGAAATGAGAAAAATAAAATGCCAAAAACGAAAAACCTCCGAACCAAAGTGAGATATGTGAAAGAAATTGATGAATATTGAAACGAGTACTTTCAAATCAAATCAAATCAGTAAAAGGAAGATAAAGGAAGAAAGTCGATGAAGTTACAAAATGAACTGCAATGAAAAAAAGATAATTCAATGAAAATATAGATGGAAGCACAAAAAAACAAATATAAAAATAAAAATAATTTTTTGAACTAAGTAGCGGACGAATTTATTCCAGACATTTCGAACGCTGTATCATCCTCTGATGATAGAAGTTATCATCAGATGAAAATTGCAGATGCAACCGATGGGAGCTTTTTTGGGTTTTATGATTTTTTTTTGTTTCTACTCATTGATGATCTTTCACTGATTTAATATTATTCTTTTCAATATTTATTAATGTTTTTCACTTACTTTGCATCTTTCAAACGTTATTTCGTTTTTACATTTCATTCTCCTTATTTCATAATTCAAATTCTGTTTCTTCCTTCACTTCCTTGGTTTGTGTTGTTGCTTTGATTTCTTTATTCTTTCACTCAATATCTCTTTTCGATATGTCTTTGATTTTTTCACATATTTCATTTCAATTACTTCACAATTTCAACTTGTTTAGTTTACCTTTTTTAAGGTTCTTTCGCATATATTTTCGAACTTCTTAGTTTAACATAACAAGTTTCATAAGTGTTAAGGTTTTGACAATGGAAGTTCGGACCACTTGCATTTACAGAGAACATTGTCAACCAGACTCAAACAAATAATGGTTATGTGCGGAAGATTTATTGTAAACTTGAAACTTTTTCCAGAGTCAAATATCTTCAGGAGAAGAATGCAGCATTTAATTTTGGTCCGGTATTCAGCCAAGCAAACTGGTACAATCGGGAGAATCAATATACTATCAATTTCTCACCTGTACATGCCACTCAATTGATAACACTCACAGTGGACGCGCGTTTTGCTGACAATTGGTATCTTCAAGAGAAGAAAAGTAATACAATCTCCAATCTCTTTGATTATTTTGAACAACTGAATCGATACGAAATGTAGATAGGTGTGAATTTTATTTATTACATTTTATACCAAACGCCATTGACTTCGCCTGAAGTTTTTCAGCAGGAAGTAGTCCTTATTACTCAACTCCCTACGTCACACCTCAGGAGCAGCATAGTTATTCCCGAACCAATCAACCATGAAACGTGGCAGTGTCAGTACTACAGAAATTCTAAAGATAAAATTGTCTGCCTCGTTGAGGGATCGAACCCTGGACCTCTCAATCATGAAACGGGTACATAAACACTTCTGCCAATTCATTGGCCTGGAAATGCCATTTCATGACAGACACATATGATGTCAATGTATTTCACATGCTGACAGACTGTTGTTATTTGGCCATGTTTGAATATTTATTGAGGAATCCAGAGATCAAGGGGTCCAAGTGACGTTTTTGACATTGTGTTGAATACATAAATGAGTTGTGGAAATATTAATCTATTTGGTAGTGATGATATAAAAACTGTTTTCTCAAATTGTTGATTTTGTTCCTCGGACCTCTTGGCCAGTGGGATTCCTCATTTCTGGAAACATCGAACATAGGAAACTAAATGCTTTAGTTGAAGATGGGTATTAAACATACTATTCTCTGTTAGTAGTGCAAGTCCAAAAAGTTCATACTACAAGAAGACAGATTCAGAGCGAAGATATTATATTATGCAGTGTTATGTATAACTAATGATTTCAAGTCCGGGAAGAAATTCCTTGTCATATGCTCATATACACAATCTTTGACCTAACTTACTTCAAGTTTGAGAAATGAAGTGTTGAAGCTCAAAGGACCAGAATCATCAGAAACTATCCATATTACCTAGAGCCAGATTGGCAATGGATCATATACCAAGAGCATTGAGAATGATAAGGATGTTTTTCATATCAAACCTGGGAAAACTGGGAAAAATCTGCGAAAACCTCATGTCCTTCATACTGAAGACTATCAAAAAAATACCTGACAGACACATTAGGGATGGTGCACTGGCTACCAAACTACTGTACAAGCATAAATCAGCATACAGATCAGGTATGTCAACAGCAAAAGCACTACATCGAATAACTCAGCGAACAAATTTTTATTGGCGGCTTTTTTAGGGGGATTTCGATAATACTTCTTTAGAATCAATCATCTTCTCATGACGGGTTGCAAGGGGGTTCTCACATAATGGACGACCTGCTGGACCAAAATAGACCCAAAATAGTGGGCTAAGCAGAAGACTCACGCATCCTTTCCTAAGTTAAATATAATAACTAATGTTAGAGGGCACATGCAGAAGGCCGTGAATACTGTAATCAGGTGAACAAATGGGGAGAGACCTAGAATGTGTCTAAATCTGTAGTATTCGCTTTTGTTAGAGGAACTCAGACCTGTACTCAGGCGCGAAGAAATACATCTGTGGGTCAGGTTAAATATCTTGCGAGTAATATAAAAGTGAAGATTAACTTGGGACCAACAAGTTGACGCCATCAACAAGAGAGGCGCAAGTTACACTTATGGATTTATGGTAGCCAGACGCACCTACGGAAATAAATGGGGGTTGAAACCGGATGTGCTGTACTGGTCGTTTACAATCATTATGCATCTTTGGCATGGTGAACAGAGGCAAAACATATATATGCTAAGAACAAACTCAATAAGTTCCTAAGGGCCACTTGTACATACTCCAGTGAACTGTGGTTCGAGTGAAGCGAGTTCAATTGTCAAGTAACAAAAGATTCTGTTGGATAATGCTTAACAACTGAACTCGATTTACTTGAACCACAGTTCACTGTATTATATACAAGTAGCCTTTAGTCTTGCTTGTTTTTGCATCAAATGACCAAGGAACACAACACCCACAGCAACTTATGGAAATACTCTTGGATCTTCTCTCATTACACCCCGTGATACGGGGACAGGCAATAATGGGTCATTTTGGACAAGAAAATTCACCGAGAAAACAAACGGCAATCATGGAATAAGTAGACTATAATATTTTTAGCTTCAATGGCAGTTTTGTATTTAGTCTTGTCTAGCTTCAACCACCCACTCTGAAACTTTTTGAAAACATTTGAGTGGGGGCAGTAGTTGCGACTTGAAAGCTTCTACTTTTTTATTTTGAGCTGTGCTTTAGATCTGTTAGTGTTTTATAGTTTTCTCCACTTTTTGTAAACTTTCGTGGAAGACTTTTCGTGACTGTGGAGCTACCCCACAATGGCAATCAAAAATCTTAATAGGGATATTGACTGGACATCATCCATTCAAAGAACACGTTGAACAAGATAGGGCTGTATATTGGAGAGCTTAGCTGCAAACAACGCAACAAAGGGATAGAGACATCTCGCCACATACTTTGCAAATTGTGATGCTTTGGATCACAGGAGGCAATACATATATGGACCAATTCTGGGTCAAAAAAGATATGACTCATATCGAGCAAACAACCTGTAGAAACCCGTACAGAGAACAAGATTGTGAGAATGGGGTCATACGGACAGTTTTTCCCGCAAGGGGCGCTGGTAGTTTTTATTCCTTTTTAGGGTGGAGAGACATACAGAAAATTCATTTTTGCTTTCCTCAGTATTCTGAATATGTCTTCTATAGAAAACGTTCTATTGCATGCTAAGATTAATGAGAAACTGATGCAAAACACATAAAAATAATGAAAGATTCCATCAATATATTTCATAAAGAGGGCTCTATGTTATCTTCATGCAAACTTGTTAGTAAAAGACAGGAAGATTATACTAACATTCTCATGAAACAATTTCCCGTGAATAGTTAAGCAGTTTCTGTCAGCAACCTCATTCTCACAATAACTGAACTTCTACTTTGAAAGCGTGAGCAACTACTTATTTGTTGCAATATTTTAAAATCTAGGTGATATGGTTTAGCGGTCTCATCACGCTTGTTGAAATTTTTTATTTTCGTTACAATAAATATCATTAAATATAAACATAATAAACGACACACCCTAAAAAAGCATACCCAACATTCAGCTACATTAAAAATATTACCCTGAATTTCCATTCAATAGACTTCCACTTTTCCACATGGAGTTCTTTCTCGTTTGCATTATTCTAGAATAATTCAATAAAATTATTGAAGTGTATGTTGAATATCTTTTGAAATCAATTCAGACAATACTTCTTCTGACAAAGTTACAACAGAGGGTTGGTCTAGGAACAGATTATCCAAATGATTGATGAACTTGCTGAATAAATAGTATAATGCAGTTGGTATTGACACAAAGCTTGGGTAAATTGGAAAAAAATGGTAGATCTTAATAATCATTAAATCTATCGAATGAATGATGGTAACACTTATCAGAACAATTTTCAGTGGAAGTTTCGAAATATTTCTAGTCAAGGAATCTGCTTGAATAAAATGCAGAACTGTAGCTGTGAAAATGGTTTTGCATCTTGGAAATGGCCATAGAAAATATATATAATAACACAACTGAATTTGTATTCTGAAACAATTCATATGATTTTGACTTACCTTGTCTTTTTTGTCCTGACGGGCGTATGGAAAGCAAGGAATAACAGCGGTAACTCGACTTGCTGAAGCTATTTTACAGGCATTGATCATAATTAGAAGTTCCATCAAGTTATCGTTCACCTCCCCACAACCTGATTGAACAATATAAACATCCTCCCCTCTTACTGATTCCCCTATTTCCACGCTGGAATCAATAGAATTTGTATCAATATTCCAAACATCTTGAGTATAGTCATTAGAGGTCACAAAAAATCAATGTTGGAATTTTTTTGAGGTGACCCCCATGATTGGTGAAATTTCAGCTCAATTGGATAAGGTTAATCCGGGCTTCATCAAGGTTGAATTTTCAACTTTTAATAATTTTTTCTTTTATAAAATACCTATTGCAAGATTTAATTACATCTGCTGTCCAGATTTTGCTTTATTTTCTCAATTGGTATATAAAGAAGGGTGTAGTTAAAATTATTTTCAACGTAAATACAGCACAATCCAAATTCAAAACGATGGATTTAGGGTCCAATAACTGTCGTTATTCTTCGTCTTTTCTCAAACAGGAATAATTTACTCCTCTTTCAGCAGTGTCATTGACAACCTTGAAACCGTTAAATATTTTTTTTGCTTTTAAATAATGTGCATTTTCACACCATATATCAGGATCCATATTCAAAAATTCTGTATCAATTTCAAATCTTTTGAAAATATTCAGTTTGATGGGAAATAAAAAAATCTAATTTTTGTCCAATGAATTTTCCACTTGATGGAAACTGAGTATTGCTTCCCCTTCCCTATCATCACATTCTTCAATTGGAATTAGGTAATTGTAGGCTTTTTAAAGCGATGCTTATTTTGACACTTTTCTCTAAATTTCCATCGAAGAAAGAAAATGCCACAAGAATAGACAAATGTCAGCGATAGCTTTTTTTTTCTAAATTTGTTAATGTAAATTGATCCCCGAAAAGATATATTTTACTACAATGCATGGCCTTTGCCATTCCTCAAGCGTGATGAATGCCACCATATTGAAAAAAGTGTCTTTTGGGGGAGTACTTTCTAAAACAATTAACGAGAGTTCAATAAATTCTTTGTAATGATCCCTCTGCTGTTGGTTTTTCAATTGATTCATCGATCAATTCGGGGGCCACTAGACTAGAAAGCTTCTACTTTTTCATTTTGAGCTGTGTTTCTAGATCTGTTAGCGTTTTTTTGTAGTTTTCTCCACTTTTCGTACAGTTTTTCAAGCTTTACAACATAACCTTTAAAGTGCCTGGTTGGTACCTTATTTTTCTCCCAAAACATTACAACTTCCTGTATTGTAAGTCTTGCAGCTTCTCTGGTGTTCAATTTCACTTGTCATATATTATAAAATAAGCTGCGTAAAACTCGAGAATTAGATGGTTATTTACTGTCAGTGATTTTATGAGACGTGACCAAATACACCATTCCTTTCTGCCTTGAACTCGAACGAGCACGTATCGTTGATGCTGTAGAAGACATAGTCGCTCAAACCTCACAAGAAAAAAACTCGCAAGAACGTTGTTCAATAATGTTCACTGTTTGAAAAGTAAACGTTAACTAAAGCCCTCTGACCTCTCCCTCACACTTTCGAAAGAGAGGGAAAACCCCAGGCATTCCAGACAGGAACACAAAAGGAAGAATGTGGTTTATGACACTAAAGGTACAGATTATCTGAAGAAAGGTTCCTTGGCAATAATGTACCACATTCCACCTTTCAAGAGATAGAACTATATACCAGATAGGTAACCACTGACTTGCAATTCGTAGAAAAAGAAAGTTGAAAAAATGTTAATTTTATGTTCAAATCCATATTGTTTTAATGAGAAATAAGTTGGAAGGAAACAAAAAATTGGTCAGAAGTGATTTTCCACTTATTTTCCAAAAATATCGACTGAGGATTCAGATCATGTCTGGTCTTGGAAAATAATAGATATCTTCAAATATATAATTTCCACCAAAAATTGGTTGAAATAAAACTTGAAGATAGCAACATTTCATATTAAATATAAGAAGAATCAAATTTCTAGGACAAATAGTTTTCATTTTCGCAGGAAAAAACTGCGATTTTTAGCAAAAAATTGTGTTTTCAAATCAAATCTCGATGAGGAACAGGTTAACATTATACAATTGAGCTAAGATTTTCCAATTGCCGTGAAGGTGGCCACGAGTTTCTATCCACGAATTTGTCGCGTCGCGCTGCCGAAGTCGACCGCCAGCGGCTCCCAAAATGTTTTACGAACTCGTGGATGGTCCACGAATTCGCCTAACGATAAAGTCGTTTTCATATTATTGTATATGTGAAAAGGCAGGAACAATGTAGAAAGACTTGTGGGTGAGAATCTTTTTATGCACTCCAACTGATAGAGAAATCAAAACCATTTCATATTTGAAATATCTGGTAAATGGAACATTTTTAACACGAATCTACATTTCTTGATGTGCAGAATAAGACGCACATATCGAAAGATTACGTCGGAGAGTCACTAACTCCTCACTCCTATACTTTAATAAAATTCAAAATAATTTATAATCTCACCCAATAGTCTCGTGGATGGAACATTTTCTGCACGATTCTGTACTTCTCGATGTGCTGAATAAGATCCACATATCGGAAGATTATGTCAGGCAGTCACTTACCCCCCACTCCTACTTTGAAAAAAATCAAAACAATTCATTATTTCATTCAAAAGTCTCGTGGATGGAACTTTTTCAATATGAATTAATACTTCTTGATGTGCAGAATAAGATCCACATATCGAATGATTTTGTCGGGCAGTCACTTACCCCCACACCTGCTTTGAAAGAATTTAAAACGATTCATTATTTCATTCAAAAGTCCCGTGGATGGAACTTTTTTAACATGAATCCATACTTCTTGATGTGCAGAATAAGATCCACATATCGAATGATTTGGTCGGACAGTCACTAACCTCCCACTCCTACTTTGAAAAAAAATTAAAATTATTCATTATCTCATTCAAAAGTCTCGTGGATGGAACTTTTTCAATATGAATCCATACTTCTTGATGAGCCGAAAACTTACGTTGTGTAAGGCCGTTAGACGAATTGTTGACGAAATTATCGCGTCCGTTGATATTGTAATTTTTTTCATCACTTATATAGCGCGGGATTCAGCGGCCAATAGGACCGTTGATTTCAGCAATATTTTTTCCGTCCCTTCCAAGAATTTAATGGATAACTTTTTTTTGCGTAAGGCCGTTAGACACAATTGCAGATGAAGTTATCGCGTTCGTTGACATTCCGAATTTTTCCATTATAATAAGATACTACTATTGCCTTCACGATTATTTTATCTATCTCTTCCAAATATTCCATGAAAAACTCATGTTATATAAGGCCGTTCGAAGCTTTTTCAGACGAATTTATCGCGTTTGTTGACATGATAACGAGTGATTCCGCGGTTAAGAGCCCTATGGAGTGGCAGCGCCATATTGAAAGTCGTGAAAACAATTTGTGAAGAAATGAGATGTTAGATAGAAAATAGTTAAACGGGAAATTTATTAGAAATGTAACAAAGAATGTCGCCAGCTCATTTTTTCCGATTATTTACCCAAACATGATTTCAACTTTTTATTCCTTCGGTGAATTTCATAACTTTCACCCTAACGACATTGTACGATTGAATATAGTCAACTTCTTCACAAAAGAAATATGTAATATTGTATGGCTAATTTATGAAACGTGTTTTTTTTTATTGAATGAATTTTCACCCGTCAAGTGCTGCCATCTGGTAAAAACTTAACCCGTGTTAGAGCAAAAAACGGCTTGGCAACATCGCTTGTTTTAGACCATCCAAACGTAAAAGAAGAAGTAGATCTTTCTGTTTTCCTTTTACAGTTTTACCTGATATCACGATACACATACACACGGTATGCTACTATTTGGTGCCAAATGCGTCCGCCACGCGCAATGACGTCACATTCGAGAAACGAAACTGGCCATTTGAATTTCTGATGCATTGTTTTACATGTTATTTTCATTTGCGGAGGGAATATTTGAGTGTACTTCGACATTACGTATGTTATTTGTATTTTGATTTTTTAGTTTTATGTGGGTGTATGGTTAATAACAATTTACAATGCCGAATTGTGCCGTAGCAAAGTGTAGAAACTGTAATCAAAGTACCAAAGGTGCCAGTATGAAAACCTTTACATTTCCAAAAAAAAAAGATTTGGCTAAACAATGCGTAATCGCTTGCCGGAGAGAAGATAAAATAAATTTGAAAAATGGTTAGTTAGTGAGTTTCACTCCCCTCAACTGCGATAAGTTGATTTTGTTCTTGGTAAAACAGTAAACAAATCAAACAAGATATTGCAGATTTTTGATTTGGTTTAACTATCAGTTTCTCGTACAATCGTGCGGAAATTCGTTAAAATATTGCAATGATAAAATTCCATTGGAAGTAACCATATTACACATAACATGATAAAGGTACTTATAATCCGATTATTTCTTGCAAATTCTGGAAAGTCACTAACAAACTTCTGGTTTGAATTTCAACTTTCTCTACCTGATTTTAGTTGGGTTTTGAATTAGTTGTTCAAGAACAAATACTCACTAGGGAAACCCACATCCAGTATGGATATGAATAAGGCCCCTGACTGGATACAAGCTGTTTCTAGAGGTTCTCTTTTACATCCAAATGATGAATTGTGGAAAGTTGCTTTGAAACTCGAGTCCGAGTTCCATGAAATGCATGGTAACTCTTTGTCTAAAGAGGAGAAAATTTTCAAGAAATTAGCCGATAGAACTATGTCACAAATAAAAACCACCTCCTGTGCCATACGAAGTTGTCCTGTACTTTGCAAGAACTCGAACATATATTAGACTGCGAGACTTGAACAGGAAAATCAGTTTCAAGAATGCTCAGAGGAACCTAGAGAAAAAGATATCTAAATTTACCAAGTCTAAGAAATAGTTGTTTTACTTTTTGCTCTGGATTTTGTATTGTGTAATATAATATTTCGAAAAATTTTAGCGTTTTTTCACCTTTTTTTAAACACTGCGGTTTTCCGTTTTCATGTTTTGAAATTCTTGAGAACCTGAACATAATTAATTAAAAAAAAATCTGTTATTTATTCTTCTCAAATAATAATCACAACAAAAAAACGATGATTATTTGTTGACACTGATGTGCCTTGCATATAGTTTAAAAAAAACATTTCACTGACATATATATATATAACGTACAAATCTACCTTATACAACTACTTCTTCTTCAATCAGTTTTAATTGAAAAAAAGTATTCACCATAATTTTAAATTCAATAAATTTCCAGCGCGTACCGCAAAATTAGATTGGAACCTATGTACAACATCTCGTAGTTCCTCGAGAGTGACGTCACAGCGGCGAGAGAGAGAACGCTATCATGCGCAATAGCATACCGTGTGTAAGTGTATCGTGACCTGATATTTGACAGTTGTGGAAAGTCTGGTTGTGTTGTTTGCGATTTCCGAGTTTCTATAGAGTTCAAGCAGTTCAAGTGTGTGACGGTGATTATTTTCTTTTTATTATTTCGAGTTTCGACTCAAGTGTTCAGTATTTTCATTTGTTTTGTGTATTTGTCTATCCTAAAAATGGGACGTAGAAGTTCATACACAAAAAGCCGTATACCCTTCTGGAGAAAGAAGAATCGAAGCCTTCTCTCCAAAAGGTATTGAGGTTCTTAATTATGGTGCGAATTGATCCCAACTGATAATTTTTTTTTGTCTATTTTTTTCAAGGATTCTGAAACAGAAACTGGCTCACAATGCCCAGTTCCAGGAAAGGGATGGGTTTTCCTGTCTATTACAAGCGTCTGGTAGCAGGTAGGTAATATGAAAAATATGCTGATTACTAATCAAACTATTGCCAAAACTGGAAAAAATTGCAGATAGTTATGATTATGATATCCATATCAAATATTGACTCACAAATCTAAATACAATCATTCACATATCTTCATGCCACGATAGGTTTAAAAATATTAATTTCATTTACAGCACCACAGTTCAGGCCAATCCTTTAGTCAGTTATGATGACAATGATAATACTCTGTTCGGGGACTCAGCCAAAGACAATGCTCTGACAACTTGTTCTACTCCTATGAAGGACTCTGAAGCCGAGAAGTTAGATTGCTGCGATATAGAGGTCAAAGTATCACAAGAGTAAGTTACTTTTAAAATTTCATCTACACATTGCTTGAATATAAACTTGAGCGGTATCAACTTCCAGTTAGGTAAGGTTGAGCTTCAGATTCATAGATCTAAAATACAATCACTCACATAAGTCAAATATATCTTAATGCTAGGATATGTTCAAAAATATTAATTTCATTTACAGCACCACGGTTCAGGCCAATCCATCAGTCAGTCATGATGACAATGATGACACTGTGTTTGACGACTCAGCCAAAGAGAATTCTCTGGAAACTACTACTCCTTCGAAGGACACTGAAGCCGAGAAGTTAGATTACTGTGGCATGGAAGTCGAAGTATCATACGAGTAAGTTACTTTCAAAATTTTATTTATACATTGCTCGAATATAAGCTTCAATGGAATCAACTTCCAGTTAGGTAAATAGTGGGTCATTTTCAGAATACCACCCTTGCTATGAATATGGTTTCAACAGTGCCTGAAGCCTTTCCTGGTTCATTTGTGAATTCCGTTCCAGCAGTGCATGGTTCTTCACTCAATGTACCGCTGGTAAAATCTACAACAGAACTTCATCATTCGGATAGATGTGAAAATTTCAATGGAAGAAGTCAGCATTCTCAAGAAAAGTCTGTTATCTCTAGAATTTCTAAAGCCTCGAAATTGAATCTTGAACTAGAAATTATAGAAGAACAAGAAAAGTTAGATCAAGAGGAAGCTGAAGAAAGATTGAGAACGATCGAGAAAAAACGAGAAAATTTAAGGAGAAAGATGGAGATAAGAAAGGAAATCATCAATACTGGATCAGTCATACAGGATGGAGTATCTGAATATTCTGATGATGATAAATTATACAAGAATTCCAAGGATCTTGATACTTGGATCAGAAATGCAAGAAAATGTGCAACTGCAGATCTACAACCGGAGGGGAGTACTTTCCATTCAGATAACCCTTCTCAAGTTATTGACAACTCCTATTCGATGGGCAGCAGCAGGACTAATGATATTCTTGCAAATATTGCTAAACAGTGTGCTGAAAATTCTGTTACAACTAATAAATTGCTGTTGCGTCACAAACTCCGAGACCTGAGTACGTTTTCTGGTGAACTGAGTGAATGGCCAATATTCATCAGTGAGTACGAACGCACAACAAACTGCTATCAATTGACTGACGACGAAAATCTCCTTCGATTGGACAGAGCTTTGAGAGGAAGAGCAAGAGAAACTGTTAAGGCTTTACTCACGTCCTCTGTTAATGTCCCAAGAATAATCAAAATGCTTCGAATGAACTTTGGCCGCCCGGAATGGATTATTTTCTCGCTCATAGATAAGGTGAAGAAACTCAATCCAATAAGAGAAGATAAGCTAGAAACTAGTATTTTCTTTTTGAATGCCATTTCAAATTTGGTAACAACGATCAAGAATATTGGATACAATCATTATTTGCTCAATCCAGAGATATTATCTTCGTTAGTTGAAAAATTGCCACAGATTCAGAAGTACAGTTGGGCAAGAGTTAAACATCAACTCGAAAACGAAAAAGAGCAACGTTATACTTCACTCGAAGATTTTGTTGAGTGGTTCGAAGAGGAAGTAAATTCTGTAGCTTCAATTTCGAAATACACAAAAACCCATCCACAGAAATGATCATGTGTTGGTTTCCAAAAAGACGCCTTTCAAAAATGAACAGTTTGCAAATGGATGTTCATACTGCAATAGTTCGAATCATGCCATTAATGAATGCGGAGATTTTCTTGAGAAAACAATCACCGAAAGAAGAGCTGCTGTTTTAGAACGAAAACTTTGTTTTAGTTGCCTGAAATTCGGCCATTTAGCCACAAGATGTTTCAATCAGAAGATCAAATGCAACGAGAAAGGGTGTAAGGGTAGACACAACAAACTTTTGCACCTTGAAAGATCTAACACAGAACGACCTCCACCATCAACAGTTACAAAGGAAACTCGGGCTGAAGAATTCTGTGCCAATCAGAACATGTCTGTAGGGCAATCTGTAGTACTCAGGATTGCACCAGTAAAAATACGCGGCCCAGCTGGAGAGTTTCAAGTTTTCGCTCTTTTCGATGAAGGATCGACTTGTACAATGATTGAAACTGAACTAGCTAATGAACTTCATTTGAATGGACCTACCTTTCCTTTATGTTTCCAATGGACAAATGGAATAAACCATTATGAAGATGATTCCAGAGTGGTAACTGTTGAAATTGCGGCTGTTACATCGACCCCTGTATTCTACACGATGAAAGAAGTTCGTACTGTGAACAATTTAGATCTTCCGCTGCAAAATATTGACGTGCACGATGTCATGAAGAAGTTTCCGTACCTTGATTGTCAAATTTTGGAAGCCATCAAATTTGTCAAACCAAAACTATTAATAGGCCAGGACAATTGTGGATTAATAGTTCCAAGGCAAGTCATTCAACCAAGATTGAGTCAACCTATGATGTCGAAGTCAAAGCTAGGATGGACAATTCATGGACCACTGAAGAGGGATGGTATAAATACTATGGAGCACGTCAGTCTTTGTTGCAACCACTCCATGAACGATGATGAACTTCACCTATTGGTCAAAGACAGTTTTCGCCTGGAAGATTTTGGCCTAAAGCAGAAAGACAATGTAATCAAATCTTCTGAAGATAAAAGAGCACTAGATATCATGAAAAACACTATGCAGAAGATTGGTAACCACTATTCTATTGGGCACCTATGGAGAAATGAGCAAGAAACTTTACCTGATAGTCGATATAATGCTGTGAAACGTCTTTATTGCATGGAAAGAAAAATGGATAGAGATCAACGGTTCGCTGAACAGTATTGCAACAAAATAAGAGAGTATCTTGATAAAGGTTATGCCAAGAAACTCAATGATGATGAAGTTGCAGAAAATTCAAAAACGTGGTACTTACCACACTTCGCAGTTTGGAATGTGAACAAGCCAGGCAAAATTCGACTTGTTTTTGATGCAGCCGCTAAAAGTTACAATTACAGTTTGAACGATTTCCTTCTGCAAGGCCCAAATTTGGTTTCTCCATTGATTGGAGTGTTGTGGCGTTTCCGACATGGCAAAGTAGCAGTGAATGGTGATATAAAGGATATGTTTCATCAAATTCTAATCAGAGAGGAAGATAGATGTGCGCAACGCTTCTTCTGGCGCGAAATGGATCGTGTTCGACCTCCAGATATCTATCAGATGAATGTCATGATTTTTGGAGCGGTATCTTCACCTGCTGTTGCCCGATATGTAAAGAATACGAATGCTGAAAGTTCAGAAACCCAATTCCCAGGTATAGAAAGAATCATGAAGAAACAACATTATGTCGATGACTATCTGGATTCATTTCATACCGAGGAGGAAGCAGTGGAGCAGGTAAAAAACGTAATAACAGTCCATCTACAAGCTGGTTTCGAGATGACAAAGTGGACAAGTAATTCAGAGAAAGTTATGTCTTCTATACCCCCGAATTTGAGAGCTATTAGTTCCGAAAATTTGAAGATCGATACCGAGAAGTATGAACGAGTCTTGGGTCTCTTCTGGTCTCAAAAGGCAGATAACTTTGTTTTCACTTTCAATTTGAAGAAAATAGATCCTCAAATTTGGAAATGCCAAAAGATTCCTACAAAGAGAGAAGTTTTGAGGGTGACTATGTCAGTTTTCGACCCTTTGGGATTCTTAGCACCAA
The DNA here is from genome assembly GCA_032362365.1 of Zygogramma bicolorata. Lineage (NCBI taxonomy): Eukaryota > Metazoa > Arthropoda > Insecta > Coleoptera > Chrysomelidae > Zygogramma > Zygogramma bicolorata. The sequence goes on along the minus strand of JAVJAQ010003155.1, from coordinate 23,841 downwards.
TCATGATAAAAGCAAGGATTCTTATGCAAAATATTTGGAGGTGTCAAATTGTTTGGGATGCAGAAATCACAGAAGAACTTTTCATTATGTGGAAGATGTGGATTGAGGAATTGCAGAATCTTGTACCACTTAGCATTCCCAGATACTATTTTCCCAAGTCTTCTTCTCTGGTACACCATGTGGATCTCCACATCTTCTGCGATGCAAGTGACAAATCATACGCTGCAATTGCCTTCGTGTGTTTGAAGGAAAATGAAACTTTACATACTTCTTTGGTCAGTTGCAAGTTCAAAGTTGCCCCTTTGAAACAACAAACTATCCCGAAGTTGGAACTGCAAGCTGCTGTTTTGGGAATAAGATTGGCAAAATCGATATCCTCTGAGCTTGAATACAACATTCAGGAAACTCACTACTGGAGCGACTCAATGGTTGTACTCAGCCAAATAAGGTCGGAACCAAGATGTTTCCCTATTTTTGTTGCATGTCGTTTGGAAGAAATTCATGAATTCTCAACTTCGAAGCAGTGGCATTGGGTACCTTCAGCTCTAAATGTGGCAGATCTTGCAACTAAGGTAATGAAAACTAAGAAGTTCACATCGGACGGTGTATGGCTGAATGGGCCGGATTTTTTGAAACAGGGTGAGAAAAATTGGCCAAAAGAACCAACCAATCGTAGCAAGGAAAAAGAAAATATTTTAGTAGCAACTTCTTCAGTAGATGTCAAACAAAGTTTGCCAGACATCCAACGATTCTCTAACTGGAACAGACTCATCAGATCCACAGCCTGGGTAATCTATTTCACCAAAATTTTACGGATGAAGAGGAAAGACAGGCCAACTAGCTTGATGTTGAATTCGGACACGATATCTGAAGTAACGAAGATTTGGATTCGATTGAGTCAAATGGAATGTTTTGAGGAAGAGTTCAAATTGTTGAAACTCAAGAAATGTCTACCAAAGTCTAGTCGTCTATTCAAAATGTCATTATATCTTGATGAAGATAGTATCCTGCGAGTATGTGGAAGAATACCAGAAGATGTTGAAATCGCAAATGATTCAAGGAACCCAATTGTCAAGGACTATAAACATAGATTCACCGAACTCCTAATCAAGCATCATCATGAAATAGCAGGCCATATTGGCCTGGAAACAGTGGTCAATAATTTAAGAACAAAATTCTGGATTATCAAAGTTCGACAAGCAGTCAAGAAATGTTTTCGACTTTGTCAGGTGTGCAGAATAAAAACCTGTAAGCCGACCTATCCGGAGATGGGTAATTTGCCAAAAGAACGGGTAGAAAGTTACATTTACCCTTTTACTTATGTTGGAGTGGATTTCTTTGGTCCCATGAAGGTAGCAATTGGAAGAAGGGTTGAGAAGAGATACGGAGTTCTGTTCACGTGTCTGACAGTGCGAGCAGTTCATATCGAGATATCAGCATCTTTGGATACTTGTTCAACCATCTCAGCTATAAGAAGGTTTATGTGTCGTCGAGGTCAACCAAAGGAATTCATTTCTGACAATGGAACCAACTTTGTCGGAGCTGAAAGAGAACTCAGAGAATGGATGGAATCTCTTGACCAAGAAGAAATAGTGAATTTCTTGAGTTGCAAAGAGATAAAATGGAAGTTCAACCCCCCTCGAGCTTCGCATATGGGAGGAGTATGGGAGCGGATGATACGGACAGTGAAAGTTGCTCTCAATATAACTTTGAAGTCGATAAATCCCAGAGAGGAGGTTCTGCATACATTGTTGCTGGAAATTGAATATATCAGGAACTCGAGACCACTCACTCATATTTCTATCGATCCTGTGGAGAGAGAAGCGATCACACCTAATCATTTTCTGTTACTGCGTCCCGGAGGAGTATCTTCCTGTGTAATTAACGAAAAAGTCACGAGGAAGCAATGGAGAATTGCTCAATCTTTGGCTGATTCATTTTGGAAACGGTGGATTCTAGAGTACAGACCCACTTTGATTCAGCGCTCAAAATGGTACTCTAAAGGAAATAGGGTCAAAATCGATGATGTTGTTTTGATCGTGGACGAGAAAGCACCAAGAAATGTATAGCAGCTCGGGAGAGTAGAACAAGTATATCCTGGGAAAGATAATGTGATTCGAGTCGTCGAGATCAGAACAAATCGAGGTGTTTATACCAGACCTGTTACGAAGATTTGCGTTTTACCCACATCTGGGGAATGATTATGGGTGAAGAGGAGATCTCTTCACGCGGTGGAGAATGTTAAATATTCATATTTTGTTTCATTGATTTTGTTTTTATCACTATGTATAAAAAAAAAGTTGTTGACGTCATTGTCAAAAAAAATTGATTTGAAAAAATAAAGTAAAAAACTTTCAAGCGATTTATTACTGCGCAATATCTCTTCGAAAGTTACAATGTTCATAGGGAAATTAATTGTCACCATAGATTTTTCATTAGAAGGTATGGACATGAGTTAATTATGTGGCATTCAACGTAGCTTTCCGTACCTTTACGCACTTTGAAATCACACTTTATCTAGTAGCTTCTACACGGCTTGCAGTCGACACCCATATTTATGAAGCACATACCACAATGCACGCAAGTCGCCAATTCCCTCGAAATTTCTTGTTAGTGGCGAACATTTGTTTTTTATACAGACAGGGTGGCTTTTATTCTCAATATTGATATTGTTCTTAGTTTATTTAAATTTTTCTAGTATTATTGTTTATTTTATTTCATAAATAAATGTTTTTCCCAAATTTTGAACCCTTTTTTTTGAAAACTCCTCTCCTAATAGAAATATGATTCATTCTACATTTCGCTCATACAACGTTAATTTTTTGTTATCAATGAAACTCTCTTCGAATATTAGTCACAGTTCATTTTGTCAAGCCCATTTTATTCAATCTTCACTAATCGAGTATGTTTATCACATAGCTTGTCAATTTGGAGTAGTCTATAAATTTGATCAACTCTTGAAGTGATTTTGAAATGTGAAAAAAGACAAAATTACTGAACCGAGTGTTGTATATATATATATATATATATATATATATATATATATATATATATATATATAGAAATACGGAATGTTGTTTGGGGATGCAGTCAAATAATTTGACTGCATCCCCAAACAACATTCCGTATTTCTCCTTAACTAGTCAGTCAAGACTACCCTTCGCTTTATATATATATATATATATATATATATATATATATATATATATATATATATATATATATATATTCGCCTTTATTACCTCTTGTGGTCCAATCACAAAGTTTTTCGAATAGAATATTACCATGGAAAAGGACAAAACCAAACTCAAATTCCAAGAGGAACCTGAAATGAGTTCGAAAGTTTGCACAATATAATTTTAGTATTTTCAATTTTTGACCACACCGCCACTGATCTCTGGCTCCGCCACTGAGAAATGAATGAAATTCAAAATGCTCAGCATCTTGAATTTTAATCGGTTGCATTTGACCAACGTTGCCAAGTGATAAAAAGGCGAATGTGAGCATTCAATAAGAAATGCTGTACTTTATTCTCGTCGCACTTACTTCGAGTGCTTACTTCCGCTACCCGCCAGCAGGGACGTGTGTCTTTGATTAATTTGGCTAGAGAGAGGCATGAAGAGAGATGAAAATATCGATGACAGATAATATTTTACTCACGTGATCCCACGGCCTCTTAACGCTACTGGTGCTTTCCTGTTTATTTTCTTTACCCGTTTTAACAATGATATTTCTGTTGACGGTCCGATATTATTTCGTTAAATCAGATGCGATCCAGTAGACTGTATTACTTTTGATTTGCGCATTCTGAAAATTTCATCACCTGCTTATGACCTACGTATGGCCGTTAGAACCAACCATTTCAGCCGCATTCATAGCTTTCGTCAATGTGCGATGATGCGGTTCATTGTGAATCCCTTACTAAATTTTCCAACTTTTGGCGAATGGGCAAGTACTTCTCTGGCCAGCCCTAGCTACGGCCACCAGTTTCGGCTTCATGAGATTAGTGACTGCCCGGCAAAAGCATTCGATATGTGGATCTTATTCTGCCCCTCAAGAAGTATGGATTCACGTAGAAAAAGTTCCATCCACGAGACTTTTAAATGAAATAATGAATTGTTTTGAATTTTTTCAAAGTAGGAGTGGGGGTGAGTGACTGCCCGACAAAATCATTCGATATGTGGATCGTATTCTGCCCATCAAGAAGTATGGATTCATGTTGAAAAAGTTCCATCCACGAGACTTTTGAATGAAATAATGCATTGTTTTGATATTTTTCAAAGTAGGAGTAGGGGTGAGTGATTGCCCGACAAAATCATTCGATATGTGGATCTTATTCTGCCCATCAAGAAGTATGGATTCATGTTGAAAATGTGCCATCCACGAGACTTCTGAATGGAATAATGAATTGTTTTGAATTTTTTCAAAGTAGGAGTGGGGGGTAAGTGACTGCCCGACAGAATCATTCGATATGTGGATCTTATTCTGCACATCGAGAAGTATGGGTTCATGTTAAAAATGTTCCATCCACGAGACTTTTGAATGAAATAATGAATTGTTTTGAATTTTATCAAAGTAGGAGTCGGGGGTAAGTGACTGCCCGACATAATCTTTCGATCAACAACAAAGTGAATATGAAAGTTGCATATAAAACTTCTTACAAATTACAGCAGCTTCTTGGTAACCCAAAAGATAAACTAGAAAACTCAGAGAAGTCGGGAATTTACGAGATCAGTTGTCAAGATTGCAACAACAAGTACATCGGCCAGAGCCGACGAGCTATTAAAACCCGTTTAAAAGATAATTCTGCACATATAAAATACGGAAGGGTAGAAAAATCCAGTGTCGCCCAACACGCTCTACACAATGATCACAAAATTGGTGAAAGCAATCTGAAACTGATCAAGCATGTGCATGACACAAGACTACTCGATGCATGTGAGAGTCTAGAAATAGCAAAATGTAAAAACAGCATGAATGGTGACAAGGGACCTATCCCTTTCAGCCCGCTTTTCAATTTATTGTTGAGGAAGTAATCAGAAATCAATACTAACAGATGACGGAACTTGCAGGTAGTCAGTTCATTACCGCGAAATTAATTAGAATAATTAACAGTAACAAACGAAGTCCATATCGGACCGGAAAACTTTAGGTATATAAATAACTAACCACAGCTCTAGACTCAGTATCAATTTTCTTCTCCTGAAGATGCTAACCTTGTTTGCGAAACGCGCGTCGAGTGCAAAAATATCAGTTTGGTGTTAGGGTAATTGATCTCTAGGAAAAGTTTCAACTTTTACACCAAAGGTTCCAAAACTCATCGTTTATAATCTTTCGATATGTGGATCTTATTCAGCACATCGAGAAGTACAGAATCGTGCAGAAAATGTCCCATCCATGAGACTATTGAGTGAGATTATAAATCATTTTGAATTTTATTGAAGTATAGGTGTGAGGGGTTAGTGACTCCCCGACATAATCTTTCGATATGTGCGTCTTATTCTGCACATCAAGAAATGTGGATTCGTGTTAAAAATGTTCCATTTCCAAATATGAAATGGTTTTGATTTCTCTCTCAGTTGGAGTGCATAAAAAGATTCTCATCCGCGAGTCTGTCTACATTTTTCCTGCCTTTCCACATATACAATAAGATGAAAACGACTTGATCGTTGGGCGAATTCGTGAACTATCCACGAGTTCGTAATACATTTTGGGAGCCGCTGGCGGTCGACTTCGGCAGCGCGACGCGACAAACTCGTGGATAGAAACTCGTGGCCACCTTCACACTCGTGATTTTCCAAATCTTATTTTCTAGACAAATAGAAAATATTAGAGGGTGCCGCCATCATTACGACAAAAATATTTTTTCACCTTATACCCTAGCCACCCTAATAGGCATCTTCTGGATTCATAAGTAGAAAGACAGATCTGACAAATAATTTTTCTTCCAGAAATTTGTATTTAGTGGTGTTATACCATTAGAATCACTGATTAAAGATGGTTATAATTATTGAGTTCTATTATACGCAAAAAGTTTGATTAGACCTACATCTTGATTTTTCTGTTCCATCCCAAAGTTGGGCATCGAATTTTCTCGAGAGATAACGTTGCTGTATCTGTGGCAAAACATTTTGCAGACTGAGATTCTAGTTTTGATAACATTTTTGCCTAACCTATCCTAATAAACCCCTGCCAAGAAAAGTTCTTTATTCATCAACCTTTTTGCCCAACACAAAACGTTCAGAACACACATGTATTCAACAATAGCACACACTGTTAACAGGAAATCGAAAAATCGGAAAGTGTTTTTTTTGACATTTTTCGTTATTTTTTTCGATTTCTTTTATGACTATTAGAGTTTTGATCGCAGAAATTTTTGCTTGCTTTCAACCTTCTGTTAAATCTTTCATCTGAAGAAAAAAAATTAGTTCAGATTATATGGGTGTTTTTTTGTGTAACTCGTCCATTTTCTTTGGAACGCTTAGTAGACCAAACCGGTGGTCCTAATCGAAAATCGAAAAACTGTCTTCTAGGTCTGATGAAACTTCACAACTTTTAGCTGAAACATTTTTTTATAAGCCCATCGGAAAAGGAGAAATCGGGAAAATCCTGAAATTCATGTTGATTTGGTTGTACTTCGTTGTTGAATAAGTGGATATCTCTGAAACGAATGAGACAATCAAAAATCATCAAGAGTAAAATTGTGTCCTTCTTAGTGAATACTATAAAAAATCTCATATTTTTTCTCTAATATCAATAGTACGGGAAATATTAATGAAAAACGTCAAACTGATGATCCTAAATTTGAATTTTTAAACGAAATAAAACGATATATCTCCGAAACCACCGAGTGAATCGAAATTTGTCAGAGGAGTTAACTTGTAGATCTCGTCAAATTCTATGGAAAACTTGATGATATATTTCCTGTGATATCGATAGTTTGCGAAAAATTGATAAAATTACTTGAAATGCAATCAACTCGAAAACGACCAATCAATCAATAACAGCGAAACTCGTGACGAAACGGCGTTCGGTCTACTATTCGACGAGAACTGCAAAATCATAACAGGAAAGTTCGAAGTTAACTGCGTACAATCAGAAAATGAATTAACTTTGGTCAATATAAAATTCATGTAATATTTAGTGAGCGTCATTGTCAATTGATAACGATGAAATATGTAAAAGTTGTGTAATGTAGAAAACTGGGGATTTCGAACTACTGATGGCATAGAGCAGCTTCAATCACACCATTGGCATCAAATGATAGAGAAAATTCAAGAAAAATTAAAAAGTGACGGCATATAATCAATATTACGAGAAAAATTAAGAGAACATAGATAAATGAGGGTATTGAATCACTGTATTCACACCATTGGTTTCCTATGATAGTTCAAAAAAGTTGATATGATTCGTCAATAGTACGAGAAAAATTGTGTGAAAATGGAAATGTCAAACTAATGACGGCATATAATCGCTGTATTCACACCATTGGTTTACAAATATAGTTTTAAAAAAAGTTGATATGATTTCTCAATAGTACGAGAATATTTGAGAAAAACTGGATAAGTGACAGCGTATAATTGTTGTATTCACATAATTGGTTTCCAATGATTGTTATGAAAGAGGAAAGTTTAGGTGACTTCATAGTGCGAGAAAATAAAAGAAAATGGAAAAGTGACAGCATATAATCGGTGTATCCATAACATCGGTTTCCAATGATATATATGAAAAAAAAGTTGGGGTGACTCAAATGCACAGGAAAATTACAGAAAAATACAAAATTATCTTTCTTTCCTTTGTCTTTACCCTTATTTCGGTGTTACGGACGTGGTTGCAAATTAACGAGAACATTCGACTAGAGGACTTCTCCATTTTTAACTTATATCTAAAACTTTTGTGACACTTGTTTCAATCAAAACCAATTCATTGCGCAAATATATTTTCCGTTTGACGCAAGAGGTGGCAAATTGAAGTACTTCCCAACAAATTTTTTTGGTTATTTTTAAAAGTTCTGCAGAACTTTTGGAATTTTTTTCATAAAAAGGATTGATAACAGTTTTTTAAACAAACAGTTCCGTTTTTTTTGAATGGTTGCAAATTTATCAGATGTAAACACTCGTGTAAACAGCTATTTCTCAACACTTCAAAAATTTGCAGAACTGTTGCTTTTTTTGGTAAAGAAAAAATCCCATAATATTTTTTTCATTTTGATTATACCCTCATTTCCGTATTGAAGACGTGGTTGCAAATCAATGAAAACGTTGTATGTGAGGACTTCTTCATTTGCAACCCGTATTTAAAACTTAAACATTAAACATTAAACAACTTATTGCAGAAATATATTTTCCGTTTAACGCAAGAGGTTGCAAATTGAAGTACTCCTCAAGAACATTATTTTGGTTATTTCTGCAAGTTTGCAGAACTTTTGGATTTTTTTCGAAAAATTAGGATTATTCCCAATTTTTTTTTTAAACGTAACGTTCCGTTTTGTGTAAATGGTTGCGAATTTACCAGAAGATGTAAACTGCTACTTCGCAACACTTCGAAAGTTTGCAGAACTTTTGCAAATATCTCCGTACAAATAATGCGAAAATTCAAAAAATCCTGATTTTCAACATGTTCCGTTCAGATAAAAAGGATTGCAAAATCAGACTCAATATCATTTGAACTTACTTTTTATTCTACCGAAATTTCAAAACTTTTGTAATTATTTTAATTTTGGAAAAATCGAGGGAAAAATCATGTCTTTATCTACTGGCCTAAGTCGTAACTTCGAAACGAAGGGAGAGCACCGCGTTTTGACTTCGGATTCGTTTTCTACGCATAAAAATACGTGAGTAGCAGTTAAAATTTTTCGAAAAGGCTCAGGTGTGGGGATATCGAACTTTTACCAGAAGTTGGAATTAGTTGTGTATATTGTGCTGATAGAAAGGAGGAATTTCGAGTGGAATTGTCTGAAGAAAAAGACGTGCGCCAACCCCTTTTTTCCTGTCTTTGGGGGGGTCATGCCTCCGAAACTAGTTGGGACCGCCGAAAAATTTCTTTAAATTTTTTGTTCAGACCGAAATACGCGGGTTCTTAAAAAAAATTCTAACGCTTGTCGGCAGACTAATAGAATTTCACCCTAATGTGAAAATTAAGTGTTATACAGGGTGCTCTATTTGAAAAATTCACATAAACTCAAAACGAATTTCCTGAGGATCAAAATAGCATTCGAACCCCCTGTATGGTTACGCGCTATTTGTCTGCTAGCGACCCATTGTAAAAAATATAAATGAAAAAATTTCTTTACCATGTTTCTAGGTTACTAAACTTTTTAGTAACCACTTTTCCGAGATCGATTCCCAGGCGATCAACAATCCTCTGGGCCAGATCGGGGTGAGAAGTGCCACTGAATACTTTGATGTTTGGCATTCTTCTGAATAATTTGAAATTTTGAGCACGTTACAATTGCAGCTTCAAATTTGAACTCAACACATTTGCACAACACGTAACCCCAACAAGCCAACAAGTAAAGTAGGAAGACAAAGATAAAAGAGTACATTCACATTCATACAAGTTTTCGGTGTGAAGTTGGCTCCCAAAGCGGTGTTGCCGATGAAGTGTCAATAATTTTTAATTTAATTATTGGCATCACTGAAATTTTCATCACGTGACATATATAGTCACCGAGAGGAAGGATAGATGTCGCCATCTGAAATTTCTAAAATTTTGACAATTTGATTTTTTGATAACATAACGAGATGAGATATCCCTGTCACAGTTAAGGTGTCCCTGTTATCTTAAGGTGAGTTTAAACAGCAAATAAAATAAAATAAGGAACAAAATAAGATATAGATCTTTATGAAAGCGTTCATACAAGAAATAATATAAAATAAGAAATAAGAATGACAACAAAAGATGCCATCTTTCACTATTTTATTTGGAAACTGATAATGCGCATGACCGGAATATTTTCTGTACTTAACGTTCCATGTTTGAAATTATTTCAACTTTACTGGTAATCTTTGCTATATGTAATAGAATCAAAATTCATAATATCAACAATTAGGAGGTTAGTTACTGTAGCCACTGTCAAAACGAAATTGTGATATTCACAGAACACAAAAGTCATTGTAAAGAAAGCTGCAATTTGATTGGTTCATTCTTATTTCATTTCAGTCATCTGTATAAACACACGTTTTCTGTCTTTACTCTTAATTAGTTTCTTATTTTATTCTTATCTTAATTTATTTGCTGTTTAAACTCTCCTTAAGGACACTTCAATAAATGACAACTACATTTTCTCTTGGATATTTACTTAAAGTGTCTTCCAACTTCCAATGAGATCAACCAAAACGAAAGGTTTTCATTGCATTTATGAGTTTTTTGGAAATTATACTTGGATGTGAACCTCATCACAGTAACTGTACAAAAATAGGCCGTTTATTTTGCATGATACAAGGGTGAACTCGCCTGATTGTTTATCTTTGGATATAAAAGTGACATAACCCCTATAGGAATTAGGAATCCATCAGAATTAATACCTGTTGAGTCAGGGCTGTTCCAGTCAGTACTTTAGTACTAGATTTAGGACTATTTGAAGGGGTTCAGTACCAAAGTACTTTTTAGTGAAAACTGGTACTATTTCAGTTTTGAGATTGGGTTCAATGTTTCCGTCACAAAATCTCCAAATCGGTGTTGAGAGTCGAGACTAAAGAGACAAATCAAGTCTACTAAAAAGATATAGAAGAGAAAAAAAAATTGAAAAGAAGAAGAGGGTCTGAGGTGTCAACGTCACATGTTCTTGTTCTAACTATTCTGTTATTCTGTGACTGCTTTGTCAAAAGTTAAAACTGTTGAAAGTTGTGGTTTGACTTGACAACTTACAAATTCCTGTCCCAAAAAATCTTGGAGATGTACTATTATTACAAATGAAGTTATCACTTTATTATCTCAGATTTTGTATTTTGATCAACTTTTCTTTCTGTGAATTTGGCTATCTCGTTCATTATGTTGTTGCTCAAATATTATTTTTAGGTAATTTCAAATTGTGATGTTAGTTTTATATCTTGGTGATTTTTTTTTTAGTAAAAAACTACCTCTGCCTCTTTGCCAATGCCCAGTACCTACCTGGATTACTACAAATTTTAAGAAAAATAAAATCCAGTACTAAATTCTCAATTCTAGTACTTTTTCGAAATGAAATCCGGTACTATTTTTTATCGGGCAGGAACAGCACTTGACTTGATCCTTTCCCCTTTCCCTTTCACAGTGTTGATAGAATCTTAGATGAATGTATGTATGATTTAAATATAGTTCATCAGGTGGTACGTACAGTAGTTAAAAGCTGATTCGGGGGATGAACGCATTCAAAATCATTTTAAAAGTGAGGTGGTTACAATTATGAAAAAGAATAGTAGATTATGTCGAGATTAATGTCTATGAATATAATATCCTCAGTAATATTGAATGAGGCAAGTGTTGCATATGCTTCAAATATTAATGATTTGAAAGAAGAAATCTTTGAGTTCATGGACGGATATATGGAAGAAAATCCGATACCATCCTCCCCGACCAGTGTATCAGTAAACCGACGTGAAGTTGGCAGCCAAATTCTCAGCTGCAATTTCCGAAACCTTCCGAAGACACAGTGGCGTCGACATAAAAGGGGTACATATTAAATTTCAATATTGAAACACCAAAATATTCCGTGTTGTATGAAAAATGATGTGCAAAATCGATTTATGGGGTCGAGAACACTCACACCCCCTGCAGAAGGGGTGGCTGCTAAGAAAATTATCTAAAATAGGTGTTTTCAACATGACGCGCATCGACTGTCAAGACGAAAATGCATACAAAGTATGTAAAATGATGCGAAAAATCGATTTATGGGGTCGAGAATACTCGCACCCCCTGCAGAAGGGGTGGCTGCTGAAAAAATAATCTAAAATAGGTGTTTTCAACATGACGCGCATCGACTGTCAAGACGAAAATGCATACAAAGTATGTAAAATGATGCGAAAAATCGATTTATGGGGTCGAGAACACTCGCACCCCCTGCAGAAGGGGTGGCTGCTGAAAAATTAATTTAAACTAGGTGATTTTAACATGACGCGCATCGACTGTCAAGACGAAAATGCATACAAAGTATGTAAAATGATGCGAAAAATCGATTTATGGGGTCGAGAATACTCGCACCCCCTGCAGAAGGGGTGGCTGCTGAAAAAATAATCTAAAATAGGTGTTTTCAACATGACGCGCATCGACTGTCAAGACGAAAATGCATACAAAGTATGTAAAATGATGCGAAAAATCGATTTATGGGGTCGAGAACACTCGCACCCCCTGCAGAAGGGGTGGCTGCTGAAAAATTAATTTAAACTGAGTGATTTTAACATGACGCGCATCGACTGTCAAGACGAAAATGCATACAAAGTATGTAAAATGATGCGAAAAATCGATTTATGGGGTCGAGAACACTCGCACCCCCTGCAGAAGGGGTGGCTGCTGAAAAAATAATCTAAAATAGGTGTTTTCAACACGACGCGCATCGACTGTCAAGACAAAAATGCATACAAAGTATGTAAAATGATGCGAAAAATCGATTTATGGGCTCGAGAATACTCGCACCCCCTGCAGAAGGGGTGGCTGCTGAAAAATTAATTTAAACTAGGTGATTTTAACATGACGCGCATCGACTGTCAAGACGAAAATGCATACAAAGTATGTAAAATGATGCGAAAAATCGATTTATGGGGTCGAGAACACTCGCACCCCCTGCAGAAGGGGTGGCTGCTGAAAAAATAATCTAAAATAGGTGTTTTCAACACGACGCGCATCGACTGTCAAGACAAAAATGCATACAAAGTATGTAAAATGATGCGAAAAATCGATTTATGGGCTCGAGAATACTCGCACCCCCTGCAGAAGGGGTGGCTGCTGAAAAAATAATCTAAAATAGGTGTTTTCAACACGACGCGCATCGACTGTCAAGACGAAAATGCATAAAAATTATGTAAAATGATGCGAAAAATCGATTAATTGGGTTGGATCACTCGAAAAATACTGCAAATGAATATATGAATGCGTTTTATTGCATATCTGTTTACAATATAACAGAAAAGAATAATTCTTGTATCCCCATCAAGACTGTATATGTCATTTTAGATCTAGCGAAATATAGGTAATGGAATAAGATTTCAAATTTGTTTTATTTAATTTTCGAACAAATTTCTTGCATCCTATTTCCGTCAGTTTACTCGCTCGAACGAGATCGTTTTCCATTGGTGGAAGATTCTCATCTATTTTCAATAAAGTGGTTCTCTAATATATATTTTTCGTTTCATAATATTCAGAAATGAGATCTTTCCATCAGAGTATAGTGAAAGAAATAATGACGAGTTCTTTTATAGCAGGTTAACCTGATTTCTTTACAATCATTAGAATTTTTCCCGGATTTCTTCGGTCCAAGTGAAAGAGAAACTGACATGTTTATTGAAAACAGGTGAAACCTTTGAATAAACCTGTGAATTTCACTCTCCGATGTTGTTCTTCGTTCCAAAACATCAAGCAGTTGGGATCTTTCCCGTTATAGTGCTCATTTGAACAAGATTTCCTTCATCAGGAAAAGAGAAACCGACAAGTTCATTGAAAGTAGGTTTAACCTACTTTCAATGAACTTGTGAGTTTTTCTTCGTTCTTCGTTTCAAAACATTCAGCAGTTGGGATCTTCCCCGTTATAGTGCTCATTTGAACAAGATTTCCTTTATCAGGAAAAGAGAAACTGACAAGGTTTAACCTACTTTCAATGAACTTGTGAGTTTTTCTTCGTTCTTCGTTTCAAAACATTCAGCAGTTGGGGACAAGTTCATTAAAAAAAGATATACTTTCAATGAGTTGGTAAAATGGGATATTTTCAGTCTCATAATAACATATACTGTCAATAATGAGGATTAGATAAATAGAAAACAAAATTTTGTAAACATAACACTTAACTCAATATATGACATATACGAAAAAAATATTCTATATACATTTCAAGAACACAAAGTAATGAAAAAACAGAAATGGCAAATTCAGTATCACATAATTTTTGATAGATAATCATGGAGATCACATAAAATACAGGTGACTGGGCTTGATGACCGTGGTCTTGGATTTTGATATTCGTAGCTATCCAGAACAACTGCGGTAGCCATCTTTGGACGGCTGTGATAACAGTCGAAAGCTACGGACATCAAAATCTTTATATTACTTATTTCATCGCGTACACAGTAGATTGTCAGAAAATATACATTTTAAAGAGAGATATATGAATTTATCTTGATCTACATAAACATAAACAGTGAGATCATATAATAAACATAAATTTAATAACATAGTTTTGAATAAAACAAATGAAAAAATTGTATTCGATCTTTGGCATAAAATAAATAAATAAGAATAACATATACATTGGGGATCACAGTTAATATAAAAGAAAATCATATAAAATTCTATTATTTTGATATACAAACCAATACAGTAATAAACATATTGTGTTGATAACCGTGTTGAGTTGTGTAAGATACACCAATATATGTATTGTATTTTGTTGATGTTTGAGTTTCAGTTTCGACGTAGGTTCTGTTCATTATCAAATTTTGTGGAAATTCATTTTTTTACTAAATTCATTGTTTCGAAATTTATCAATTGCTTGGTTCTTTTCATAACCAATAAACTATTTCCTCACTTCTTCAATTTTTGCAAAACATAACGTGAAAGCAGATTTAGGTATGGCCAATTCGCACGAAAAAAAGGAGGAAGTATATAGGTACAGCTCATTTCATCCAGCCTTGCACAAACTCAGCTAATTTTCCTGTTGCACACTGGTAGTGCAAACCATAGCGAAAGAGAAAACACCTACTAGGAATGAGTTTCAATACAGTGAACACATATAATAGGTGTTTTTGCATCTTACTATACTTCACAGTGATTGCTCGGCATATACGTCGTTAGTTCTGTGCCAAGATGGATTGGATAATTTGTATGTTCCGGAAGCATCTCGTTGCACCCACATTTCGTAACACCCACAATGCGTTTATACCCTCATTTCGATACTCCTACATTATGTAATCCCCACATTTCATAACACCCACACTCTCCGAACATACCCGAATGATGCGCTGTTGCCAAATTCATCCTTCTTTTAGGTTAGGTTAGTTAGGTTAAGTTAGATTGGGTTAACAGAAAATTGCAGAATATCCGGTAAATTTTGCAACAGTGCATCATTCGGGTATGTTCGGAGAGTGTGGGTGTTACGAAATGTGGGGATAACGGAATGTAGGTGTATCGAAATGTGGGTATTACGCATTGTGGGTGTTACGAAATGTGGGTGCAACGCAGCGCACCCTATGTACAACGTTCAATCATAGAATTTTTTATCAATATTCCCATTAGATCCTAGCATCTTGGTACTAGGATAACTGATCCCAATAAAAAAGGTTCAAAATTATTAAAAATTCTGGCAGAGTAGACACATTTTTCTCTCGATGAAGTAACTTTCACCGAATTTATCACAGTTATGGTGAAGGAATCTTCTACAACAATAACATTGAATTGCTTCAGTTTCCGACACGTTTCGGGTGCAAATCAGACACTTTGCTGAAACATCATCAGACTGTTCCAAAATCAGTTTTTTCAGTTTTTTCCTGTATTCAATAAAATCGCAAATATCGTGGAGATTGTTGCCATTTACTAATCTTTCAAAAAAATCAAGGATGATGGGACCGCAATTGTAGCCATCCTGTTGTAGGTAGTGATCTACTTGAGAAATTGTGAAATTTTTCAATAGATGCTCATTATGATGTGAATCATACACCTCTTGAAATTTCAAAAATCTCGTCAAATACATGTTTGCATTTTTTTCAATCCTTTTGAAAGGATCCAACAAAGTGAAAGTTTCCTGCTTATAATCGATCACAACCAGACAGAAATGGTTCCTACTTACTAATAAGGGCATTACCAACATTTCTTTTTTTATTCTCAACTTGTCTAACAAGTAAGCGGAGTACTCCCCTTCGTTGAGAATAGTTGAAGTAAATTGTTCCGGAATAACCTGGTATTTATTGCCAGTGTTGAGTGAATTGAGGAGAATATCAACTATGAAATTTGACAGCCAACTATTTGGGTTCAAAGTCATGTAATCATCTACTACAACTTCTTTTATGATAACGTCTTCCATTTTCTCGAACAGTGCTATAGTGTACTTCCTCAGGCTAGGTTTAGAACTATAATAGTAAATATCATTCACAAGCCCATTATCAAGAAATGATACTTCTGTTAGGCATCTCCATTTTCTATCCTCATCTGAAATATCAAAATTGAGGAGAACTGGAAGGTGATGAAACAAATAGAATTCCTTGAGCTTTGGCAACATTTCTCTGAAGAATTTGTTATTTCTATAGACCCTTTCCACATGGATACCTTCGTAGGTGAAGATGACAAGGTCACACCAAGGTCTGTTAACAATTTCAAGTAAACCTTGTATTTGAAAATTGAAGTTATGAGACGTTTTCAATTTTCCGGCTTTATCCAAAAAATCAAGTTTCTCATTTTTTGGAATCTCGTTTCGAATACTATAGGGACACTTGATTTCTACAATACCATCATTGTTAACGAGACCATCTGGCGAACCACCCAAAAATGGAAAAAATCTATGAACAAAAAGTCCGCATGGTCGAACTTCATTCTTAGTGAGTTCAGTATACTTTCTGATAGCAATATTTTCATTGACAATTCCATGCATTATAGCAGGTGTGTTTAATTTGATATCAGAAAGTATGTTTTTAACAATGTTCATTTTCACCACAGAACTTTTTGCCTTACATATCCTGCCGAAGTTGGAAGCAGTAACACGTTTCCTTCTTTCCTCAAACCATCGAGGTGTGTTTCTTTGTTTTCTGGTACTAATTTCAATTTCAGCAATGTTCTCAGATTCATTTTCCAACCCTCTGAGAAAGCTTGAGCACATTTGTTGATAACGAAATATTCGCAGGCAGAACTTACAAGTGAAAGATCCGCTGTAAGTTCTATTCAAGTTGGTGTCACAATTTTGATGAATCCATTTGTGACAGAAATCACACGCTACCCACTGAGCAGTCACATCTAGGCTACCAGAACCGCAATATAAACATTGTCCAGAAATATGCTCAGCTTCATCAGTACATGCATCAACAATTTCTTCAGAAATATGCGAAACTTCAGGATTTTTATTTGGTTCATTCGAAGGTTTTACTACGAATGCCGTCAGGTATGTTCCAGAAAAATGATTTGTTACATTTTTTCTCTTCCTGTTCCAAGTTTCTTGAGAAGAATGTTCGTCAGTTGGATCAATGATGCGTTTCTGACGTGGTTTAGTGAGACGCGACTTTGGTATTTCAAGAGAGGTTTCTTTGAATACCGACAAAACATTCTCCCTAGATTTTCTTAAGAATCTGGAACATTTAAGGTTTTTGTTTCCACACAATATATTTGTTTTCAAATTACCGAAGTAATTTTCAACATATGTATTGCTAACTCGTGTGTTATCTTCTTCAAACATCATTCCTGTCCACAGAGGACAGAATGCCATATACCGTAAAAGGGCTTTGATGAATTCTCTACTATGAAATGGATTCTTTTCTCTATCACTCACAGACGAATCAGATGAATAGATAGGTACTCGACTGGAAAAATGTTTGAAGAAAGGGCTTGATTTGATTAATCCATCATTTGAATTGTGTCCTAGGTCTATTTCCACTTTCATATTGCTCTCTAAAAGCTCTGGCGCCTCATCATTATGCTTACACATTTCGATCAATAATTTTTGAGCTTGCTCAAAATCTTTATTTGAGGTTGAAGCTGTCAAAATAACTATCACATAATCAAACCATTTTTCAATATCTTTCATTTCCCTCAAATTTATGGCCATGGCAAAGACATCTTTCAAAAAGCTTATCACCTCTCCACTTGCAAAATTTTCATTTATTTCCCTGATCACAATTTTGATGAAATGTGCACAACATAAATGAATCCTAATAAATGCATCTGGCAACTGATTTTGTTGAGTTACCGCTAAATATGCCATGTCAAGGTATTCTAACAAAGTTTTTCTGTTGCATGCTTTGGTGATGGCGTGTATATTGGCGTAACTAAAATCGGTCACCACTGCATGAAATAGAGGCCATTTTTTATTTTCTTCGCAGAACGTACGAAAATCATTAAATATCTTGAAAATGTTAGCTGCACTATGCTCACTAGTTACCATCTCAAAAATGGGGCAAATTCTATCGAAAGGGGTAAGTACAACAGCAGAGTACAATAAAATTCGTTTCGAGTTTCGTAATGGTTTACGAACAATGCTGCCTGTAGCGTCAAAATAAATGATAGGACCATTAGTACGAACACTTTTTTCCAAAATCAGCAGCTGTTCAAAACTATAAATTTTCACTGTAAAAGGTAAAGCAACATCTTTTACATACTCACTGTGTTCTATTTGCAACTTCATTAAATCTATTAAATCATTATCATCTCTATCCCAATAAGCCAAAGCTTCAGATTTTATTTTACGTAGAGTAGGATCTGATTTAATGGTTTGAAGGTTACCCGATACAATAAGTGCATTATTTGCACTGATAACAGATTTTCTCTTATATTGAGAAGGCTTGACATGTAGTAAGCTCTTTTTCAGTAATTTTCTCTCTACACCTCTGACTGCTGAAGCAATGGCTTGTTGGTGATAGAAATCACGAGAGGTACTATACACCTCGACGGTGGGAAATTCGATGAAGATTTTGAATTTTTTACATCCCAGATGTTTACATTTTGCATATATGCTAATTTTCTTCCTTGAATATTTTACAAACTTGAAGACGATGACACAAGTGTTGTTCATAAATTTATTAATACGATTTCGGAAATAATAAGGGTAATGCTCTGTAATTAACTTATTATTTCCGTAAATTAACCGCCATGTTTCGTTGTCTATTTGGAAAGAACCTTCGAAAAATGTGCAACTTCTGAAATAGCTTGGTGGTAAATAATTGTCCTGTTTAGAACCAACAGGTAGAATCGGATCATCAGCAAGCCCAGTAGATAGATATAAAAGGGGTTTTGGTATGTTAAAACTTTCCGGTGTGACATCCTCATATTTGCACAATCGAGAAGTATCTTCTATACCGGAGGAGGTCATGCCAGAAATTTTTGGCGAATATGAGGACGAAATATTATCCTTATTCTCAAAAAATATATTGGAACCTTTGGTAAAATCGAAGATTTCCGGACTGTCATTATTCTCTATACATGAATTTGTTGATTTTTCTAAACCTGCCGAAATATAATTACTTTCTGCCTCACGAATTAGTGATGATGATTTAGATTCAGGCCTCTGGTTCACATCCTTCGGAGTAGAACAGTTGATGATTTTGGGAAAAGTGTTCAAATCACACTCGACAAAATCAGAAGATGATGTAAACTCGAGGGATTTATTTTTACAAACATTTTCTTTGAAAAATTCATTTTTTGAATTTTCATCTGAAAAAGAAGAAATTGGAGGGCATGGGCATGGGAATGAATTGACATCGACGTTAGTAAGAAATTTATCACCTCTCAAACATTTTATATACTTGTGGTAATAATAGTACAGCTTTTTTTTATTCTTGTCACCTCTACTACTTCTACCGAATAATTTACATAAATGATCGTAAACAGGATTGTCCACTCTGTAGAATTTCAAATTCTGCCAGTCGTTCACGGAATTCATTGCCCCGATGATAGAATTTTTCGACGGCAATTGGGTTTTCTCATTCCTTATGTATTGAACATCGCCAGTTGCGAACAGGTTTTCGAAAATCTTGGTATTTCTATGGATTTTTCGAAAAACATCTGAAGGATATTTTATTCCTCTAACTTTTCGCGATTTGCAAATTTTTACTACGTCATTGAAGAACGGGTCGTTCGATTTCATATTTTTCAACGAATGAAAACTGCATTTCTCATCTACCTCAATGATACATGAAAAAATTTGGCCAAGAATAGATTTATTTGAGTTGCCCTCCATTTTCATGCTGAATCCAAATTTGACTCAAAACAAATTCTCACCGAACAGAACCACGTACCGTGTAACGAAAACTGAATATAAGATAAACACACCTCTACTATCGTAGTATCTTACACAACTGAAGACTCGTGGCTACAGCTACGACAGTTTGTTGTAACAGTGTTGTCATATATGTTATGGAATCGAGACAGTTTTGTTTGTTATTGTTTTGTTTGAAGTTTGATCAACACAGACTTGCGACTGAAAAAGTTTTTCATCGAAAAAGCAATGCAATTTTCAGTAATATTATAGGAATTTCAAAAATGCAGGATTTTGAGAGACGGATGGAAAGCTTTCGCGTAATTTGAAATATTTTAGCAATTGTCGAAATATCTCTTGGCAACCCTGTGTAAATTACAAGGTGTTTCCATAGACATTACAACTGACGGACTGGCCCTAAGAGAGAAGACTGCGGAATGAGCAGGATAGAATACTTCAAGTATGATTAATATGCATCCTTATTTAGCAGATAAAGAGAGGATGTGGAGGATAGAATGATTCAAATTATAGACATTATAACAAATAGACTGGCCCTAGCCCTAATAGAGAGAGGACTGCGGAATGATCAAAATAGAATACTCCAAGTATACCTAACCTCTAAGCGCATTCATTGCTCAATGTAACAGAGAAAGAGAGGTAATGAAGAATAGAGTAATTTAAGTATATCCTTCTGTCCTTCACAATATCACTTCAATTATGTGGAAAACTGTCATTAAGGCCAGTCCATTAGTTGTAATGTCTGTGATTTAAATATAAATTATCAATCTGTCAGCAACATATTAATTTGGTATGGCTATGGGCTCACCACTTTTTCCGATACTTAGTAATATAAATATGGAGTATTTCGAGGACATTATTTCAAATAAAGTTATACGCAAATGGTCCAGAGGTGTGGTGGTGATATGTCGATGATGTTTTTGCTAAATTGAGTCATGATCAACATGAACTTGACGCATTTTTGGAACATATTAGCAAAAAGGAACCAACTATAAAGTTCACTACAGAAACAGAAAATAACAATGAACTTCCATTTCTAGATGTTATGATGAAGAAATCAACACGTCATATAGACACAAGTGTATATAGAAAGAAAACACATACAAACAGATATCTTCACTACACCTCAAAAAAAGTATAATAAAATACCTTTATGATAGAACAAAAATTGTATGTAACTCACAAGAAAATATCAATGAAGAGATTAACTTCATAAAAACGGTATTGAAACGAATAACACAACGGAAAACATAACAAATTGCATTTATGAAATTCCTTGTTCATGCGGTCAAAAATATATCAGTGAAACGTCTCGACCTATGAAATTGTGAACACACGATGTACATCAGGAACAGACTGATAGGTGATTCAGGATTATCAGAGCAAATTCTTACTGCCGATGGAGATCACTCAGTACAATTGAATGGCACTAAAATGGTCGCAAAGAGAGCAATGATAGGAAACGAAAATCGAAGGCATTCCTATGAATTCGCTTGATATTTTTTTAAATTTTTTTTAGCAGCCACCCCTTCTGCAGGGGGTGCGAGTATTCTCGAGCCCATTAATCGATTTTTCGCATCATTTTACATACTTTGTATGCATTTTCGTCTTGACAGTCGATGCGCGTCATGTTAAAATCACTTAGTTTAAATTAATTTTTCAGCAGCCACCCCTTCTGCAGAGGGTGCGAGTGTTCTCGACCCCATAAATCGATTTTTCGCATCATTTTACATACTTTGTATGCATTTTCGTCATGACAGTTGATGCCCGTCATGTTGAAAACACCTATTTTAGATTATTTTTTCAGCAGCCACCCCTTCTGCAGGGGGTGCGAGTATTCTCGACCCCATAAATCGATTTTTCGCATCATTTTACATACTTTGTATGCATTTTCGTCTTGACAGTCGATGCGCGTCATGTTGAAAACACCTATTTTAGATTATTTTTTCAGCAGCCACCCCTTCTGCAGGGGGTGCGAGTGTTCTCGACCCCATAAATCGATTTTTCGCATCATTTTACATACTTTGTATGCATTTTCGTCTTGACAGTCGATGCGCGTCATGTTGAAAACACCTATTTTAGATTATTTTTTCAGCAGCCACCCCTTCTGCAGGGGGTGCGAGTATTCTCGAGCCCATAAATCGATTTTTCGCATCATTTTACATACTTTGTATGCATTTTTGTCTTGACAGTCGATGCGCGTCGTGTTGAAAACACCTATTTTAGATTATTTTTTCAGCAGCCACCCCTTCTGCAGGGGGTGCGAGTGTTCTCGACCCCATAAATCGATTTTTCGCATCATTTTACATACTTTGTATGCATTTTCGTCTTGACAGTCGATGCGCGTCATGTTAAAATCACCTAGTTTAAATTAATTTTTCAGCAGCCACCCCTTCTGCAGGGGGTGCGAGTATTCTCGAGCCCATAAATCGATTTTTCGCATCATTTTACATACTTTGTATGCATTTTTGTCTTGACAGTCGATGCGCGTCGTGTTGAAAACACCTATTTTAGATTATTTTTTCAGCAGCCACCCCTTCTGCAGGGGGTGCGAGTGTTCTCGACCCCATAAATCGATTTTTCGCATCATTTTACATACTTTGTATGCATTTTCGTCTTGACAGTCGATGCGCGTCATGTTAAAATCACCTAGTTTAAATTAATTTTTCAGCAGCCACCCCTTCTGCAGGGGGTGCGAGTGTTCTCGACCCCATAAATCGATTTTTCGCATCATTTTACATACTTTGTATGCATTTTTGTCTTGACAGTCGATGCGCGTCGTGTTGAAAACACCTATTTTAGATTATTTTTTCAGCAGCCACCCCTTCTGCAGGGGGTGCGAGTATTCTCGAGCCCATAAATCGATTTTTCGCATCATTTTACATACTTTGTATGCATTTTCGTCTTGACAGTCGATGCGCGTCATGTTAAAATCACTTAGTTTAAATTAATTTTCCAGCAGCCACCCCTTCTGCAGAGGGTGCGAGTGTTCTCGACCCCATAAATCTATTTTTCGCATCATTTTACATACTCTGTGTGCATTTTCGTCTTGACAGTCGATGCGCGTCATGTTGAAAACACCCATTTTAGATTATTATTTCAACAGCCACCCCTTCTGCAAGGGGTGCGAGTATTCTCGACCCCATAAATCGATTTTTCGCATCATTTTACATACTTTGTATGCATTTTCGTCTTGACAGTCGATGCGCGTCATGTTGAAAACACCTATTTTAGATTAATTTCTCAGCAGCCACCCCTTCTGCAGAGAGTGCGAGTGTTCTCGACCCCATAAATCGATTTTTCGCATCATTTTACATACTCTGTATGCATTTTCGTCTTGACAGTCGATGCGCGTCATGTTGAAAACACCCATTTTAGATTATTTCAACAGCCACCCCTTCTGCAAGGGGTGCGAGTATTCTCGACCCCATAAATCGATTTTTCGCATCATTTTACATACTTTGTATGCATTTTCGTCTTGACAGTCGATGCGCGTCATGTTGAAAACACCTATTTTAGATTAATTTCTCAGCAGCCACCCCTTCTGCAGGGGGTGTGAGTGTTCT
This sequence comes from Zygogramma bicolorata, assembly GCA_032362365.1. Lineage (NCBI taxonomy): Eukaryota > Metazoa > Arthropoda > Insecta > Coleoptera > Chrysomelidae > Zygogramma > Zygogramma bicolorata. The sequence continues at coordinate 180 of JAVJAQ010003155.1, read as the reverse complement.
CGACCCCATAAATCGATTTTGCACATCATTTTTCATACAACACGGAATATTTTGGTGTTTTGATATTGAAATTTAATATGTACCCCTTTTATGTCGACGCCACTGTGTCTTCGGAAGGTTTCGGAAATTGCAGCTGAAAATTTGGCTGCCAACTTCACGTCGGTTTGAGCATGGACTCTA